>LOEQ01002142.1:28178-46008 GCA_001685075.1 Bramus lutescens | reverse complement strand
AATTTGTGTGTTGTTATTTCCGGGGCTAAGCTAGCCATGCGGGAGCCGGGCGGACCAAAAAGCAGGGCCCGCTCCCCTTTCACTACAGAGAGGACTCTATACCAGAGGCTGAGCCATTAGTGACAGGCCTTCTGGCTATCAAGGGTCGAAGGAATGGATTCAGGGATGAAAGCAGTGGGAGTCCAACAGTACGGTATTATACTGAGCTAGCCTCTTGAAGTTTTAGCTGTTGAAAAGCTCACTCTTATGTGAAATGCCCGCTATTTATTTCTCATTGAGAAAGGCTTCTCTCCTGGAGTTCACTTTTATTTTATTATGTGGATATACATATTAAATGAGAAAACAAGAAAAGGAAAGGACAAATGTGCAACGTCCCTAGGTGGTTTCGGCCAGTGAAACGAGAGCCTCTGTTGTGTGGCTGTTTGTGTGCTGCAGGAATTAGCAGCGGATCAGAACACAAACGATCTCCAGGACATAGCAGGTGCTTGCATCTAGATTTAAGAAAAACAAATTTAGAAAACGACCTAAATGGACGTTTCTTCGTGGAACCAACCTTTCTTGAAGAACAATGAAATTGTCTCTCAGTTCCTGAATTTCCCTGATAACAAGTATTTCAACTTCGCTGCCATGATTTTCTTTTCCTAAGTAATTATTTTTCATTGTCTTACATTTTCAATTTCCTATGCACTCTGTGGCCCCTGGCTGTGGCACAGCTGCCTATCTGGCTAATTATTTCCATGTGCTCTTCCTTTCAGACCTGTCTTGTCTTCTGTCTTCCCTTCCCTGCTGAGTTTCAGCTTGCTTTGCCCACTGGATAAGCGTGGAGGCCCACCTGCCCTCACACATCCCTAACCCAAGGACTCCATCCTCTCGTGTCCGCGGGTGGTCCTCCTCAGGCATCTGCAGACAGACTTCACTGTCAAAACTCAGGACCTGACTATTTTGTTCTCAACTGCCAGCAAATGTACTGTAGAAAACTTTGAAAGAGAACTTAGGTTAAAACTTCATGTTAAGAATAATTGATAGAAACAGCCGACCTGAGCTAGTGGGAGATCACTAACTCCAGATTGACAGCTGGAGAAAGGAAGCACCCTGAGTGTGGGTGACAGTTGTGTGGCTTGTGCAGTTTGTAGGGTCAGTGACAATGGAGCCAGTATTTATCCCTAGTGCATGAACTGGCTTTTTGGAGCACATTTCCTATGGAGACCTTGCTCAGCCTAGATACAGGGGGGAGGGCCTCAAGCGATGTGACAGACTTTGTTGACTCCCAATGGGAGGCTTCACCCTTTCTGAGGAGTGGATGGCATTGAGTTAGGGTGAAGGTGGGGGGAATGGGAGAAGGACAGGGAAAAGAAACTGGGATTGATAAATAAAATAAAATAGATGGTTTTAAAAATTAAAATGAAAAATAAATGACAGATGTGGTTTTATGATGCAGGAATCTTGGGAAGCTCACTTGCCATAATTTTGTTCAATTTACTTTTTCAGGACTCATAACTTACAGATGAATTGAACCTGTAATACTGTAATAGTTATACAAGGGAAAACATAAACTTACTAGACCTTAATGTCTACCATTATTTCATATTAAAAATTGATCATTAAATATTCCTATCCCCTTCCTGCTTGTTGTATTACAAATATTTTCTTTTATATTTTCATATTTCCAAAGTCTGGAGAGTTTTGATTTCCAACTTCTTAGAAGCAATTAAAATGTGTTTCTTTCTTGGTAGATTAGAAAGCAGAGAAGCAGTGAAGAGCAATCCTTTCACTGTGACTTCAAAGAGCACCTGAGTCTATGAAAAGCATCCACAGGTGCATCTCAAACTCAATCTCACTCTCCACAGCTGTAGAGAATCCAGGAATTTGCTCAGAAGTTAAAGGTAGGATGTAACCTTGGGCATGCTAACAGCTAGAGTGACAGCCATTTCTAAGGTAATCTATTCAGTGAGGATAGAGTCAGAGGACTGCTGGACCTTTGGAAAACATGGATAGAAAGAATGACATTGAAACACAAATTCAATAGCACCCTGAAAGTCCAAATTTAAAGTGTGCTGTGGGACCGATAGCACATATTGTGGGTGGAAGAACACACAAACACCAAGAAAAGCAACGGCCAAGTGGTCCTCACAAAATGTCCTTGGTTATTAAAAGGTTGAGTAGGGAGTTTGTCACCTGATAAAGTTACTAGACCATTAGGTCCCATTCTCTTTAAAAAATATTATTAATGCTGAAAAATACAAAGAACTTTGTAGCTCTTTGTGCTGAAGGCCATTTGCACTTGTGTCTGTGTATTTTACATGGCCTGATCTAATCTTAAAAAGATTAGCCATGAAATCAACTATTAGCTATTTAAACCTTTTAGATTTTTACTTTTTTGACTTACTTTTTTATATAATATTTTTTCACTCTCTTCTTTGACTATTTTAGGTTGAAGAATAGGTTTAGAATTTCAAAGAAAGTCTTTAAGACATTCATTCATACTATTCATAATAGTATTACAAATCTAAGAACACGCATATACATTCATACACACACATTCACACACACACACACACACACACACACACACACACACACTTGCTGGCAATCTGCTGTTTCATATCGTCTCCTATCCTAACTACTCTCTTTTCCTACTTCTTTCTTCTGTATATATTTTTCTTCTTCTTTCTGACTTTTCAGACATTTTCTGTTTTTCATTTTATTTCTATTAATTTTATTGGTGCTAGGAATGCTGGGAAATTTTCTATTAAATTATTCAGGCCCTCTACATGAAAAGTTTTTCATTTTCTTTTTATTTTATTTAAATAGCATTTCTTATTTATTTCCCACACTGACGACAGTTTCCCCTCCTCCCCTCCTACATGCCTCCCCACTCACCTACCCCCTCTCTTTCTCCTCCTCCTCCTTTGTTTCTGTTCAGAAAGTGGCAGGCCTCTCATGGACTTGAGCAAAAAAGGTTTATTAGCACTTCTCAAAAAGTATTTCACTTTTATGTCAAGAACTGGAAGTATAAAAGTACTGTATTCAAGACTTCTGTACTTTTCAAAATGCTTCAACTGTCTGATAAAATCCTGTATAATTGGCTTGCACTTATTTTTTACTATTTATGTAATTGCTGTTCTTTTAAGTGACATTTTCTCTGTTTATTCTCTAGACATACATATACCCACTTCTTTATATTTTATTGCATTGCATTATCTAAAAAATATTGTTGCTTTTTGCTAGTTTATTTTAATTTAATTTCCAAGAAATTTTAAGGCATGAGATAAGTATGTGTTTAGCTCTCCTAATAACTTTTGAGGTGCTGAGTAAGGCCCTTTATCAATTAACCCATTTTGTCTACAAAGATGCCCTTGTTTATTCTGAGCTTTATACTGAGTTTGGATCTTTGTGATTTCCTGTACATGAAGAATTATTGTTCCAAGTCAAAAATTACTTCATGTCCATTGAAATAATCCATCAATATGTTGTCATGATTGATTTTAATATATTTAATAATAGCAGTCCTGGAGAAATAATGTTAGGTCACAGTTTATGATGTTCTCCTTGGTAACTGATCCTGCATTCCTGGAAGAAGTTGTTCTTTGTGCTGTAAGTCCTGGCAGATGCTGCTTTTGTTTCTGCTGGCCACTGCTTTAACACTTTTTTTGAGATTAGTCTATGGTTATGAACATGTATGCATAGGTTATCCTATGCGTAAACAAATATTCTTGTCTCCCACATGCAGTTTAGAAGTTGATATGATTATAATCTGGGTGAGAAAATGCTTAAACATTTATAGAATTTTGTAAGAAGCCATTTCAATGTAGTACTTTTGAAAGCGCCCTTCAGTGCTGTTTCTGCCATTTCCCAGGGAAGGTGGATGATACAGGTTGTCTACATTGCAGTCAAATATCTTTGCCCATAAAAATCACATTTTATCAGGTTTGCAGATATATATTGTCTACAAATGAGCAAATAATTTGTCTTTTAGTATTGTTTTTATTGTTTCAGCTTTGCTTCTTCCCACATATATTACGTACTAGCCTGTAAACTTGACCACAATCATAACACTCAATTAGGCTTCTTCTGTCTTTAATTTTCTCTCTTTCTTTAGTGTTCTGTTCCTGGATGCTAACTTCAAATTCCTGTGAGAAACTGTTCTGGGATGTGCATTGACACCCTGTCCTGCAGGAAAACATTAGCAGTCACATTGCTATGTGTTTTATTATATTTCTAGTAGCTATTGATATCTACCTGCCCTCAAGCCCTATCTTTGACTGCCAGTTTGCTGCATTTTCATCTTTTGTTTACATAATTTTGTCATTGCATTTATGTATATTTTATTTTAAAAAGCCAAAGCCCTCAGCGATTTTCTTCCCTGGGATAAATCAGTTTTGTTTATTTGTCTTAAATACAATATTTTTCTCTTTGTGTTTTCAATTCCACATTCTGCTCATGTATATTTTATTACTTATTTGCTTTAGCTATTTCAAAATACACCTCTGAAAAGAATTTCCTAGTCAGAAGTGTTATTTTCTTCTAAGCTGTATTGGTTTTGTTAGTGCACACTCTTGCTCCTGCTGTTGAGAATCCAATCTAGGTCTTCAGGCACACTAGCGAAGCCCTGTCCTATTGAGCTAAGCTCCCAGTCCTCTTTGAAAGGGTCATACCATCATATGAACTAAGTGGCTACAATCTTCTTGTTATAGTACTCCATAATAAGTAGGAAACAAAACTCAGAATTTTGGCCTCCTGTCCTCAGAGATACCATAGGCTCCTGTGGTTTCCAGCAGGGCCTCAGATTGTTGACGCGCAATGCTTCTGTCGTCCTTTTACTCAAATAATAAATGGCTGGAATATACCTGCAATCAATTTACCACTTGAGAAAAGTATAGTTAGAATATCAGTACAGTGCCTGAGACATAGTGAGTGCTAAATAAATGTTTTTGTTAATATTTGTATTAATTTATTTTACTAAGCATTTATTCTCTAATTATATTCTAATCTTAAACTCTTCTATTCCTTAAAATTACATTTGCAATAAACAGTCATCTAATGTTTTGTTGTTTTTGCTTTGTGTCTGTGGTTTTCTTTGCTCTTCTTTATCTGATATTCATGGATCTTGGAATCTGGTTCTACTGGCCACATTCATTCATTCTTCTGTTCATTTTTCTCTATCTCTTCCAAAGATCATGGAGTCTCCCTAAGGCTAGGACCAAGTATTCTTTTGATTCACCAATCCCTGTTCATCATCACTTTCAGATCTCATTGTTTTCAGTTTCAGGATTTTCCCTTCATTTTTAAATAAGACCCACAACTTCCATCTGAACTTTAATTATTTGTATTACAAATAATTAGTTGCTTTTTGATGAGTCCTTCTAAAAGCTGTGCACTGTTGTGAGAAAAAAATCTTTTTGTACATTATGAAGCTGTGTCACTCTGAGTGGTTTAATCAAAAGCTAAATGGGTAACAGCTAGGAAGGTTTTCCAGGCAGAAAGGATGCTGGGAAGAAGAAGAGGAAGACCAGGAGACAAAGAGGAAGCAACATGGGCAATAAAGAGTAAAGGTAACCAAACCACATAAAGGAACATAGATTAAAAGATATGGCTTACTTTGAGATATAGGAGCTAGTTAGAAACAAGCCTAAGCTATTAGCAGAGCTTACATGGGTAACAATAAGCCTCCGTGTTGTGATTCGTGAGCTAGCTGGTGGAATAGGGAAAGACGAGCAACAGGGCACAACATAGTATGTATTAGTATAGGACAATATCTTTGGTGGTTTTAGAGAGCTTTGGGACTGGAAAAACTCATAAAACTCAGCCTCAAACCATCACTATACATATCATTCAGGGCATGGGGAGACTCATTTAAACAAACCTACACAGATATAAAGTTTATTACCTCTTGCAGAGTTTTCTAATAAATTTTAGACGCTCAAAATTCTTTTCTCACAATACCATTTAAATATGAATATTTATTATGTAATATATGAAAATTAAATATGCATACACTGGCATGAGCAAACTTGCCAGTACCATTAATTGCTTCATGTAACATTGAAACCATCCAGGTATTTCTAGGTATTTCTCTTGTGTTCAAGTAGCACCTGTCCTCTAACCTCAACATGATACAAAGAGAAATATCAGAGATATACTCCATGTAATAAAAAAGGGGCTTAAGTGTTCAAAAACCACTTAGATAGCTAGAGTAGAAGATAATAGCAAACACACACAAATACCTTTGAGAATATTACCACAGAGACACAGTCTTACAAAAAGTACACACATACACACACACTCACAGAGAGAGAGAGAGAGAGAGAGAGAGAGAGAGAGAGAGAGAGAGAGATACACACAACCTGTTATTCACCTAGTTGGTTGATTTGTTTTGAGACAGGGTTTCATGTAGCCCAGGCTAACCTCAAACTTCTCATTCTCCTGCTCCTACCTCTCAAGTGCTAGCATGACACACATGTGTCCCCTTACCCAGCTTCCAGCCACCTTTACCCTCCATTCATGGGGCACGGATGGCAATCCAGTGACTTACAGGGTTGATAATCCCCAAACTATCTGTGCATATTGAGGACAAAATGAGCGAACAGAGTACAGAGCATCAGGCTGACGCTCTTGATCTATAGGAACAATTAGAACCCTCCCCTGCTGGGCGGAAGCGCTGGAGCAAGGCTGCTGCACCATGTTTATGAAGAGAAGGACTCAGAGCTGGACTGCAGCCAGCTGAGACCTTGAGGCCTGGATTCAAGAGAACACAGGAAAACTCTGGTTCAGCGGTGCTGATTTCTCGGGACTAACATATTCCCACTGACTCCATATGAGGAGGCCTTCGACTAAGCGATCTTTCGGGGAAAGATTGGACTTGTTCTTCATTTGCTGTCTTTTTTTTTTAATCTTAGAAATGAGCTAACTCCACATCACTTCACACCAAAGTCCTCGGGCGTTGGAGGCTGCTGAAGGCAACCGGCAGGGAAGGGATGGGAGAGTCAAGGGTCATTATTAAAGAATAATTTCACAACAGCATCAGGTGCTGATCTGTAGAGAAGATAACCTGCTCTGGAACTTTTCAGAGACATGCCACACAGTTCCACTCAGATGTCTGACTTCTTACCAGTGTTAAAATTAAGTGGACAGGTTTTGGGGTGAGACTGATTACATCCTATCCACCTTTGTTTTCAGTAGACAAGATGCCCCGAATGTCCCTCTGCTCTATAACCATAAACCTTTCTATCGTGACTCTTATGTTGAGGTAAGCAACCCCTAAACAACCTTCCAAAGAATTCTCACATAAATTCAGCCCTGACCACACTTGACCTTCATCCTCTGGGTTTCCCCCACATGCCTGCATATCCTTTCCCATCATCCTCTCAGCACCATCTCCCCCAGTCATCAGTATGCCCCTCTGCAGGCATTCTTCCCAAGGGTGGTCAAACAGGAAAAGCTTCCATCAGCTCAGCAGGAATCTGGATGGACACACAGCTCACCTCCTTCCTTGGCCATTGCTCACCTCCTTCCTTGGCCACCACTACCTCACATCATGGAAAATTCAGCCTTGTTACGGTGAGAGAGAAAGCTGAGTTTGCTATGGATGAGTCATCGAAGGGAAAGCCATGGGAGCTTGGAGAGAATTCATATTAACAGGATGTCACTCTGAAAGCCAGTGGGACTGAATCTTTGGCTGGAAGAGGGTCACTAGCAGAGAAAGCCACTCAGCACTCTGAGAATCTTGTGCTTTCCCTGAGGAATATGAGAAGTCTGGCTATAAACTTGAACCCCAAAGCTTATATTTGCAGGAAGCTATCTCAGTTCTCCTGAGATTCACAGTGATTATTAAATATTACACAGGGCCAGTGATCCTGTTAAAGTGATGGAAAGGTAATTGTGAGTCTGTGTGTGTGTGTGTGTGTGTGTGTGTGTAACTGGCTTTCGGTGGGGATCCAAACTTGGGTCCTCATGGTTGTGTAGCAAGTACTGTATCCACTGAGCTATATCCTTAACCCAAGATAAATTTTTAAAAATTGCTTGTACTCTGAGAATCAAGAAACCTGAGCCTACTGTTGCAAGAGTCTGCATCTGAAAAATAATCACCAAGGAAACAATCTAAAAATGTTTCTCAAACTTGATAAACAGGCCACAGGGAACTCACAGCAGTGAATGAAAATAAGACACATGCCAGTAAATTCATGAGAACTAAGAGAAACCCCAAACTTGTTAATAATTCAAATATTAAAACCAATTTCTTTTAAAGAACCAAGAATCAGCTTAATGTTACAGGAGAGTGTAGCTTCAATGAATAAAAATTTTGAAGAAAACATATTTCCAACATGAATTCTCTACCCAGAAAAACTACCAAACAGAACTGAGAAGAAAAACTTTATTGGACATTCAGGGTCTCAACATTTTTCTTCTGTGCACCTTTCTTAAGACGCTTCTCTGTTAGACAAAGGAAAAGTGGATCAAAGAAAACGAGAGGTCTGGCTTTAAAAGGGACAGTCATGATCTTAGAACATTCTGGAACATTCTGGAACAGTCTGCTCCAGTCCAGGCTGGACATGGTGAGGGAAAGCTAGACAACTGGGACAGGGTACAGGATGAAAGGATGACAAGTGCACAGAGTCAAGAAAGACACGAGGCAGCTGTCAACTCCAGGAAGACAGAACGTTGCCCAAGAGAAGAGAATTCTGGTGGGTACACATGACTGACGTCCACACTGTATTCACAGAGTTAGACTATTATAAATTATACATTACACTGAGTTTTAATTAGACATTACAAATAAAGATTATGTTACATATTAAATATTATACTGAGTATGGGGTTCAACAACACTGGGAGGGCGGATGGGTGAGCAGAAAGCGGTATATATTTGGTGGAGGTAAATAGCAAACGACAGAGAACTCTTCGACTTCCATGATAAGAATTCACTGGCTAATGCCTAAAACTGAAAAATTATTGAACACATGACAAAGAGCTGGGATTTTTTTATGCTAGTGAAGATAGAAGAGGGCAAAGCATTTTTCCTAGTTTCCTTTCTGTTTCTGAGATAAAATACCCAGGGAAAGAGGGATTTGCTTGGTCTTTAATTCTGGGTTCTAGTCCATGGTAGCATACAATTCACAATGGCAGGAGCTCAAATCATGTCAAGAACAGACAGAAAAAACTGCGTGGAGACCAACTTGAGTGTTTGCTTTTTTCCTTTCTTACAGTTTAGGGCGCTCTAGGGAATGCTGCCACCCATATGGGCCAGGTCTCTCCACATCAACCAACAATCAGCACTACAGGCCCACACTCTCTAGACAGTTCCTCAGGTAAGAGTCTCTTCCAGGTGATTCTACACTATTTAAAGTTGACTGTAAAAAAACTAAACATCACAGTATTGATTTTTTTAAAAATAAGACTCTGAAAACAAGCCACTCGGTCCCTACATAGAAGTCAGATTTGGTTGTTGTTGTGTGTGTATATATATTAAATTTCTTTAATCAAAGGTATATATCATATATGTATACACCTGACTTACTATCATTCAGAGAATTTCCTTATTTTTCTTGAACCAGGAATACTGTTATGATTTCATAAAGACTATGGAATAGCTCCAAAAACCTCAACCCTGAGTCAAACATTGCTGTGTTCGGATTCTGGAGTGGCCAGCTACTAACTAGGACCTTAAGAAAGGACTCTAACATCCCTCAGCCGTAATTTCCTCATTTGTTATGTTAGAATAGTGGAGATAATAACCATCTTATTTAGTGTTATAAAGATAAAATGCCAAGTTTTTAAAAGCACATGTAAATATCTTAATAAGTACTAGATATTACCACCTATCTGAAACCTGCTACTCTTCACAGTTCAGTACCTAGCAGATTGCTTGGCATTTGGGAAAGTTTCAACCACAGTATATAAAATAAACAGATGAACAAAGGCTAGCCCAAGTTTTACTGACTATGTTTAGACTAATGCAGCCATAGGGAGAGAAAAATGCCAACAAGACAGGACACACGAACTTAGGAACCAAAGCAGAGGCTCTTAGTTGCCAGCAAATTATGTCTTTAATTCTTTTATATTCAAACTTCAAGTTCTAGCCAAGCATATGGCTGCCTAGACAGGCATCCCTTCTTCCCTTCTGCCATTAAACCTTCCTCCAATGCTGCCTGTCTGTCTGTAGCTGTTTGTGTCCTGCCCTTGCTCCCCACAAAGGCACACTCATCGCCCCATAAAGCGAGCCCAGACCTGATAGGACACCCTGCATCAGCTGCCACTAAATGAGTATGTTGGGAAAGAGAGTGAGGCAGGGGAAGGAACTCCTGACCCTGGGGAGCGCTCTGTAGAATTAGTGTCTCTGTCACCCAAGTAGATGGGAGGCACCCATCCTCCAGAAATGTTTAAGAATTCAAATCACCTAAAAGGTTCTACCCCAAGTTGAATTTAGTGACCATCGGATTGCTGAGCTGCTTTCTCTGAGGCCTCTCTTATTGGCCTACAGCTGGCTGCCTCCTCACTGTGGCCACACAGTTCCCATAAGGACTTCCTGGGTGTTTCTATGCCCAGACTTTCTTTTCTTACAGTGGCGTTGGTCAAGTAGGATCAGATATCACCCTTTGGCTTCATCTAAACTTGGCTACCTCCTAAGGGCCCTATGTACAAACAACAGCACATGCTGAGTCAGGGGACATCTGTACTTCAATCCCAATCACATAAAAAACTGAAACACCCGGCTAACAGAGAAGAAGCTTTCTTCACTGACAGGAAGTAGAGGACGACCTCGAACGGTGTGCATGCAAGTCTGGTGATCTGTGACAAATACCAAGAAAATGATGTGCCCAAACCATGCAATAATGCCCAGCAGAGGGAGTCCCATGGAAGATGGGCAGCGTGTCCTCAGACCTGAACAATGAAGGGCTAAATGTGAGTGTCCACAATTCAGGAAAGTGAAATAAATGGACTTAGTCAGACGTGTCTCTTGGGTGCATATGTGTCACATGACTTTACTGTGGAGGAAAAAAAACATTTATTCATCCCAGACAGAGGGCACAGACAGATCAAAGAAGAAATCCATCCAGGGCCCACCCAGTGAGGCCTCCTCCTCTTCCTCCCTCCTCTCCCTCCTCCTCTCACCTCCTCCTCTTCACACTCCTTCCTCTCTTTTTCATTGTCTTGCCTGCTGCCTCCTCATGTTCCTCCTCTACGCTCTCTTCCTCCCCCTTCTCCATTAGAAGCCACAGAACTGGTGGAGAGATGCTTCCTGGGCCTTCCTTACCTCTCTTCAACTCTGCCTTGCTAATCTTCTTGCTTTTGCTACCTGTCAACGAAGTCTGGGGCCCAAGGAGGGAAAATCCTGTCACACACAGATGATAAAATAAACCTTAGAAAAAAGAAATAGCCAAGAAAGATGAAAACTCTTGGGGGAAAGTATGGAGTCTGTGTAGTTGTCAGAGTGAAACAGAGAGATTCTGGAGACAGAACAATCTGCATTTTCTAGAAGACTCTTCAAGTTTTATCTATATAGCAGAAACCATAACCAATGAGATGATGGTATACCCCAAAGGCACAGCAACGCCAGCTGCGCACACAGTGCCGCACTGCGGTGCCAAGGAAGGTGACTGATAAACACACAGACTGGAAGATCCTCACCAGTCACTCAAAGTCACTTTCCTATGCTAAAGCAAGACTGACCGGTTTGATTTGTTCCCTTGTCCTTTAATCAATCAGTCTCAACATCCATCTCTCCCCCTCCTGCTGCACAAGCCACTCTGTCTGGGTTTGGTTCATGGGACATGAGTTTAACTCCAGTGAATAGCCTCTGTAGGTTTGTTAAAGAACACCATGATTAGGATGCTGGGCAAATGAGGTTCCTTCTATGAATTTAACTCTCTCATCTTTAAGATGAGAAATAATATAATAAAATAATATAATCTATGCCACTTTGTGATGATTGAAGTGGAAGACAGACGTTTTAAACATAGTAATTCCTGCTGTCAGAAGCTCTCCACATGTGAGAGGAGACTACACTCCCCTTTCCGACTACTCAGACTGCATTTGCTTGAATTTACAAGCAGACTTTTCAGTTTTAGTATTTAACCTCCAGCACACTATTTACAAAATAAGTGAAAGGGGGATGGATGTCTTTCTTGAGTTTACAAAACGATGACTCTCCGAAACTGGCTTCAATGATGCTGGATTTTCCTCTGTCAGGAATAAAAGTAGAGTGAAATTAGCTTCCTCATCAGCTGAGTCCAGGCCCCAGTGAGACTGGCTGTTAGCATATCATCATGGGGACACAGAGTGCCTGGCATAATGTGGAGGTCTAATTGTAGGACCTAAACATTGCTGGCCTTTTTGGCGGGGTGGCTCCCAGCGCAGATCAACGAGGACGAATAGCTTGGATATATTAGCACTTGACTTCGCAGCCAAGGGTGTTCCCAGGACACCTGTCCAGTGTTAAGCACGGAGCATCAGGGGGAATCCACGGAAGTTAAGGAGGCAGACTGTTGCCCTGAAAAGCCAGCCATCTGCAAGACCTAGTTGCTTCCACATTCTTGCTTTAAGATGGCAGTGTGAATCTGGATAATTTAAAACAGAACCTTTTCCCTTCAGAGTCTAGGGAACAGGCAAGTCTGTAGTTCATGCAAAAATCCTAATTAGAGGAAAATAGTTGGATGTGATGGCTCATGCCTGTAATCTCAACACTCTGGAAGACAAGGCAAAAGCTCTGTGAGTTCAAAACCAGTCTGGCCTGTACGTTGAGTGTGAAGTCAGCCTTGGGTACATAATAGGTTAGAGACCAGTCTAGGATAGTTAGTGAGGACTTGTGTCAAAAAATGGGGGACAGACTGGATAAATGTCTCAGTGGTTAAGAGCATCTGTTGCTCTTACAGATGACCCAGGTTTGGTTCCCAGCAGAATGCAGACTTAATGAAGTCCTTTCAAATCCTGTAACTTCCTTTGATTATATCAGGCAAGCTGAATGGGGTATGTGACCTAATTTTTATACATGTCTCCCTTTTAGCAAACATGCACATTCAAGAGGAAACTGGATTAAATGCAGAAAGGATTCCCTAGGGAAAAGCATGGGAGATACAGGTTGATGGGTAATTCAATGACACCGGCAATGTACAGACCACAAGTGCGGGCTTTGGTGGCTTCCTTCACTCCTTCGGTGCAGGTGTAAAATCCTTCACACCATGGCTCTGACCACCCTTGTGGGCCTTTCAAGAGGCTCCTGGGAAGAAATACCCTGAAAGGGAGATCTGGTCTACCAGGATTTGGAAGGAAAAAGGGTTACCTTATCCCCACACTAATGCCAACCACCTCATAAATATTCATAGGGTATTTGTTCAAAGAGCACAGTGTAGAAACCAATAGGGGGCTATCCCTGGTTTCAGGGGCTAGCCTTCCTCAACCTCCCTCTAGAGTCTGTAGTCTTTTGCTCTTCATTGCTAACTAGCCTTCTGCTCACACTGTCTTCTAACTGAATTCTTTTCCTGAAGAGAAGAATGAAGAAGTCTTCACGCATTAACAGCAGGAGCAGATGCTCGGGGTCAGCAGCTTTTCCTAGTTTCACTGTGGGACCTCTTTTCCCACGTGATTCCACAGCGCAACTTTCAGCAAAAGGTCACTTCTGGGCTCCTTGACAGAAATGGCCAAAGAAACTCTAGGAGGAGCAATTTCTGGAGACAAATGGCCACAGAAACTACTCATATAAAACCTTCCCCTCAGAGTGACAGCCCTGACCTGGATTTCAAAGTCTCTGGACTCTCCGGATGTGGGTCCATAGGTAAGCTATTAGCTTCCCAGTAGTTTTGATCTTCTGGGGCGGGGGCTTCAGCCCGGCACCTCCATCTGGGCTATTTGGAGAGTTTGAAATTTCGTTTCTATGGTGCTCAAAACAGCACATGCCTGCAGTGTGTAGAAGAAAAAACAAACATCTTAGCGTAGTCCCATCAAACTGATTCCAAACTATGAATTAATCTACTTTTATTTCAAAGAGCTCATTGGAACTGGAGAAACGGATGAGTGGTAAAATACTCACACCCATGCCCAACAACCAAAGCCTGGTCTCCTGGACTTGTGTGCTGAAAGAGAGAACCCACGCCCATAGGCTGTCCTCAGACCACCCAAAATGTGCCACCATGGTGTATATGTGGGCAGACAGACAGCGGAGGGTTGGGGGAGAGACTTTGGCATAGCTATGCTTTTGTGCAGGCAACCAGATGGAAATAATAACATCTAAAATATTTCTCTGTTATGCTCCAGTGCCTAAAATAAGATTGGTGGATCCCTTTGAGCACCAAGATCACCGAGTCCTAAAGGAAGGCTCAATCCAGGTTCTCAGCCCCCAAGGGGAAAGCATGGTATCTTCTGCTCTTTCCCTCACTTCAGACCTCAGATTCTGCAGTCAAGCAGACCAGGGTCCTCTCCACAGCTTCTCCTGACAGAGGGAGCAGAGCTATCCTTTAACTCCTGTGTCCTATGTGTAAAATTCCCAACAACTGCCTGTCCCAACCTGTAACAAGAGTTTCCCTCCCTCTCCCTCCACCGCTGTCAGAACTCTGGAAGCACATTTTCCTTTTCACATAAGGATAAGTTGCCAGCAGACACCTTGTCATAGATTAACTCCTGTTCTACCTCAAATTCACATACTGTGTAGAGAGACAGGGTCCTTAAAATGGTGGTTGAGATTCAGAGATTGTAAAAGGGTGGGCCCTAGTCCAACAAAGTTAATGACCTCAGAGGAGGATGAGGTAGGGCTAAAGAGATGGCTCAGTGGTTAAGAGCACTGACTGCTCTTCCAGAGGACCAGGGTTCAATTCCCAGCACCCACATGGCAGCTCACAACTGTCAAGGATCTGACACCCTCACACATTCATGCATACTGGCAAAACTCCAAGGCACATAAAATAAAAATAAATTATTTTTAAAAATGATGGTGAGGCCCTAACTGTATGCACACAGAAGAAAGAAGATATGAGGCCCAGAGAGACAGTGGGTCTACAAGCCAAAGGAGAAGCCCCGCAGAAAACCATCCTTCCACCATCTTGGTACTGCACTTCCGGTTGCAGAATTGTGAGAACATAGATTTCTCCTGTTTCAGTCAACCAGTTGTCATGCCCCATCATGAGTGCTTTAACATTCCAACACAGATGCCTGCAGCAAACTGACCTCTCTCGGCTTCCCTGAAGCCAAGAGTGAAACCGCTATCACTCTCAAAAGGGTGGGAGCCTCCACTGCCCCCCCTTAATGGGAAGGGCTTTAAAACTAGAGCCACATAAAGAGGGCCTGCAGAGGTGGCTCAGAGGTTAAAAGCACTTGCCATGCAAACACAAGGCCCTGAGTTCAAATCCCCAGAACCATTGTGACTTTTAGCAATCTCAGCTCTGCTATGAGAAAGCAGGAGGCAGAGACGGGAGGGTCCATAGGATCCCATTCTGACAGCCTGACATATGCATCAGCAAGCCAGAGACCCTGCTTAAACAAGGTGAGAAGAGAGGACTGGTCCCAAGCTCTCCCTCTGGCTTCCACACATGTGACATGTGCACCCATGCTCCTACACATACATGCACATGCATGCAATTTCTGCGTAAGGGGAAAGAAACACAACTAACTTTATGTGTCATCTATTTTTTTAAGCTATCTGCATGACAGATGAGAAAACCTACCTGTCACTCCACAGTGTAAAACAAATTAATTCTTCCGTGTCACGTTTGCTGCTGCAGTTTTAGTGAAGATGCAAGTTCTGGGGAACAATGTTTGGGATTTTCCAAGTGTTCTTCATCTAAAGCACATTAGTCAGAGGGTCCCCGTCAGAATAAATCCATCATCTTAGCTGCAGCTCTGTGAATACAGCCATGCTGAGGCCTGAGATAAGTCTTTATGCCAGAAAATGTGTCATTTGAAGTGTAATAAAAATAACAATCAGAGCTGGCCTCAGGGCCACGAGAACATTGTGCTCCTTTGCGATGCAGAAGAAACTGACTTCCGCTCATCACCGGCCAACAGGACAACCTGGTATCTACAAAACATCTGGTTGGCGCCAGCATAGAAATCTTCTGTCCTTTGGGAAATTTATTTTTGCTCACCATGGCTTGAGAAAGGTCATTGTCACGAGCGCGCCAACACCTTCTAGAGATGGCCTGGAAGTTATCACTAAGTGAGGCGAGGACAGATAAGGCCCTGTCTCTCCCCGGTGGGTAAGCAGACTCGACTTGGATGTGGTGATGGCCGCTGTCAACACATCCTTCCTCTGGCTCATCTAAAGACATCTGTGGGACCATTGGCTGAGGAGAAGAAGCTGGCATGGGTGCAGCGCAGATAAAATTGAAGAGATGAGGTGAAGTGAGAGGAAACATCTGGAGGCCCTGGCAAGGTCGGCTTCAGGCCCTTCGCCCAAAGTGGCTGGTGTTCGATTCCTCTTCCCTGTTGGCTTTCGATCTGGTGTTTCCTGACGCTTGCAGGTCTCTCTGAAAACAAGTCAGATGGGCGCACTGCCATGTGCTCCGAAGATGCCCAAGATGCCCTCTCCGACGTGCGGACCTCATTCAGTGATTCACGACTTGTTGAGGTTTTTATGTGCTGACCCCTCAAGCTGACCCAGCACTTAGACACAGACCGACGGTGGGAAGCTGTCTGTCTGCCCCTGTCACTTCTGCCTGATCACTTCTCTAAGACAACAACCTTGACCGGTCCTCACCAGGCTTGTTTGCCTTTTACTTCCAAGCCACAGTGCAGTCATCTTTATTTTTATATGGCCTTTAATTTTAGGAAGGGTATGGGAGGCAGTTTCTCAGTCAATTTCTAGAATGCAGTGCTGTGTTGTCAACTATGGATAAACTGCCACAAAAGAGGCCTTGGGATCTTGCTCCCTGGACTTTATGAAACCTCACTGATTGATTAGCAACTCCGTTCTTTCTTTCTCCTTTCCTTCATCTTCACGCCACTACCACCCCGTGTGTGTGTGTATGTGCACGTGTGTGCATGCGTGTGTGCACATGTGTGCATGGATATATATAGGCCAGAGATCATCTTCGGGTGTCATTTCTCAGGCATTCTTCTCTGACCCATCTTCCCTGGTCCAGTAAGTCATTCTTTGAAAACAGATCTTTTTAAATCCAAAACCAAACAATGTGAATAACATCCATCTCTCACTTTGTTTTGCCTGGGTGTTGGATATGTATGTGTCTGTGGGTGTGCTCACACATAGCACACATGTGTGGATGGCAGAGAACAGAGCGTGGGAGTTCTCAAGCACGTTTCATCTTGTTTGAGGTAGGCTCTCTTATTGACGTGGAACTTGACACATATGCTGGGCCAGCTGTCCTTGAGCTTCCGGGGACTCACCTTTGTCTACCTGCCGTCTCACCACAGCTGGGATTAAGATAAATATTTAAGATATGTATTACCATGCCTAGCGTTTTATGTGGATTCTGCAGATCTGGACTCAGACCCTGAGATTTGAAAGGCCAGCACTTTAGTGGTTGAGCCATCTCCCCAGCCCAATTTTATTCATATATATATATATATATTCTCATGCATATGTATGAGACTATATAGATATAAATATAGATATAGATGATACAGATATATAATAGTATCTTGCTGTGTAGCTGAGGTTAGCCTCCTGTTCCCCAGTACTAAAATTACAGGTAAGCATCACTGTATTTAACCCTTGGTTTCTCTTTAATCTATCTAAATATCCAAACATTGGGGCTGGAGAGGTAGCTGAGTGGTTAAGAGCACTGCCTGCTCTTCCAAAGGTCCTGAGTTCAATTCCCAGCAACCACATGGTGGCTCACAACCATCCGTAAAGAGATCTGGTGCCCTCTTCTGGCCTGCAGGCACA
>LOEQ01002141.1:633124-650393 GCA_001685075.1 Bramus lutescens | reverse complement strand
AAAGGCCAAGGCAGTTTCTTTATTAACCAATGAAAGTGACACATAAACAGATGACCCTCCTACATCAATCCCTATTTTGGCAGATATATCTATCTGTATTGTAATTGGCCAATACTGGATTTTAAATGAAAAAACTGTATAGATGAAGTTTTCTCACAATTTATACTAAACTAAAAGAACCCTGAATTCTAAAGGAGGAAAGTATGTAACAAACCTCTCACAGTTTATTCTAGAGAGGGAAATGATATGACATTTGTAACTGGATTATTATGGAGTCTGAAATTGGACAGGAAGATAACCAGCGACACATAAAATAACCGCTAACTTGTAGGAAAGCTTACTCAGTGTGATAAAATGGAAAAAGAAACCTATATATATATAGCAAAGGTTTCTTTTTCCATTATATATATATTTGAGAGAAGTATCTAAAATATGCCAAAACAGCAAAAGATCATTGAAAAGAATTAAAAATAAGGAATGGAATTAAAGAGTTTTCCAGACATCATGAATTTTAGTGAAGAAAATTACCAATTTGGATGACTGCCAGTAAAATATTAAGCAATATACTTAAGAACTAATGTTGTGAATGTATGCATCAGTTATACTGCTTAATTTTTTGAGTTATTGTAAAAAAGACAAAAAAATGAATGTTGAAGGTACTTATGAGTAGGATACAGAGTATTATGGGTACTGAATTGCTGAACAACAAATCCAAGCAATGTCTGTTTGGTTGAGAAAAAGAAACTTGTTTCATAAGATCTGAGTTATACAATACGAATGGCATTCACATTCAGAACTTAGAAATATCTGAGATGTACTTTTGCTTTCGCAGTTCACCATAGAATTAAATATCTAATGCATGATATAGTAAACCAATCTCATTTTCTAAATGAATCTTAGTAATTATTTTTTCCAAAGACTTATGGTTATCAACCTGTGATTTAATACAAAATAGAACACAAAAAGGTAATAAAATTATTATCATAACATATAAGATTGTTAACCTCCCTGGTAAGGGACTTTCCAAGGTTTTCTTTGGGTATTAGCTGGAGTGAGGAGTATAATAGGTGATTCAGAGAAGATATAGGTTGTCCTTTTCTTTATAGGAAGGTGGCTGGAGCTAAACTCAACTTCATCACTGAAGTCTAATCCCTGCATTGGGGAGACCAGCACCTTCAGGAGAAAGAAGGAATACAGTCTAATCCGAGTCCCAAGGCTACTTACCATGAGAGTTAGCTAAGGTTCCTGACTTTGAAGGTTTGGGGCAATATTTACCAGTAGTTATGAAAAGGATCTATTTTATGTCACCACATATGACTGATATATAGAGTGCAAACACAAAATTGTCTATGGTTTTCCATGCTGGAACTAACAGTGACTATGACTTAAAGAAAAAATTGAATTAAGTCTTCAAAATGTGCCTCAGATTTGTAGTCTATTCTAGAAAAAAATTTATGTTGCCTCTTGGATTGTTCAGTTATATGTAAAACAGAGGCAATAAAATGGTGACTAGAATTTGCCTGAAATATTGTAAACCTCAGTGCATTGTGAATATTGCTTAAAATTGGATTGTAAAATAACCAATCATATAAAACTTGATTTAAAATACTACACTAGCACTCTGTGCAATNAGTATAATAGGTGATTCAGAGAAGATATAGGTTGTCCTTTTCTTTATAGGAAGGTGGCTGGAGCTAAACTCAACTTCATCACTGAAGTCTAATCCCTGCATTGGGGAGACCAGCACCTTCAGGAGAAAGAAGGAATACAGTCTAATCCGAGTCCCAAGGCTACTTACCATGAGAGTTAGCTAAGGTTCCTGACTTTGAAGGTTTGGGGCAATATTTACCAGTAGTTATGAAAAGGATCTATTTTATGTCACCACATATGACTGATATATAGAGTGCAAACACAAAATTGTCTATGGTTTTCCATGCTGGAACTAACAGTGACTATGACTTAAAGAAAAAATTGAATTAAGTCTTCAAAATGTGCCTCAGATTTGTAGTCTATTCTAGAAAAAAATTTATGTTGCCTCTTGGATTGTTCAGTTATATGTAAAACAGAGGCAATAAAATGGTGACTAGAATTTGCCTGAAATATTGTAAACCTCAGTGCATTGTGAATATTGCTTAAAATTGGATTGTAAAATAACCAATCATATAAAACTTGATTTAAAATACTACACTAGCACTCTGTGCAATACAAAATTCATATTACATTTTATTGTTCCTAATTCATGTGTGTTATAAACCACAGTTGATGATTCACTGTCATTACTGGCTTGTTCTTTAGAAGGACATTTTTTTTAGAAGTTTGACAAGGTTTTTTTCAGGTGATAAATTAGAGATTCTTATCTTTTCCAGTCACTTAAAATGTTCTTGAAGTTCTTTGTGTTACAAATCTTTGTCAGCCTTTTTATATTTTTTCTTTTCTTTTTTAAACAGGTCCTTTTTGTATACATTGTATATATTTTGGCTTCTGGTTCTGTGTTTCAGTGGATTTCAGTGTGTAAACATGTGTGTGTCTGTGGCTATATGTGTTTCTTGAGTGTTTTCTTGGTCTCTTTGTTTCTGTTTGCTTGTTTTGTCATATTCTGGTTTTTCTGTTTTTATTGTATTTTACTTTATTATCATTATTATTATTTCTGTTAGTATTTTATGTGCATAATTTTAGCATATGAAGACAGAATCAAAAGGTGTGGGTTTGGTTGTTGTAGGAAGCAGGAAGGATATAAAATCATAATCAAAATATCTACTCTCAATAAAAAATAAAAAAATCTACTTTCAATAAAAATGTTCTTGAATAATTGTATCTCATAAGAAGGTTTAAAGATACTATAAGGATGTGCTACATATTCTATTTAGGTGTTTCAAAATTATGTCTTCTTTAATAATTATTAAAATTAAAGCCATGAATTGGTTACTGATATGTACAGCTGTAGTTATATAGCATCTTATGACCCATGCTGATTCATGTTAAAATGTGCAAACACTACATTGATATAAAGACCTCTTGGGGCTAGTCTTCATCAGTGAAATCCTTATTTTTGCTGCCTTTGACTCATGGGAGCTACTAGTATAATTCTTTTGTCACTTTGGCAATGTTCTTTTGATGAAATTTTATATGTATATATTCATTTATACTTATTTGTGAAAATTAAACAAATCATGAAAATTAGAACATAGAGATAGAAGAAAGCTTATTTTCATTTCATGGGGAACTCACCATACTCAAGAAATAGAATAATACTATTTGAAAATAGACTTATGTTAGTTGTATATGTGTATTATAAACAATATATATATTATGTAAGCACTATACATATACAACATACATCTATACATATTATAAACACTAGGCATCACTATAAAATTCTATACACATATATGATTAAATGTATATATGTGTATACACATATATGTGCATTTAATGAAATTTATGCTCCTTTAATGTGAAGCATGCATGGGCAGCCCGTACATGGTGGTTTTGTTGTGCTTGTGCATATGTGGTTTCAGGATCTAAGTTGATGAGGACAAATGACCAGGTCTGTTCCTCAAGAGGCACTAGATTTCATTACAAATGGTTGTGAGCCACCATAAAAATGTAAAGTATAATTAAATATAGGTTAATAGATAATCATCTATAATAGTCGAGTTTGTAGTCGTGTTAGATTTTTCTAGATATGCATAGCTATATTTCATACAGATAGTCATTCTTCATATCTTTCAAAGACTACAAAATATGGTATGTAAAATGTTTTAATAACTTAGAACTTTTCATGACAATAAGACACGTCTGCTCCTGGCAGTACCAGCTACTTCAAGAGAAAGATGGGCATCAAAGAGGCTCCTTATGGAGTTTGCTAGCCATTTCGGCAAAAAACTGTTCTTGCCTGGATTGCTTCACTAGACATGCAGTACCTACAGAGAGATGACTGATAATCTTGCCTAAAGGTGAGATGGTCTTTTGGGGTACCTGCTTCATGAAAGAGTCTGCAAGACATTTTGCATGATACAAAATGTGATTAAACTGTCTTTAAATTTCCTTGTTTCATAAAAAAGTCTGCTGGATACTATGGGCCTGTAGGCTGAAGATGAAAGTGCCAACAGTACAGAAGAACTTTGGGTAAATGTCTAGGCAGCGAGATGTCTCTGTCAATTCTAGAGTTCTGGAAGTTGCTTACAATGCACTTTCTGTTTTCTTGGGTAATATTTTACCCTTCTGGAGTCTTTGATGGAGTTGAAGAATGGATTGATAGTTATAGTTTTCCTTAGTTATGATAAAAGATAAAATAGATATAAATANATGTCTCTGTCAATTCTAGAGTTCTGGAAGTTGCTTACAATGCACTTTCTGTTTTCTTGGGTAATATTTTACCCTTCTGGAGTCTTTGATGGAGTTGAAGAATGGATTGATAGTTATAGTTTTCCTTAGTTATGATAAAAGATAAAATAGATATAAATATTGTAACTGTGATTCTAGCTGGATAACTGTTGTGTTATATGTAATTTTACTATGTTAAAGTTAAAGCCTTCCTTTTTGTTTAAACAAAAAAAGGAAAATGGTGTAGAAGTTCCTTCTGTTTGTGTGCTGCTTTCCTTGGTTATTAAATTTATATATTAAAATATTCTAATTGATTAAAACCCACAACTTGGGTGAATTCTATGATAAAGATTATTTTTCTTTTGATTCAGTTGGTATAGTTATTCAAAACCAATGGATTCTATAGAGAAACAATTTTTATAGACAAAAGGTATGATAGAAATTTGGGTCATTTCTCTGAAAGAAAATGATTTTGGACAGATTTGAGCAGGCACATGATAAAATTCACTAACGATATTCAGATCTATTATGTTATTCACATTAAGCTGTTTGACAAGTTTAGCCAAATTTTAAAATTATGTTTTTAACTATAAGAATCATTTATCTAAAAGCTCATTATGCTATTTAATGATTTGATTAATTTATCATATTTATTATTACCTCATAACATAATTCTTTTCTATTAGTATATTATTTAATAAAAATAAAACATTGTTTTCTGTCTTTTGTGACATGTTATTTATTTTTATGTGTGTCTCCATGGGGGGGTGTGCATATGCCTCAGTGCCCACGTGGAAGCCTGGGACAATTGTGGGAGTTGGTGCTCTGTTTCCATCATGTGGATCTTGAGGATAGAACCTGGGTCACTGTACTTGGCTACAAATGCCTTTACCTACTGAGCTATGTCATGGGTCTCCTCTTTTTCCAGAGTACCTTTTATGTTAAACAAAGCTGCACCATTAAATGTTATTTGGTGGGGTACTTTTTGAGACAGAATTTCTCTTCACAGCCCTGGCTATCCTGTAACTCACTCTGTAGACAAGGCTATCCGTGGACTTGTAGAGATCCACGTGCCTCTGACTCCTGAGTGTTGGGATTAAAGGTGTATGCCACCACTGCCTGACTACACATCCTTTCCTAATATCCATTAAAGCCTCCAAGATCCTCAACTTTTACACAAACAGCAATGCTTTCTTTGAGTTGCCTCTTTGGAAACATAAAACTAGTGAAGATAAATGTGAACATGATGTTTTTCTGTTCCCTAAATCTTATTGCCTGACATATTTTAAGAGATTTTTTTTTATCATTTATTGAATACCTACTGTACTACTAAGTAATGTACTTTGAAAATGGAAAACATTTAAGAGCACATAAAGCATGTGATTTTAATCCATACAAGAGCACAAGTGAGGTTACTACAATTTTTGACATTTATACATAAGCACAGCTTTAAATGAAATATATCATTATAAAAGTTAGATCTCAGGATGTCCAAACATTGTAAAATGAGCTCAAGCTCTACTACAGGATTTCTGGTGTTAGATGAAAGCCAGCATTCTTTAGGAACTTTTGAGACCAGTTACCATCTGCCCAAAGCAGTCATTTCCCCTACATCCGGCAGAAGAAAACATATGGCTTCATTGACATGTACCTGTGTTTGAATATCAAAGCCCACACTGGTATCCAGGGTTTTTCAGTCCCTATTCACAAGCCTGTGTTATATATTTCAAAGCCCTCTTCCAGTCTTCTGGCCATTCCCTACCCTCAGCTACTCACCCTCTTTATTACCCTTTTCTCTACTATTCCCACACTTTCTATCTCTCATTATTTACTCCATACTCACCATTCTCTTGCTCTCTTGACCCTAGAAATGTCTGTTTCTCTTTCTTTCTATTCTGGATACTTCTAGATACTTTTGAATGTTTTCTTTCTAACTAATAGCTACACTAATAATAATAATAACAATAATAATAGATCTTACACCATGTTGACGGTTTCTTTATTGTGTCCTTTTGCACTCAATAAGGAATAAAGAAAATCAGGGACTTGGATCTCTGCCTCCAAATCTATTGTTACTTAACTAAAAATTTCCTGGATATGTGGAATAGAGAGACAGGCATTTGATAGCTATATCACAGACCAAGACTTGCAACAATGTAGCCTCTCATGATGTAGACTGGCCTTTCTGTTATTTTCCAAATTAGAATACTAAGATCACTTGGCTGTCATTTCTAAGCTTTACTATGTACAAGAGCATGGCTTTAGGTTTGGCTAGTTCATTATTTTCAACCGCACTCTTCTGGAAGGAAACCCCATGTAAAATAAACACATGGAAAGACTCACCCAAGTAAACTCAGAATAGAGACACTATGAGGTCTGCTCACTGACCATTAAGCAAAGAAGCAGAATCTCTTCCTGGTGTCTGGAAGTAACAACAGCCCAAAGTAGCACCTCAGTCCAGATTTTTAATACAAGACTGAGTCAGAATTATCCAGTGATCCACTAAAAATGTTGTGTGAACAATCAAATGTGCTATTTTCAGCTACTATGTTTGGGTTGATGTGCAGTATAGTAACAAATAATACAATATTTAATTTACAGCAGCATATTGCATAGATGCTTAGATGTATAAATGAATAATGCATTTCAGATGAATATTGTATGGAGACATAACACATAATTAAGAAGTAATATTTTGCCTGAAAAATTATGATTGTTTGCAGATACACTAAAATCAATTTGACACAAAACACTATTTGCTTTAAATTGGGAGGTTTTTAAACAGAAATCGTTATATAAAAGATTATCAAGGAAGAGTTTCAAATTCAGATAGCCTCTCCACTCCCTAGGATTGTTTAAGAGGGATGCCTCAGGGCTGGATTAAATGAGGTGTCTCTCACCTTTTGATAGTATGATGATTAGGATGTATTGAGCCCTTCAGGGGTGTATATTCCCTTCTAGGTGCTACTTGAAAGCTTGTTTAGACATGATCTTTTGGGAATGATACAAGAACACCACACGCGTATTAATTTTAAAAGTCATTCAAACTCATTTTACTTGTGACCCCTTGTTTTTCTAAATTTACTGAACAAATTGTCTGTGCAATTCATTTATTCGTGTTTAGGCTTTTGGCATCATTTGGATTGTTATATTTATATACTTTATGTAAGAAAACCTTTCTGACTCATTATTTCTTAATGTGCATTTCTGTTTTTTTGTACCATGTAAAGCTATACAATCAAAGCTGAAATCAGTAACAGTAAACATTTTTGACACAGTAGTCAGAGAAGGGTTTATTATTTTGGACTTTATCTCTTCTTATGTGTGCTATGTCTCTATGTGATCTAGTTCCCACAATTGTATTCCTTTTCACTGTGCAGGTTGAAGTAACCCAAAGACCTCAAGGTCACTTCTTACTGCTGGAAAATTTTGATCATCACTCACTGTCACGATTGCCCATGATTTCAATATCCATGCTGTAGGGAAATATAATGAACAATTAAACATTCTCCAAACCAAAGAATTATCTCTACATACGAAATAAAGAAAAAATGGTTTTGTTACTGAATAGGACTTGAAGTGAAATGTGTCTCAAACCACAGGCACTTACAGTGAAAAAAAAAATTAAGAACAGAAACTTTACCCTTTTATAGACCAAAGGGGTATACCTGAAGGATAACCATTTCTCATTATCAAAGAAAAGGACTAAATGACATTATGTATAACTTTATCTCATAACACTCGAAAACTAGAGTGATTATCTGTGTTTGCTTTTTGGTTCTCTATATAGGAAACACNTCTTGGCTTTGTTCAGGCACAGTCTCATGGAATCAGTGTCTGATGATACACACCAATAAACACATGGTAGCTAAAAAGCAGAAAATGATGAAGGAAAAGATGGGAACAAGATAGAACTTTCTAGACTTGCCTGTGCTGATCTACTTCTTCCACATATAAGCCCTTTTGCGGTGCTTTAAATAAGAAATTTCTCCCATAGGTTCGTATATTTGAGATCTTGATCACCAGTTGCTGTTTAGTGAGGTTATGAACTCTAGAAAGTATAGCCTTTTAAAAGAGGTACATCAATGAGGACAGGTTATTTGGGTTTATGTCACCCTATTTCCTGTTCCTACTCCATGTTCCCTCTAGGTGTTTGAGGTGTGATTTTTCAGCTTCCTAAAGAACCCATCTTTAGAAATTCTTTGGCAGTGCTAATAATTATTCTATGCTCTCTGAACCATTTTTATCTTTTTGCAAAACAAATGTTTTATACTATTTTTTTTCTTTCAACCATGTTCTCCATCTCTCTCTCTATCCTAGCAGCTATCAATTGCTAATACCTCCTCAAATAGGGGTGGGATTACATCTCCATTTCTCTTTCTNAAGAACCCATCTTTAGAAATTCTTTGGCAGTGCTAATAATTATTCTATGCTCTCTGAACCATTTTTATCTTTTTGCAAAACAAATGTTTTATACTATTTTTTTTCTTTCAACCATGTTCTCCATCTCTCTCTCTATCCTAGCAGCTATCAATTGCTAATACCTCCTCAAATAGGGGTGGGATTACATCTCCATTTCTCTTTCTTTGTTGATATCTTTTAAATCTCCATGCACAAATACTTATCAAAAATGCTTCCATTTTTACATTATTTTTACTTTTATAATTACAAGTTTTCCTTATTAATATCAGGAGACATAATATTAACACATTTATTTTCTGTTGTTGTTGTGGGACAATGGTTTTACTCTGTAAAAATTTGTTTCTTGTACTTGTTTAATAAAATAACGATTGGCCAGTAGCCAGGCAGGAAGCATAGATGTGGCAACCAGGCAGGAAGTAGGGGCAGGGCAAGGAGAACAGGAGAATTCTGGGAAGAGGAAAGACTTAGACTGCATTCGTCACCAGACACAGAGAAAGCAAGATGAGAATGCCTTGCTGATGAGAGGTACCAAGCCATGTGGCTAACACAGACAAAAATTATGGGCTAATATAAGTTAAAAGAGTTTTAAGAAGCCTGTGCTAATAGGCCAACTACTTTTTGATTAATGTAGACATCTGTGTATTTCTTTGAAACTGAAAGACTGCAGGACTGGGCAGGACAGAAACCTCAGTCAAATGGCGCCAATGGGGACAACTGAATCCACTTAAACCCTGAGAGAGCTTGGGAAATAGTTCTAGACAAAAAAGAACAGAATTAGCCATGGCTTTTTGGTAACAGTATTTTCTCAGGTGGGCTCTGTTTGTTAGAGGCAAGTGTGTCTCATTTAAGAGAGGCTTCCTGACTCTGCTTTAGCTGCAAAACCTTCCAGCTCATTTAAGAGTCCCCANCAACTGAATCCACTTAAACCCTGAGAGAGCTTGGGAAATAGTTCTAGACAAAAAAGAACAGAATTAGCCATGGCTTTTTGGTAACAGTATTTTCTCAGGTGGGCTCTGTTTGTTAGAGGCAAGTGTGTCTCATTTAAGAGAGGCTTCCTGACTCTGCTTTAGCTGCAAAACCTTCCAGCTCATTTAAGAGTCCCCATCACCAAACACTTAAATTTTTTTTATGAATAGTTAACAGCATGCTTCTTGATGGTGGCAGGGACCTTAAAATGTTATAGAGTTGTGGCAATAAACATGACTCTGGTCAGTACCTCTGCCATAAGGCTAAACTCTCAGAAAGCTAAGGAATGGGCTGGATCCAGCTATCAAAGCCACAGCTTTAATTCTAGTCACATCACTTAACAAATTAAAGACTCATGTGGTCAGAAAAAGAAAGATATACAATAAAGATCGATTCAGATGAAGAAAACCTCTAAATGGTTTACAGTGTGTTTAAAAATATATGTAGGCTTGGGTGAGAAAAGAAAAAGGATAAAGTCCTTAAAAGAAAAAAAAAGAGTAGTTGGGTGTGGTGGCATGCACCTTTAATCCCAATACTTGGGAGGCAGAGGTAGGCAGATCTCTGTGAGTTCAAGAACAACCTGGTCTATAGAGTGAGTGCCAGGACAGTCAAAGATACACAGAGAGAAAACCAGTCTCAAAAAACTAAAGATTAAAAGTAAAAATTAAAAAAAGTAGAATTTAAAATAAAATCACATAAAGATGAAAAACACACAGAGAATCTGGATACTGTAAGTTATTATGTTCTCTTTGAATTGTTTGAATGCTGAGAAAGAAGCAACAACTGCTAAAAGAAATTTGACTATAAATGTTGCTGAATTAATCTGACATACATATTTTGAAATTTTTAAGTCAAAAGTTATGTTACTTTGGAGAAGAGGATTTGTTTTTGCTTCCACAGGAAATGAGAGGCTGTGGATTCATCCTGGGCTAAGAAAAATCAGGTTTGATCAAGGAAGTCCACCTGAGAAATCTCAAATAGGAGCGGATGGCCCATGTTTCAGAGNAAAAGTTATGTTACTTTGGAGAAGAGGATTTGTTTTTGCTTCCACAGGAAATGAGAGGCTGTGGATTCATCCTGGGCTAAGAAAAATCAGGTTTGATCAAGGAAGTCCACCTGAGAAATCTCAAATAGGAGCGGATGGCCCATGTTTCAGAGGACATCTGTTGGAGTTTCCTCTGAGTTCTACATTCAGAACAGTTTCAAGACTGCTAGCTGACATGATCAAGCCTCACAGAATTTTTCAGTCAGAACTTGACCGTAATTCTAAATTTTCTTTGGGTCCCTGTAAGCTTATCAGCATGAAGTAGCCTGGAAAACTATGCCTGCATTCCAAAAAAATGGATAATGGATGTTTTTATTGTAGAGTGTTGGTTACAAGTTGTATGGATAATGGTCTAGATGAAAGCTAAATGAGGGAGATTCAATTCA
Organism: Bramus lutescens; assembly: GCA_001685075.1. Lineage (NCBI taxonomy): Eukaryota > Metazoa > Chordata > Mammalia > Rodentia > Cricetidae > Bramus > Bramus lutescens. Next base: position 639,248 of record LOEQ01002141.1, on the reverse strand, counting down.
GAGATCTTGTTTTGAAAAAAAGTGGAGGAAGTGCTGTGGGACAATGGTTTTATCCTATAAAATTTGTTTCTTGTACTTGTTTAATAAAATGGTGATTGGCCAACACAGACAAGAATTATGGGCTAATATAAGTTATAAGAGTTATAATAAACCTGAGCTAATAGGCCAACTAGTTTATGATTACTGTAGACCTCTGTATATTTCTTTGGTACTGAAACACTGTAGGTCTGGGCAGGACAGAAATCTTGGTCAACATGTTGTTATAATTTCTTAAACCAGGGGCCTGGGAAGACTAAGCAATGTCTATTTTCTCCTCAGAAGTTTCTAGTGACAAATCAAAGCTATTTTTTCTCTACTCTTACTGTTGTTGTAGAGATTTTTGTTTGCCTTACTTTTTAAGCACTACGTGTATAGATTAATGACCAGAAAATTGGTATATGCTCCCAAATTCAATAAGCATTTTTCAGGTGTTTTACTTACTTGTATAATTAAAACATTTCTTCTTATTTAGTCAATTTCCTCAGCAAAGAAATTTCTACCACTCATCTGTATTTACACCAGTTTTAGTCTTCCTCTAACAAACACTTACTTTAAAGCACACAAGAATGAAAAATAACTTGCCTTAGCTGCATTCTCTCAAGCAACTATTTATTTTGCCCCAGTAATTCTGAATTATTTTCTGCCATCCCTGTCCTTCTACTTACCTAGATGCCCATATTTGTCTCTTTCAATACATGTCAATCAGTTTTTTTCACCTCACAATTTTAAATAATAATTGTCAAAGTTGATAATGACTTCATTTTGCAAAATCTACAGCATAGCAAGGGTCTCCATAAACTTTTCCTATCTATTATATTTATATGTTTATATAATATAGTATTTTTATAATTTATATTTATTACTTTATTTAAAATTTACTAGGTTCACAACTAAAACTTAAAAGACCAAGGACCTACAGGATGTTATACAGATGTTATACAGATGTTATACACATGTCTTCATTCCTTGTCCTCTTTCTCATTTGTCCCATTCCAGCCACACAGATTTTATTGATATTTTTTGAACTCACATTTAGTGATATTCTACAATGGCATTTCAGGATCTGTTTTTTAATCGTTGTTTGGAGTATTATTCATGTACAGTGTTTAAAACCATTAGCTTTATGAATCAATATTTTCACATGAAGAAGATGGTGCCCAATTATAAGCAAATGATATAAAATAGACGTTTGTTAATGACAGATGCTGGGTTCTAAGTTGCTGTGCTTTCTACTGTGTTTCACATTAAATAGAAAACAAGCAAAACTTTTTGTTTTAATCATATTATTTATTTTAATTAGTGATATCAGTCCTATAATATTAAGTATCCTAGAGTTACAACTTTCTTTTTAATATTTTCTACAAGTCAAGTAATGTCAAAGGTACATTAAGTCATTTTTGTGCTATTGAAGAGTGTCTATGATGGTCATGTTCCGTCTTAAAAACTATCCTACATCATTTGTCAACTCTCTCACTGGCACAAATACAACTATAATTTTAATTATTCTAAATATTTCAATTATGCCAGCTCCAACCCTTCATTGATTCTATAACTGTATAATCATTATTTCCTTAATACAAACTTACATTCTTTTCATAATTCAAAGTCAAGGCTAATACCAAATATTACCGTGATTATAAAGAATCATACATATTGTGTGTGCTCACCTGCTATGGTAGGAGTGTTTGAAAAAGTTCCAGAATTACATATAAACATATGTATTTACATGTATGCATTTTATATAGTTCTTAATTTCCAAAAGTAAATATCACTAATAAGAGGACTTCTGTAGTTTTTATAACCAAAATCATTCTATATTCTTTTCAACAGAACTAATCAGCTATTCATATGTTCATTCTTAAATAGAACTATAAGTTAACCTTTTAAGAGGAATAAAATTCCAATGTTTTTAATGGAAGTTATTGTTGCTTGTGAGAAACAAAATATGTCAGCAAATTAGAAAGTTTGCACAATGTTTGCAATGAATTAGGAGATGTTTATGATATGATTCTTTCAGTTCTAACTCCAGTTAGCAGTTCTTGCCAGAGTCTAAATTCTCAAAATAAATTCCCAAAGTAAAAATTCTCAGTCACTTTATACAGGATTGCAAAATCTTGAATTTTTTCTTATGTATAATTAGATCCTTGTTTCAATAATGGGCAAGTGCCTAAATATCTATACTTAGATTCTTAACCCACAAAGTTTATGATTTGTTTAAAACATTGACTTAAAGTCTGTGATCAGTTTAATAAACANGTTCTTGCCAGAGTCTAAATTCTCAAAATAAATTCCCAAAGTAAAAATTCTCAGTCACTTTATACAGGATTGCAAAATCTTGAATTTTTTCTTATGTATAATTAGATCCTTGTTTCAATAATGGGCAAGTGCCTAAATATCTATACTTAGATTCTTAACCCACAAAGTTTATGATTTGTTTAAAACATTGACTTAAAGTCTGTGATCAGTTTAATAAACATTTCAGGAGATTAAAGGGTAGATATACCTGAAGTAATACAAGATTTTAGAGTACCTTTTTACAGACAAATAAAGTATAGCAGTGGAGTCTGGGAACTTTGTCAAATTAGATATAAGAGTTTACAATTGTGTAACCATACTGGAAAGGACAGTGACATTGAGAGAATGGATACCAGAAAATTATCATTTTCCAAGAAAACTCGTACTTAAAGCTTTGCTTAGTCCATAAAGTTTCCAGTGCCCAGACTCTGACCCTAATAACTGAAGTAACAGTGAGTGCAGACTTTCTGATACTCCACAGAAACCGTATAGTAGAATAGGACTGTGCTCTGACTTCTTTATTTTTTTCTTAGTGTTTTGACAATGTTCATGTTATACTGTTTATTCTTGATTATTTTCTCTCATATTCTCAGAAAGATGCAATCTTGATAGTGTGGTACCAAGAAGAACAAAACAGGAAATGTCATCAATATGTATCCCAGTGTCTAGCATATGGGTAGAAATGTCCATAGTGAAAGAAATTAATTTTATCTCTAGGTTCACAGTTGGTGAACAACCTTCATAATTAACGAGCTTCTTTATCCTGGAACTCAAGAAAATGCACATATGTTGTGGATTAATCTCAAGAATTAAGATAATGCACATGGGCACATTTAAAATGTAAAACTTGGATCCTGCCCCCAAACTCAGCCCGGTGGAACTCTGAAACATAGCGAAATACAATACTGAGAAAACATAGAGATGAGTGACCGACCAGCCGCCCAGAAACCCTGGAACCCTCTCCCAACTGCCTCCGCTTATCTAGTCAGCCAGCAGGAGAGCTTCCTGCAGGTAGGCTGCTCTAATATCCACCCCATCCATCGCAGTCCCGAAATTTACAAGCCCAATCCTACTCCCGAATTCGCCTAGCCTCCTGCAACCTCAGTGGAACGTTGTGACACAGCTTGCTATGATGCTGAGAGGACCAAGAGGTGAGTGACCAGACACCTGGCAGGACACCCCACTCTCTAGGCTTTCCACAGTGAGGCAACATCCCAAGCCCCTCTCCCACCTGCATCCGCTTATCTAGCCCAGTGGCAGCAGCAGAGTTTTCTGAGAGGACCAAAAGGGAGGATCAAGAGAGAGGCCCAAGAGTGGAACTCTGAAACACAAGCTGTGACTGCACAGAGTGGACCAAGAGAGCAAACCAGGAGAGAAGATCAAGAGAGCAGGTTAAGAGAGACCTCAGTGGTTCCCTGAGACACAGACGTTGACAATACAGAGCAGACCAAGCACAACTCCCAAAGACACAGACAGCCACTGCAAGGATTGGACCAAAATGCAAAGACACGGCCAGCATCAGTTGAAGGAAGGCACCAATGCAAGAATTCATCCAACACCTAAAAAGCAAGATAGTTAAGGAGAAACCCACAGAGACAGCCTATCTAAACTAGTGGGAGCTCATAGACTCTAAATCTACAACTAAGGAGCCTGCATGGGACCAAACTAGGCCCTCTACATGTGTGGCTCTGTGTGTTTGTGAGACCCCTGTCAGTGGGAACAGTATGTATACCTGGTACATGAAATGACTTTTTGGAGCCCATTCTTTATGGTTGGATGCCTTGCTCAGCCTTGATGCAGTGGGGCGGGTCTTGGTCCTGCTTTAACTTGATGTGCCAAGCTTTGTTGACTCCCTATGAGAGGCCTTACTCTATAACAAGGGTAGATGAGGTAGGGTGGGAGGAAGATATGGGGGGATCAGGAGGAGGAGAGGGAGGGGGAAATGTGGTTGATATGTAAAATAAAAAATTTAAAATAAAAAAAGTTAAAATAAATAAATAAATAATTCCTCAAGCTCAATCTTAAGTACCTTGCCTTTAGAATTAGGAAGACATAGATGACAAGACATAGGAAAATTTTTATTTGTAATTATCCAGCATCTGATCCTTTATTCTTTGTTTCTCAAAACACCCCTATCACTCCAAACTTTAAATAATTTTCTACTGGTTAAATTTAGATGGCAGAATATAGAAGAATTCAGAAAATATATTTAAAAATTTGTTCATTACTTTCCAAAGAAGTCTATACTATGATTCTTTTATCTCTTATTTAGGAATATTGGATTTCTCAAAACCTAGGGTAAAAAATTTCTCTGGGAATTTATTGTGTGATATGCTTTTATTTTCTTTCTGGTGATATGTCCTTTTATTAAAGTAATTAAGGTAATGAATGACTTAGCTTGTTCCTGAAGAAGTCTTATTAGAACAAGAACTATTATTAAAATTATTTCTAGAATATTACTTAGCATATTAAAATTGACACAAATTTTTTGCTATGAGATTCTTATTGAACTTAAATAGCATAGATTTTATAGAAATATATTTACACAGACCCTGGTTGCTATCACTATGCATTGATGTTTTCTTTCTTTCTTTCATATGTATTAAACAAGAGGTAATATTGAGACTCTTACAATAGGTATGTATTTTTTCCCCCAATAAATATAGTTAGAAAGGAACCCATAAATTTCTGTGTCTAAATTACTATGCTGAAGGCCCCAAATTTTTCCTTCAAGAAAGATTTACTTTGGGTTTGAGTATGCCTACTACCTGAAATACAAAATGCGTTTCCCTGGTATTTTTGCATAATTCAAATCCCCTTGTTTGCAACTGTCACGATTGTTTACTATTGTGGAAAAAGTCATGAACGGAAATTTAAGATAAAATAAAAACTACACTAGAGTGCGTTTTTTTTTTCTGAGCATTTGTTCAGGCTTAGGAACTGTTGAAAATCTTCAGTGGGAATCAGTGTTCATTTACCCATCTCCATGCTGGCTTTTTGTCTGTCTGGTTTGACTTTGTGCAGGTCTTGTACTTGATGTCACAGTTTCCGCAAGTTCATACATGCAGGAGCCGTGCCGTTTCTGGAAGACTATTCCCTTGGAGTCACCCACTACTTCTGGCTACTTTGATCTTTCTGCATCTTCTCTATAGATCTCTGAGTCTTCAGGAAAGGGATTGATATACTTCCCATTTAAGATGGAGTGCTTTAAGGTCTCTGCACATTCTGCAGTTTGGGTCTCTGTTTTAGACCCATCTACTGAATCTGATGTGGACTGAGTGAAGCACTGCTTTATGTGTGCAGGACTGTATCACTAGAAGTCATTTTATTAGTACTCTCAGATAGCAGAATAATAGGAGGAGGTTTTCCCCTAGAGAATGTGACCTATATACTCTCAGGTTTTTGACATCATCAACAGGGAATGACTAGAACAGAATTCCTCCTCCCTAGCTTCAGAAGAAATCAACCCTGCCAATATGACAAGTGCCCTGAGCATCAAGACTTCAAAACTGAGACAGTAATTATCTATTAATATTCTGCTGATGATACTCAAAAGGTAGTGTGTTTTTTTGTGATTGTGTGTGTGTGTATACCAGTCACTTTCAATAACTATTACGTTTTAGAAAGTACTATTGTTCTAGAATCTGTTAAAATGAAACGGTAGTGATGAGGCAAGCAGGCCTGCTTTTCATCACGCCCTGCTCCCGCACCACTAGCTTTACACCCGAAATAACACCACACAAATTGTATTCATTTAAACACTGCCTGGCCCATTAGCTCTAGCCTCTTA
>LOEQ01002141.1:593726-608572 GCA_001685075.1 Bramus lutescens | reverse complement strand
GAGTTTTGAAGTCTGTACCCCTGATCTGAGGTACAGATATTGTTGAAAAGGGCATAGTAAGCTTATTGAATGGCACAGAAATTACTGTAACGCCATGTTGGTGGGCTGTGCTGGATTCTGCGCTCTGGAGTTGCTGCTAAAGCTGTTTATGGGAGATGGCCCTCTTAGCATGCTGATAACAACTTGAGGACACTGGGTGCCACTGGCTGTTCTGAATCCCAGGACCTTAGTTGTGTGAGAAGCCACCAGAGCCAGAAAGCAGCATCTCCTCCTGCTTTTCCAGCCCTGTCAGATGGTAAAGAAAACATTCAAGAGATCCAGAACTATTTTTACTGAGTAGACAGAAAGAGTTAACATAGCATTGTGAGAGTATCTTTCTTTCATTTGTTTGAGACAAGGTATCACTATGTACTTATGACTGGCCTGAAGTTCCCTTTTGTAGACCAGGTGGGACTTGAACTCAGAGATCCACCTGCCCCTCTCTTTTAAGTGCTGAGATTAAAGGCACACACCACATTTTGATACAGTTTTCTTAGAGAGAACTGTATCAAATGTTTACAAGATATGAAAACGGCAGAGACAGGTGAGGGGAAGGAAGAAAAAGGCAGAATTGGGGGGAGTTGTACAAGAAAATGCAGAGATCATGATCCTCTCCCATCCTGGTAACTAACCCCCTGTGGTCCTTTGCAAACTCACTTTTTTTTGTGGGTCTTTTTTTTGTTGTGTGTTTTTTTTTTTCATGGTGGTCCAGCATGGGGCGTTTGTGGTTTGTCAGCCTTTTCACTCTGGAATCTGCATGGTGCTTGCAGACAGCAGACTGCAGGGTGCTGGCTGCTGGGGCAAGTTTAAGCAAGGTGTTCAACACCCAGTGCAACAGCAGTGGCACCTGGTACAACAGCATGTGCTCAGGCTGGTTGTTGTAGCGTACCACGCCCGTCTGCGCTCTATGTGCTACCATACAGTTTGTGAACTGGGCAAAGGGCTGGAGATTGAAACATACAAAGAGACACGGGTCATCCTTGAAACAGGAATGCCCCCCTTATTGTGTACCAGAGCTGCTTATATAGAGATCCTTAACTGATAGCCACGCCCCAGCCAAACCCACCAGAAACCACTCCTGCCATCAGTAACTTCTGAGGGTCTCGTGCTCAGAGCAGCTGGAAGCACCAGAAATTCAGGAGTTGGGGGGGTTCACAGCTCCCAACATCTCACCCCTTTTTTTTCTTTCTTTTAGGGAATTTGGGCGTTGTCGACTTGGCTGCTTCCTGCTGAGCGGGATTGCTGCATCCTTGGGGGTACTCCTTTTAATCTGACTGTCTCTTTTAAACTTACTCTTTTCCTTCGTCTCTGGGGCTATACTCTGTCATTTTTTTTTCTTTTTTTGTACTCTTTTTACTCTTTTCCTTTTTGAGGCCTTTCAATTCACCCTCCTGCCTCCTGTTTTGGAGGGCATCCCTCAGAGCATCTCTGGGGATGAAAACACACATACCAATCTTTAATCCACCTTCACCATTCCCGAGGGCGACCTCTCAGCATTCCCTAGTTCCTTATCTCAGTGGGACCGCCACTGAGGTTTGTCAGTGATGATCTGCTGCCATCGCTTAGGCAGAGGGGCTCATAGGTACTGTCCATCACCTGTCACAATGCCAGCAGCTGCTTAAAGTCCAAGTGGTGGAGGGGCTCCATCCTGGGTGACTTTGACTTCCTAGCCTCCAACTTGGGCCTCAGTTCTTCAACATCACATTTCATTTTCTTCCTGACTTTTAACTCAAGAATCCCCTGTATCAGACCTACCCAAGCAAGTCACCTTCAGCCTGGACAAGTGTCTTTGTACTTCTTCCAACACTGATGGTCTGCTAGGTAACCCCATTGCTCCCCAACAACCTCAATCCAGTGCCTCTCTCCCCAGTCATGGTAGGGATGATTCCTCCAGAGTCAGGCCTGGAGATGTTGCCCACCATCAGTGTATAAGTGGTGGGTCAGTTGACACACACAAACCTGTAAGGAGACTCGTGCACAGTATACCCTGCTAACCTAATTGCACTCTCGTGATCAGCCTTCCCTTCTGCCTAGATTTCTCATCAGCTGTGCTGGTGCTGATGGAGTCCAGTGCCTTCACGCTTTAGCGAATGTCCTGGAGGGTTTGGCCCTGCCTCACTTCAAGCTCCCTCTTCTGACTTCACTTACCCACTCCTTCAACAGTGATTAGGCTGACTTGCCTAATTTGTCTTGGTTGCCTTAAGGTAGGTGCATAAGGTAGCTTTGCAGGAATACTTGTGTTGGCTCAGGTAGCAAACAGTGCCTCTATCTAGAGGCTACCTGTAACCTGTACTTCACCTGGGTGAGACGATGTGCACTTGTGGGAGGGTGCACAAGAATGATGCCTAACTTTACCCAAGGACTTCGGCATCAGGTCTCTTGACAAGTCCATAGAACAAGGATGTGGATATTCTGGGCTTGCTCTTCTAGGAGACCAGAACTTAAGGTACCCCGCTTTCAGTGGAGGAGCTTAAAGAGTGATGGGTGAGCTTTGGAAAGGATTAAGCATAGTCAGGCAGGCAGCTTGTGGTTCTAGCTGCTTACTGACAGCTATTCCTGGAGAGCAGCCATCTGCTTGAGTGAAATCTCAGCTGCTAGGACTCCTGCTAATAACAAAGGATGAGAAATGAGGGTGTGGTCCTGGCCTTGGCCTTCCCTCATCCATTCTCAAGCTTGGTTTTTTTAATCCTTTTTGAGAATGTGCGAGTGAATTTAAGATTGTAGGGCATTTTGGGAGAACCCTTCCCATCAAACTTCCAGAAAGCTTTTCCATTGCATCCCTTTCCCATGGATGTTTATATTGAGCTGATAAGGTAAAAAAGCTAAACACAAGTCAAGCTTAGATGAAGTGAGTCCCTTAAAAGGCCATCAAAAACACCCCTCAGTTATGGCCTGGACCTCCTGGGCATTTGTTGCCATCAGCACAGATCCCACAATTGCCCTTGGCCTGCCTCCATTCCCTCTGTGATGTGGGATGTTCTGTATATGTGATGCTGACATTGGTTAATAAAGCTGTTTTGGCCAATATCTTAGGCATAATTCTAGCTAGCTATTACATTTTGAATTAACCCATTTCTATTAATTGATATATCTGCATGAGGCTGTGGCTTACCGATAAGGATCTGGAGTCTACCTGCTTCAACAGTTACATGGCATCTCTCTGACTCCACCTATTTTGTATCTCTGTTCTGATTTCCTGCCTGGCTTTACTAAGCCATTGGCTGAAACAGCTTCCGTAATAACCACTGGTAATAAAACATATTTACAGCATACAGAGGGGAATTCCACATCATCTATGTGTTATTTTGGCCTACTTTATATTATCCCTCTATCCTTACATTGCCCCTGAGCTATGTGGTCAGCCTGGATCCCCAGCATGCTTGGTTGTGGAGGTTGGAGCCCACCCAGGGTGGGAACTTCCATCCCTACCCCTTGGCATATCAAGCAAAAGAATTGCGGAAACAAGACAGACATGGTGGCATAGACCTGTAATCCCAACATTCAGGAGGGTGAGGCAGGACCATGAGTTCAATGTCAGTTTATGCTGTATTATTAAGAAATGGTTTTACCACCAGGTAGTGATGGTGGTGCATGCCTTTAGTCCTTTATTCCCAGGATCAGAGGCAGGCAGATCTCTGGTTTTGAGGCCAGCCTGGTCTAGAGTGAGTTCCAGAACAGCCAGGGCTACACAGCAAAGCCCCATCTCATAAAACAAAACAAAAATCAAATCTCAAAATACAAACAAGAGGTAGACAATCACACATCTGGATGTGGATTCCTAGTTAATAGTGTTGGGTATAGGATGAGAGTCCAGAGAACAGTGTTCTCATGACGTTTGCACAGGTTATGAGGCAATGAAAATGAGGCTCGAGCTGGGTAGTGGTGACACACACCTCTACACTGAGCTCTTGGGAGGCTGAGTTCAAGGCCAGTCCGGCCTAGACAGAGTTCCAGGGCAGCCAGGACTGTTACAGAGAAATCCTGTCTCGAAGAAAAAAAGAAAACGACTCTTGGATAGTGAGAAATCTGGGGCTTCATTCAGCTGAGCAGTAAGAGGACATAGAGGCCAAGTGTGGCCCTCTCCAGACCCCAGGCATTTTAGGGCCCTTCCTCCTTAGCTCCACCTCTTGTACTCTCAGAGCCAGTGTGACTGCTGCTTGGTTGCCAGAAAAATAGGCATTAGTGCTCAAAGTCCCAAGACACCCAAGGGTAGGAGGTACCTTAGGGCTCTTACCATAGTGACTGGGTAGCTAGGGCTTTGTCTGTTGCCCCATCTCCCACCAGGACTGCGATATTTGAATGGGGGCAGTGCTTCAGCAGTTAAGTGTGGCTAAGAACCATCTGTAACTCTAGTTCTGGGTGATTTGATGGCTTACTTCTGACCTTACAGTAGCAGGCACACATGGTGGACACACACATAGGAAGACAAAACACATACATTTCTCAGGCACACATATGGCTCCAAGATACTTAACCTATTTGCTCTAATTGCACGCTTACTGCCTCATCTTATGTTTTGACACATAGCCCAGACTTCTTGACTCAACTTGTATGTAAGTCTCTTGCCTGTCTCCAGAGTGCTGGGATTACAAAGGAGCCTTTTGCCCTTGTCCTGGCTCTTCTCACCTATCTTTAAACTTTCTTCAGCTTCAAATTTCAGTAAAGCTTCCACTGGTCAAATCTTCCATCTAGGCTCGCAGTGCACTTCTGTGACAGCTTTCTTTGTGTAGTCCTGGCTGTACTGGAACTCACAGAAACCTGCCTGCCTCTCCTGAGATTAAAGGCATTCAACACCACTGAGGGTCCCACCCCCAGAATTTTAACATGAGAATTTTCAACTATAAAAGGGACATTAATACACCACAAAAATTGGTTATATGGCCATTTTAAGGAACTCAAAAAATAAACAGAAAGCTTGAGTTGAATTTGAGAGAACAATTTGTTATAATGAACCAGAAATACAAGTTTCCACTGAAACTGAACAGCTGACAAAACATAGTTGAAATTAAATCTTTAAGAGGGTCAAATAAAGGCAGTTATGTGGATTAGACCAAGATTGGTTCTGGACATAGGTAACTGCATTTCAGCATGAGTAGCATATTACCCCTTCCCAGCAGTTAGTTTGTAAACAGTCTCCCACCCTTGTATCTTCTGCCATATCAAATGGCTTCTTCTATACTAAATGTGTACAGGCCTCTTGGACATGACACAAAGCCAAAAAAACTTAAAAATCTTATTTTAGGGGGGAAATTGTACATATCCACCTCAGCAAGTCAGCTGCCACTCATGCAATGTCAATGACCAAACCAAGTGGCTACCTCATGTAAGCCTTTCCTGGCCCAGTAGCAGTATCAACATTTCCAAATTACCACCTTCACCATCAACCTAGCAGACACACACCTTTATAAAGTTTTAGCTATGACCAGAAAGCTTTTAAGGAAGATGTAGAACTCTATNCTCATGTAAGCCTTTCCTGGCCCAGTAGCAGTATCAACATTTCCAAATTACCACCTTCACCATCAACCTAGCAGACACACACCTTTATAAAGTTTTAGCTATGACCAGAAAGCTTTTAAGGAAGATGTAGAACTCTATCCCAGAGACCACACATTAGTGAGAACACTGGCTCCTTCTGGGAACTTTTTCTGGGATCATAAAGATGAATAGAAGAAATATTAAAATAACAGCATACATGGCAGGTGAAGCAGACTGGAAAAAGATTCTACTCAAAAGCCAACGCATTCCTGTTGAAATAGAAGTCTGGGTGACTGAATAAACAACAAAACAAACTCAACCAAATCAAAGGAAAATAGGATTTCATGTAACACAGTATCAAAAAGTAGACGGAACAGACTAAATGCCCCAACCAGCAGCAGGCAAGTCCACAACCTATTGTGATAGGTCCTTCCAGCATCAATCAGATTTCTTCTCATGTTTTCTCAAGGTTTTTTTTTTTATAGATGTGGTGACTTTAACAAGAGTCTAACAGGTGGGTAGGCAGGCAGGCTTCAGTCATTGGTTTCAGGATCTGTCTNAAAAAAAAGAAGATAGTTACACATAGGTTTGATGGTTCCTAGAAAAAGTGCCCCATTATACTTTGGGGGCCTAGCTGAGATAAGCCCAGGGTAAAGAAGAGAAGTATGGAAAAATAAGAAACACACTGGGTAGAAAGCAATACATGGAAAGCACACACAATGTATTCATCTTTAAATGCTACTGAAAGAAAAAAAAAAATTTGTCCCTCCCACTTTGAGACAGGGTCTTGCCATGCAGACCAGCTAGCCTTAAACTTGCACTCCTGGGTAGGAGTGTAGCTCAGTCGGTAGGGTGCTTGTCTAGTATGGACGAAGCCCTGGGTTCAATCCTCAGCACCACATAATGAACACCTGTAATTCTAGCATCTGGGAGGCAAAAGCAGGAGAATCATAAATTCAAGGCCAGCCAGGGCTACAGGAGACCCTGTCTCAAAAACAAGAGCCTCCCAGTTGCTGGGATTCTAGGTGTGTATAATTAGCTGAAAAAAATTAAACAACATTAGCAAAGATTCCTAAGACAAAGGAACCACCAAAAGTTTGGAACTTACTAAGTTCATAATTAAAACACATTAAATTAAAATATATAATCCTAGTTAGTTAGGAGGCAGTAAAAAGGGCACAGAGAATCCAGGGTATTCACAGTAATCTTCTGTATTACCTCATCTGTTATTCTAGAGAAAAAACTTAGCTGCTCCTTCTCTGACTGGTCACCTTAGGACAACTATTATCTGAGAAATAATTTCAATTCAGTAACCTAACACTCGGCTTTCTCAAAATCGACTAGTCTTTTCTAACCTCTGAAATCTCTCTCAGAAACCATGTCATGACAATCTGGAAATTGTCTTGGAAATCTGGAAATCCTGAAACCCATACAAGCTCATACTTCATTCAATAAGCCAAGTGACATAGAATGGCAGAGAAAAAAAGTACACCCTTGTTATCAAATGTTCCAAGTTATTCTTCAGCATCATCAATGTTGTGGATTATGAAGACCTATCCCACACTTTAGAAAGAACAAGAACAATTATCTATAGAACTTACTAGAGTAAGATGTTCAACCCATCACAGGTGTTGGGAGTTTCTTGTTAAGCTCTTAAGCCAGAAAACCTCCCATGAAATTTGGTACTGACACCACCACCATTAAACTCTTCTAATTTGGTCCATGAGATCACAAAACAAGAATCAAGGCACCAAGGTAAGATTACTAACAACAGCCAGCTGGCTAACTGGTAGAACACATCTTTCAGCATCAATCAGGAAAACTGTGTTTAGTTCTTCATCCCATTACCACACAGCACTCACTGTTGGACTGGATCTAGAGTCTCATGCAGGCTAAGCATGTGCTATAGCACAGAGCTACATCCTTCACCTTTATCTCCCTCTTACTTTGTTTCTAGGGGTGTAAGATTGAACCCAGCACCTCACATATGCCAGATAAGTGTTAACTGTGCTTCACCTCAGTCCACTTCTATCTGCGTTAAACTGGCTTTGGCCTATGGAATGGGTGTGGAATGGTGGTGGTGGTGGCAACAGCAGGTAGATACAGGAAAAGGAAAAATTCCAAGCCGGTCACTGCATCCTTTTAATAAACAATTTAAATTTCTAAAAACCTGGAGAATACTAAAATGTGGCTCTGGAAAATGTACCTGACTGTTAATCCTAACAGACCTTTGCATTATCAGCATGTTAATTTAGAAAACAAGCCAGTTTCAAAAAAACAAACAAGACAAACAAACAAGCCTGCCTGACTTGAAGCTGTGCAGAAAGGTGGCTCTGAGTTTTGAAAGGAGGAAAATAAGGGGAGCTACTCTCTGAAGTTGGTAGCTGACTAACCTCTACCACCGATTCCGCCACGACCCATAGCTCCACGCCCTAGGCCCCCTCTCCCAGGACCTCCACGACCTCGAACACCACCTCTTCTTAAGCCCATTCGGGGAGCTACGGCTCGTCCACCTCGGAGCAGGTTTTGACCTTGGAGAGGAGGCATACAATGTATATGCAGGTAAATCCAAGAGAGACAAAGTAGATTCTAACCAAAGGAAGGCGGTGAGGGTTAAATAGTAATAATTAGTTAATGTTTAGTCTGGGTGGGGCAAACTGCACAGTGTGTGTAAGCAGATTAAGCAGTTTATTCAATTTAGTAATTCTGATCATAGCCATCTTTGGAAAAAAAAAAGCTGTGACTTAAGTTCATAAATTTAAGAAGCTAACAACCAGATGCCTGGCATTATGGTAGATTTAAAAATAAATGTTATAATTCCTGTTTTCAATATATTCTTGAGGGGATAAGAACTTTACAAAGCGAACAGGGTAACAAGAGAATGATACAGATGGGTAGGCACTATGGATCAAACTGTCCCCTCTCTTCCAGATTAATAGTTTTTCATTTCAGGAAGGCAGTCAGTCAGTCATGACACAGGTCAAAAGACCCATACTTTTTTTCTTGGTATTGAGGATATTCAACCCAGGGCCTCGCACATGCTAACCACACATTTCTTAAGACTTATTTCCAGAACTTGAATGTGCTTTGATTCAAGCAGCAGCAGGTGTTTTCAAATGGAATGGAGATGACATGAGTTACCTATTGCTATGCAGGTCATAGCCTCACCATTGCACATTTTATCAGAAAAGGAATGATATCGATAAAATACATGCAGCAGTACTAAAAATGTGATTTCAAAAGTTATTAATTAGATTAATACAAATTTAGGATTAAAGATGCTAAACAAATGTGTTCATAAGCAGCTCAAGAGAAAGGGGAAAGAGGATAGAATCCAACCACTATCAGCTACACACAAAAACTGACCTCGGAGAGACATCCCGCCCCTAAGCAGAGTTCTGGTGGCACGGCCCCCACGTAGTCCTCCTCCTCGGGGCAAGCCTCTCTGGATTATGGGTAGACCTCTTCCTCCAATTGCTCCCCTGGCCAGGGCACCTATGGGTTGGCCTAAACGTGCCTGGATGTTACTCTTACCCAGGCGCTGTTTTAAGCTCTTCTGGAAAAAAAAGGTGTTAGAGGATTGAGATCAAAAAAAGCAATTCAGTGGTATTAGGCAGTTTAAAGTACAGGGACAAAAGAGGCAAGTGAGGCACCTGGTGTGGAGGGTATAATCCTGTTGTGGGTAACATAGGATCCCAAGCAAAAAGACTTTATTTACCTCAAAATATGCATAAAGCAGAATTCTGATCCAGAAAAAAAGCTCTAATAAGTTCTAGCATGGTGTACAACACTGGCACAGCGTAGACAACGTTACTAATGTGACTACTCAAGTCGCACAGCAGTAGCTGCAAACTTGCTGCTTCTTAGCCACAGGTTGACAATGACATGTCTTCATCCATACCTGCCCAAGAACTATAACTACACTGTTTGGAAAGGCTTACTCACACACCACTGGAAGTGCATCACATTCTGGTAAACTTAAATTACAAGTTCACTTGAATTCTTGAGGCTTAAGGACAAGACTGGCTTCTCAGTCAAAGAGGCCAGTGTGCTCCAGTTTTCCTTTGAGTATCTATTGCCAGACGATCCTTTTTATTTTACTTTTTTACCTTAAGATGCAAATAAACAAACAAACAAAATCAACAATCCTCTCCTTACATTTCTTAAAAATCTGTAAATTCCACATTTCCCATTGCCAACAGTTTCCTTAAGCCAGAAGAATGGCCTTGAACACATAATCCAAATGTATCTTCATAGAGAGTCAGTTAAATTCATGTTAAAATTAAAACAAGTAATCTATTAACCACAAAGGACCACACAGAAAATAAGTACATACTAGATATATCAATTTTCAATAATTAGTTTCTCCAAAGGCTCTGAAGATCACATCTCAGATAGATTTCTTCAAAGGAAAAGGAGACAGTACAGTCTCGAATATAACCAAGACTAGCAATTCTGGTCTTCCATAAAGCCAGTCAATATTAATGAAAATGGTCTTCTTGCACACAGTCCACTTCCGTCACACACTAATAGCACAGGCATATACAAATGCCTGTGCATATACACTTTCCCTGAATTAGGAGCTCTGAAAAAGATGCTGAAACATTAGCTTTCTGGCACAAAATCTTAAAATGCTTCCAATTAGAGGAGAAAGGCTCTTATCATTAGGCACTTAGCACAGGCAGGCAAAAGCGACCTCAAGGGCCTGTCTTGTTACTCCCCCAATTACCACAGTAATTATTTTTTGTGGTGCTTGGGCATGAAATTCATATACTTTACCACTGAACTGTACCTCCAGACACTAGCACACAACTATGAAGTCACAACTGCATTCTCACGTTCAATTGCTGACTATACTCATTCTCCTGAACAGTATAGCGTGGAGTCCATTTCCATCCTTAGTTGCTACCCATTCTGGACACTCATAGTATACTCATAGTACTACTCTGTTTTTACTCTAGAGCTGTGCTGCATAATAAAATAGCTACTAACCACACTGTGTGTGTGTGTGTGTGTGTGTGTGTGTGTGTGTGTGTGTGTCTTAAAAAAAAAATTTAGTCAGTTTTTGATCTGGGTGTGGTGGGTGGCATACACCTTTAATCCCAGTATTCTGGAGGTTGTAAGTAGTTACATTTCTGTGAGTCTCAGACCACCCTGGTCTACATATAGAGTTCAGGCTAGCAGTAGCTACATATTGAGACACTAATCTCAAAAGCACACCAAATAACAAAAACCAAAAACTAAACAAAATTTGGGTTGGCCTTGAACTCGTAATGCCTCTAAATTCTGAGATAACCACTGTATACCCTTCACCTGGTCTTAACATAAGTAAAAGAAAAAAAAAAACCCCCTCCATTGCACGAGCCACACTGGAAGTTCATTACAGGACATAGGACTACTGAACAGATTCAGCGCGTCCCACCAATGCTAAAGCTGATGTTTGCTGCTGCTTTAGAGATTAGCCTGTTGAAAGGACCTGGCACAGCGCTATCAGAGATGTCATAATTTTTATTTACTCTTGGAAAACAGTGGGCCTATGGATTATTGCTCTCCTGAGTCATGGATGAACCTAACCACTCCATGGCTGAAAGGTAGACAAAGCAGAAAGCCTTGCTTATTTTCAGAGTGAGGGGTGGGTGTTGTAAGTGCTGACTACGCACAGCCATGCAGTGCTACCAGTTAAAGTCCTTACAGTTGCATGGCACTGCCCTCTGGACGCCCAGCCACAGCTTGGACATATCCTTCCACAGCCACTCTCCGGACTTGCATATAAAGTCTACAAATGATAAAGAGCAGGTTTTATTTCAGGCCTGAACAGATTACCTCTTACTGGAAATGTGAAAGAAAACTAACATTTGATTATCCTGTATGCTTGCTCTACTGTGATGTAAAAACTAGGGGCTGTTTTTAGCACTGAAAACCTTAGACCCAGGCCATTCAGACTCTGCACTAGGAAGAATTAGATTATTCTAGCTTGGAAATCATTTTATATATAGTTAAGCAACTAAAACAAAGTTATTCTCCTGTTCTTTGGGAAGTGGTGAGAACTGAATCAGGGGGACCTTGACTGCTTCCTTGCTTGCTAGGAAAGTGCTCTACCAATGAACAACACTCCCAGACTAAACAAAAGTTCTTTGTAGAAAAAGATTAAAAAAAAAATTCTATTTCAAGAGCAAGGATCAGAAAATAATCAATTAATTCGCACGGATAAGCCTACAGAGGTGTCAAACTCCGGAAGGGAAAAAAAGTACTAAAAAGTTCCTTAAGCCAGGTAGTGGTGGCACAGACCTTTAATCCCAGCACTTAGGAAGCAGAGGCAGATGCATCTCTGAGTTCAAGGCCAGCCTGATCTACAGAGTGAGTACCAGACAGCCAGAGATACACAGAGAAACCCTGTCCTGAAATGAAAAGACAACAAAACCAAAAAAAGTCACTTAATTGGTACCTGCCCAAACTGGAATTCTTTGAGCATTTGTTCAGAGAAGTTTCAGCTTTTGCCTGAGCCATCTTCTAATCATCCATTATATCCTGACAGCCTTGGTGGACTGCCTGACACAGACTGCCAAAACACATTCTCTCACCTGCTTAAGTTTTAATGCTGCCTGGACAGAGGGTCTATTCTCCATCTGCTGGGCCAGTCTTCTGTTTCTGGCACTGGCTAGCTGCTGCTGCTGCTGCATCGAAGCCCGAATATTCACTGGCATCGGCTGTTTGTTCTTCAGCATATTAGTAAAGCTTCAAGGTCGAACAAAATGGGTGTTTAAATAAAAGCTTTATTATAAAACACTTATTGGCATTTTCATGGCTTGCTAGACCACGAGCTCCAGATCCCACGAACTTTAAAGTGGCACATTTGGATCAAGGTGGATGTGGGTTAAAGACTCCTCTGTTTCCACAAACTTGCAAGAACCAGAAATTCAGAATGCAGTCAAGTGCAGCACAATAAAAAGTGATAACAAGGGCTCAGATAACACCTCTTAGAGAAGTGGAAAGTATGAAATACAAGCAGTAAGCAAATATGATAACAAGAGACAGAGATGCAGTTACAAACACAAAATGCCTACACCTTTGGAGAGGGAAGGGTTCATTCTAAGGACAAACAGGAGGAAAAACCAGAACACCTTTAAAGTCCACTGAAATAGTACAGACAAATTATGTAAGTTTATTACATTCTAACATGTTACTTAGTAACACATGAATACAGGTAATTAACATATCACATCTTAAGACATGAGCAGAGAAGTACATTTGCTTTAGAAGCAAAAACAGACATTAAATGCCTTGGGAGTTCTAGCAACAACATGATAAAATGGTGAATGACACCAAATAAATGAAACTCTCAGAAACAAAAACTGCCTTTAAATAAATTAATTTTTCTCAGTCTTCAAATAATCACTTTTTCTAACTCAGTACTTCTGAGAAATTTAAATTAATTCAACCACTTAAGAGCCTATGAGGCCATTCTATCATTTCCTGTTAAGTATTATGGAAGAAAACACACAGCTGTCAAAAGAATTCAAAACAAAACAAACTAAAAAGCAGAATGGAAAGAAAGTGAAATGGAGCAAAGCAAGTGCCTCTTACAAGGCCCAAGAATGACATTCAGGGGCCTTTGGACATAGTTATAGCTTGCTACCTGCCTCTTACAGGCCAGACACAACATTGCTGGTCTTGGACTAGGCAGCAAGCCTACTGCAGCCAGGATATACCATATCATCATGCTGCACCACCTGTATCAATGTTTTAAAAAAAAAAAAAGAGTGTGAGGAGTCCTTCAAAAGATTATATCCCACCAGGTAAACAGTTCAGACAGCTTATCTACTGATAAGGGGTTTTGAAACAACCGCCCCATTTGTTTTGTGTACCACATTAGATGCAATTAAGAACAGAAGTCCGAAGCCTTCTGTTATTTAGCTTACAACTGGTTTTTGTGTATTGGACCCCAGGGCCAACTTAAGTAATGTTTTCTTAGGAAGGAGCTGAAGTTGCTGTTGGCTGCCTCACTGCTCATTTAGAGACATCTTAGTGGTGCTTTTTAGCACAACTTTCGGCGCCGACTGAGCAGCCATCTTCAAATCCCGAGAATCTACAAAGGACAATATGCATAATGAGTAAATTAAATCAGAATAATCAAGATCTTGTTTTCTTATTTCCTTTTGGCTTTTTTTTGAGACCGGGCTCCTTTGTGTAGCCTTGGCTGTCCAGTAACTTGACCAGTAGACCAGCTTGGCCTTGAACTCACGAGATCCACCTACTTCTGCACCCAAGCGATTAAAAGGCCTGAGCCACCACCACCCAGCTGATTATGGTCTCTTGAAGAGCAAGGCATAAACCAATGAAAGGCTGGCCTATATTACAAAGTGTTGAAGATCATATTAAAATTCATTTTAAGAACTTAAGTTTATATCACAGTTATGTCAATTTATTAAAATGTCAAAGCCCCAGTACGGACAATGTCTGCCAAAGTCTCCAAAATGGCAGAATTAGATTAGGCAAGGCCTAGGAACTTGGCTTTCACTCTTCCTTTCATCCTAGACTCATTTAGCCAAGGAATGTTAAAGAAAAAGACCCCACACCAAACTTAATTTACCTTAATGCCTGGACTTGGACCAGTTAAACTACAATCTGGCCACGAGGGTTGGGGAACAGCAACTGGGGTTGGAGGGGGAGCTACCCAGGTGCATTTTAGGTGTCTATAGAAAACTGAAAAGACATGGATCAGGAAACGTGCAGGAGCCGGGAATTTAACTAACAGCTCAGCGAGCGGTACAGGGATTGTATAGCACTAATGAAGCCCTAAATTCAATTCCCATCTGCGACGGGGAAGGGTGAGGTCATTGTGGATTACACTGTGACACTGAGGCACGGACTCTCTCTCACACAGACAAATCAAAAGGAACAAATGCCTGATTTCAAAACCGATTCTCAACTCCGAATGCAAGTGGAGTTCTAGTAAGATATGGCAGGGTAAAGTCAGAAAAAGTTTACTTCGGGTATTCAACCTGAGAGCTCTCTGAAAAGCACGCCACAAAATTTAACCGTAGCCAGACCTGATGGCCAAGCTCAGGGCTAGCCTGGGTTACTTCAGAGGTCTTGCCTCAAACTAAAGGTTTTTTTTTTTAAGAAACTAAATAAAAATAAGAAGTTGGGGAAGTTAACTCGGAGCGCTTGTCTAGCCAAAGCAGGGTTTTGGGTCCCATTTCGGTGCCGCAAAACCAAACACCTAGAGCGGCCGCTAAATCCCGTAGTCCTTACATCCCATTCTCAAAGCCTCTCAATACGTCACTGGTCAGCTGCTTATTTCCGTTGTTACCCCTACCCACCAAAACCAC
>LOEQ01002141.1:581563-592748 GCA_001685075.1 Bramus lutescens | reverse complement strand
TTGGAAGAGCAGGCAATGCTCTTAACCTCTGAGCCATCTCTCCAGCCCCAATATGTTTTGTTTTTATTGTTGTTTTTTTGTTTTTGTTTTTAGAGACAGTGTGTGTAGCCTTAGCACTCCTGGAACTAGCTATGTAGATCAGGCTGACATCAAACTGAACTCACAGATCCTCCTGCCTCTGCCTTCCTAGTGCTGGGATTATTGGCGTGGACTACCACACCCAGCTCTTCTGTGTCCTTTTATATGGGCTGCCATTAGAAGATATGGCTAGTTTTCTCATCTTGAATTATCCAATAAAGCATATCATCTGTCACAGGTGTGCCTAGCCCTGTTTTAGTTTTATTCCAGAGTATTTAGTTTTAGTTGATTCCAGAAGTAGTCAGGTTGACAACTAGGATTAGCCCATTATACAGGATGTCTTACTATGGAGCCCTGGCTGGCCTTGAACTCTCAGAGTTCCTTTTGCCTCTGCCTCAGAGGGCTGGGATTAAAGGTGTACTTCACCATGCCCTAGTTCAAGCCACCCCACCCCCCTCCACGCACTGTGCTGGGTTTGAACCCATTGAGCTCAATCCCCCGTCCCCCAGTCCCTGTGTTCACAACTGTAAATGGCTGTAAAGGCTGACTTTGATGTATTTTCCTTTTTCCTTTCTTTCATTTGTTTTGGTTCCCTCCACCTCTGTCCCAGGGTTTCTCTGTGTAGCCCTGGCTGTCCTGAAGCTCATTCTATTTTAGGTTGGCCTAGAATTTACAGAAATCTGTCTACCTCTGCCTCTGCCTCCTGAGTGCTAGGATTAAAGGTATGCCACCACTGCCCTGAATTTTCTTCAGTTTTTTGATGGCTTGTGTGTTTTTGTTTTTGGAGATAGGCTCTGGCTATGTAGTATGGGCTGGCTTGGAACTCAGAATCTTCCTGCCTCATCCTTCAAGTGCTGGGATTGCCAGTTGCTTATATAATTTCTTGAGAAGCCACTGGCACTTCAATTTCAGCTAAAAGTTTGGATTCGTACATTTTTGGGTCTTGAGTGTTCCTTAAATAAGATAAACTCTCCAAGAAAGGAGTTGGGAGTGAGCCCTCATATTTCACACATCCATACCAGAGGAGACAGACATTGACAGCTGGTGAGGGAAACCTATTTATTAGAGTGAGCGGCAGACCTGGACCACTACTCTTGTGCCCTTGGTGGGTAAGGATAGGGACATGGGGAGGTACAGGAGGGGTGAGGAGAAATGGACTAAAGGGGGAAGCCTGACAAGGTGGAGAGGAAGGGCACTGCCCACTGGGGCCATGTGCTCAACTGTTCTCCCAGAAGAAGTTGTTACAAGCCACCGTGAGAGCAGCTACCAGCACGACATACTCCTGGAAGTCCACTTCCCCGTCTCCGTTTTCATCCAGTTCCTTCATTACCTTGTCCACAGCATCTGCATCCTTCTGGACCTGTGGAAGGAGAAGATGGAAATTTATACCACTAAGTTAGAGCCTGCACAGTGGTTGAGAGGCAGAAATGAGCAAGTGAGACTACTATGTATGGGAGTCTTCTGCAGCACTACAGACTGGTGCGCTCCTGTTGCCTGCAGAACCTAGCAGAGGTAATACTAACACCAGTTGCTGTTCATGATCATCTACAGTGTGACAAGTGCTAACCTAGGAACCTTACAGACTTTGTTTAAACAAAAGATACACAAAATAATTTAGGGCTTGGTGGCAGATGACTTTAATCCCAGCTCTCAGTGGGGAAATAAACAGGTGATCTATTGAAGTTCAGGTTCAGTTGGGGCTACACAGTGAGTCTCTGTCTCAAAACAAAACAAAAAAACCAAAACCCCTGGTTTTTGCCACTTGGACCCAAGCTGGCCCAGCACCTGAGGTCTACCTGGGTCTGACTTGTTAGTGCCAGTATTGCAGATATGTGCCAACAAGCCTGTCTTTAACACTAATGCAAATAATGTGGAGACATTTCCACCGCTTCCATTATAGAGAAGAAACAAATTGACAGTCGGGCTATAAACAAAAGTTATACAGCAACAAAATAGCAGGGCCACAGCTTCATGAAGCCTAGCAGTCTGTCTCCTGCTTCTCTGCATCCTCCAATCAAAGAAAGCTACTGAGCCTACTTCCCACGCTTCCTTTCCCATAGACACCTCCTACAGTCTTCCCGTGGAAACCTGTGCCTCAAGTGCCACCTCAGTAGAGAAGCCATGTGACTTCAGAGAACTAATATCCATAATTCTAAGGTTCCATATTTCTTTCAGTTCATGGTTTTACTTTTTCTGTTTTTTTTTTTCTTGAGACAGGGTTCCTTTGTGTAGCCTTGGCTGTCCTAGAATTCACTTTGTAGACCAGGCTGGCCTCAGACTCAAAGAGATCCTCCTGCCTCTGCCTCTTGAGTGCTGAGATTAAAGGTGCACACCACCGTGGCCTGGTCATGAATCCATTCTACACTGTGGGTAGTGTTCTGGATAAATCTGCAGTGCCTAGTATTGACAGGTGGTCAGTAAACTAGGGCGTTTTGACTTTACCAGGGAAGAGTGAAGGGAGCCTGGAAAAACCTTGTAAAGAATGGAAGAGGAAGCTGGTTGGGCTGAGCTGGGCGAGAGGCAGGGATATAGCAGGGACACCCATCCCTTCCTCCACCCTGTACCTCAACCCTCTGCTCACATCCAGAAAGCCGGAGAGTTCAGTTTGTAGCAGGTCTTTCAACTCCTTCTTGCTCAGCTTGTATTTGTCCCCCTCCTTGCCTGAATGGGCATGGAACACGTTGATGAGGGTCTCCATGGCAGTCTCCAGCTCAGAGCCCATTTCAGCAGCACACCTACCCAACCCCATAATGATGGAAGTGAATTGTAAACCAGGTTCAGGATATTTGGGGTCTGGGTAAGGGGGATCCTCAGTCTTGACCCTGGTTTCACAGCTCAAATAGCTACAAAATGGGCCCCTTTTCCCTTGTACCTTTTCATTGAGATTTGGCAATGTGGGAGAGACCTAGCACACATAAATCAGTCTAGCATTCTGGTCTCTCCAGAGGGAGTCAGGGATGGATATGGAGATCGAGCAATAGGAACTGGTGGTCTTAAGCATGCAACAGACATCTGCAGTAGCTGGCTCCTGGCTGCCTGGGCAGAGACGGATGGGGTGGGGCAGGGTGGGGTGGGGCAGGCATGAGTGGACACAGAACCGGGTGGCCTTCTAGCTCTATTTTTACCTTCCAGGCCTGTCATAGGCAAGCTTTACTGTTATTGTAAGTGAGCTGAGGTTGCTGCCTATCCCAGGAAGAAGTCTGCTATCTTTGGTGAGCTGATTCAGGGGTGTGGGGGTGTGGCAGTCAAGGTGGGAGATTCAAGAGTTGTTGGAGAGGGGAGTTTCACTGTGAGCTTCCTGTCAGCAGTGTGGCTCTTCCTCTTTAGGCACAGAGGATTAAACCCAGGCCAATTGGCTATGTCTCCATCTTTTTGTACCTGGGATTTATTTATAACAGGGCTATATTCTATAGCCTAGGCTATCCTGAAACTAGCTCAGGCTGGCCCTCAACTTGTGGGTAGTCCTGTCTCCATGTGCTGGGATTAAATGGTGTGAGCTACCATGCCCGACTTCCTTCTCTCCTCAGTATGTCATTTTGTCTTCTCTGGGGCATGCTTCCCATACCTCCTGTTCTACTTATCTCCTCTGTAAAACCACCCCTTTCCATCAGGTAGGCAGAAGGAAGGGAGAGGGAAATGTCTGAGGTTTTTCCATGCAGACAGCTTCTAAGGAGGGAGCTAACCTGAAGGCGTTATCTCTGATGCTTGCTGCCCTTGCCTGCCTCAGGCCAGCTCTCTTTCTGTAGCTACAGTGGGAGCAGGATGGTTTGTGTTAAGGTAAAGAACTGAGCGCATGAGGTCATTTGAGCTCAAGGGGCTAGGCGAGAGCAGGAGAATGGACTGCTAAGCTAGGGGGCCTCAGTCCTTTGGCTCTGGGAGGGTCATGCTTCCCACAGCCTCAGGGGTAACTCAGATGTCTCAGATCAGGTGTCCTCATCCTTCCTCACCACTGTGTAGACTGGACAATAGGTCCTGATTAGATGACATCCCAGCTCTTCAATGGAGCCCTTGTGACTGTCACCTGAATCCAGTCACAAGAAGCAGCTGTCACAGAGACGGGGGAGATAGAACCCAAGCCTGGCTGATGAAAGGGATAAGGGGGTGCTCAAGGGAGGAATTTGGGTGGCTCAGTTACCATCCTCATCTATGGGGGGCATCTGGAGGTCTGCCTGGGGCCCTCCAGCAGATTAGAATTTTATGAAGGGAGGACCTAGGGGTGGAAATAAGGAGGAAAAAATTTGGGGAGAGAGAAATGAGGTTCAAGGCTGAAAAAATAGGGATAAGAAGGAGGTTTGTGAAGGCAGAGAAGGGACAGGGCACAGTGCCACAGACCCCCTTTTCATGATGTCATATGGCCTACGCTCTGCTGCTCCTAGACTTCCCTGGGATCCTGTTCTTGACAAGGCTGGTTAGGGATGCCAGAGACTGAGGCTGGAGAGGGGGCAGGAACAGCCTTTCTTATTCTTACCCTAAAGGAGCAGGGCTGTCTCTCCTCTCTCCACACCTAGAGACTGCGGTGTCCGGCAAGAAGCACAGGGTCCTGTATAGGAAGGTTTGGTGGCCTGGGAGCTGGGTGGCGTCCTCATTCACCAAGCTCTTAGCCCTCTGACCTTCACTCACCTCCTCTCCTCGCTTTCCAAACCTTATCTCTCCTGGATCCCAAAGCGCCCTTTCCCTTGACTCTCCCAGACCCTTGCCAGACCCTCGTGGTACCGCTGTATCCTTTTCCAGGACTCTTGGGGGTCTTTCTGAGGCCCCCTTTTCTCCAGACTGGCTAAGCCAGGGACATATCCTAGTCAGGGTAGGGTACTCACGGTTGACTGGGCCTGAGGTGGCAGCAAGTTCTCAACAGACAGGCAGGCTGCAAATGTGGCACCTGGAGCGGTGAGGGGAGACCTGTGTTTTGCTGTCTTTCCCTGCCGACCCTCCTCCCCGCCGGCTCCACCCCTTCACAAACAACACCATGAAAGGGCCAGGGGCCAGGAGTGGACAGAGGCGCCCTCTGTCTCCCGGGCGGCAACTGGCTGCCGTATGTTTTTCTTGGTTGCACCCCTCCCCGAGCCCGGCAGGAAGGAGGTGGAAGAGAAGCCCTGGGAAGTGTGCTGTGGTGCAGACTGAGCAGGGAAAGGGGAAAATTCTGCCCAGGGTTGCTTAGCCTACGCGCCTCTGTGAGGGACTTCTGTCTCGGAGTTCAGCGAAGAATTTCAGTTGGGATTTCATTATGAGGGCCTCAGTCTGGGGCTTTCCGAGTGTCCTTGGACTGTAGGGTCTTTTGCAGGGTCTCTGGTTTCTGAGACCGGGCTTTCCAGTACTGAATTCCCCAACTGTTTTTATTTTAATTATTCTAAACACAACAGTAGCAGCCCTTCTGACAAGATTCCTGATTAGTCACCATAATGGGGTGTGATGGGACCCTCTGATCCCTCCTGATCAGGCTCTGTCCTGGTCGCGTGGGGCAGTGTTGGAATGGTTAGTGACAGCAGGGGCTGCCCCCTCTTTTCTTTTCCGAATCAGCGGAGGCGGAAACTTGACACTTCAGACTTGGGAGTGGCTCTCTTCTTTCCTGGTGCTTAAAAACTTCAGCCTCGAGGCTCCAGCTCAGCTCGCCGCATCCCACCTCCCTTCCCTGGTGAGTTACTCTGCCTGACTCTGCAGAGAGCCTGGAGAAGACCTTCTTTTCTTTATCAGTTTTCAGGTTCCTCCTTCCAAGTGGATTCATTCGGGCAGAGATTCAGGAAGTGACTTTCGGAAAGCAGGCAAAGGTCCTTGCAGGAATATGTGGGTGGGTGAACAGAAATGAGGGGGGTGAGTAGACGAATTTCTTGCCTTCCTGGAGCCCCGAGGGCACTGGGTGTCCATGCCAAATACTTTGTGGGCTATGGGTTTGAGGAGTTTGAAGAGTCCCTTCCTGGACCTTGTCAACCATGGGCAGGAGTGGGGAAGGTCGGTGGGGTCTGGGGCTGAGCACCCTCTGACCCCCTTAGACGAGGTGGGTATGGAGCAGAGAAGATGGGTCTGGCCCGATTGAACCAGTCCTGACCTCAGCTGGGCCTTTGCCAACCCTAGGCTTCTCTACTAGGAGCAGTAGCTAGTCTGTGGGAGGGTGGAGACTCAACAAAAATAAGCATTGGAGACAAACAACTTCCTGACAGGGAATGACAAGAAAGGGCCATTAGAACAGAGACCCCATACCTGGTGTTACCACACTCAGAAGACTCCAAAGAAAACCCCTCAAAGATAGAGAGACCACTACAGAGATGTCCCTAAGACAGACACTTAAGGACACACAGACGTGAGAGTCAGAGAAAAATAATTTCTGGAAGTGAATGCAAACTAAATACTGCTGCCTGTTCTGGACCCTTCATCTTTCCCACGCTGACCCATCCAGGCAGTCACCTCACTTGTTCTTGGATCCCTAACTCTCTTGGTCTCTTTCTTCCCATCAGGTTGGTTTGTGAGGACATCAGCTCCAACTTTGCAGTACTAATGGCAGCAGAGCCACTGAGTGAACTGGAGGCAGCCATTGAGACTGTGATCACCACTTTCTTCACCTTTGCAGGGCGGGAAGGACGGAAAGGCAGCCTGAGCCTCAATGAGTTTAAGGAACTGGTCACCCAGCAGTTGCCTCATTTGCTAAAGGTAGAGGCCTCTGGGACTGAGACTTTCTGTGCACGCCAGGTGATGACACTGAATAGATAAGGTGACTGAAAAGATTGTGAGTGCTGCGTATGTAGGTTCTGTGCTTCCCTGCCGTGTGTGTGCATGTGCATGTGTGTGCACGTGTGTGCACACACGTATGTGAACTCGATGAGCAAAGATGCTGTGATGTGCAAATGGGAATGTGTTCTTGTTGGGGTTTGTCCTCCTGTTCAACAATGCTGTTGAGTGCTTGAGTCTGCCTGTGTCTCTCTAGTCTCATTTTCTCAACATATTGCTGAACCCAGAGTTGAATTCCCAGAGATTTACAGATAGTAAGAACTAGAAGAAGGCTTAAAAAAAATCAAACTGCACCCAGACATGGTGCTTCCTGCGTGTGTGTCTGTAATCCCAGCACTCAGGAGGCTGAAACCAGGTTAGGGAGACCCATTCTCAACAAACAACACATAACATCATAGGGAGCTCTACTCTTCAGTGTACCCGGGTCTAGGAGGAGGATCCGTGATCACTTCAACTACTTATGAGGGTTTCCTCAGTTAGGCTCATTCTACAGAAGTGGTTGGGGCTTCCAATTTATTGACTCTAAAAGTTTGTTTACTACTCTAGTCTGTTAACAGTTTATTTTACTCCTTTATGAAAATCCACAGGCACAGAAAAGTATGTGAAGATGGCTGTGGTCCCAGCACTTGGGAGACAGAGGGAGGCAGAATCTCTGACTTTGAGGTCAGCCTGGTCTACAGAGCAAGTTCCAGGACAGCCATGGCTACACAGAGAAACCCTGTCTTAAAACACAACAACAACAACAAAAAAGAGTATGTGAATATGGAGGGTTTTTTTTTGTTTTTGTTTTTGAGACAGGGTCTCACTATGTTGTATTGGCTGACCTGGAACTTGCTATGTAGTCTGGGCTGGCCTAGCCTGCCTCAGCTTCTCAAGGTCTGGGATTGTGATTATACTGCCAAGCTGAGTTCTTGAACTCTCTTTTAAAGATGGTCTCATGTAGTAGCTAAGGGTGGCCTCAAACTCCTGATTCTCCTGCCTCTACTTCACAAGTGCTGAGATTACAGGTGCGTGCCACCCGTCCCAACATGAATATGGATTCACATTTTTTCATTTTTACTATCTATGTATGGATATTTTGCCTGCAGTTATGTCAGTGTACAACATTTGTGTGCTTGGAGCCTATAGAAACCAGAAGAGGGTATCATCAGGTCATCTGAAACTGGAGTTACAGGTGCTTGTGAACTGCCATGTGGGTGCTGGGAACTGAAACAGAGACCTTCTGGGCACACACTGTTAATCCCAGCCCTCAGAAGCCGGCAGACCTCTGTGCTCCAGTCCAGTCTGGCCTATAGCACAAGTTCCAGGGCAACCATGGCTACACGGGGAAACTGCAACCAAAACAAACCAAAATCAGTTTGTTACATTTCTCTCTTCTAAAGATCTGCCATGCATCTCAGTGTTCCATTCATACTTCAGTAGCCATTTCAGTATTTGATTCAAATGTATGTGCTTCATTAGCCAAAAAATGTGCCAATCCTCCAGCTCCTGGAGGCTTCCAAAATCTCCTCCAGCCTCCGTTTGTCTGATCACCCTCTATTATTCCACTTCTGTTTTTGTGTTCATTTTTCAAACAGATATTGTATGCACATGCAGTGCACATATCTTGGTGCCTGCAGGGTCAGAAAAGGGTGACAGATCCCTGGGGAGTGGGGTCATAGTGAATGCTAGGGTTAAAGGAATATACCACCATTTGAAGCCACATATTTGTGGGGTTTTTTTCTTTTTATTATTTACTTATTTATTTTGGTCTTTTGAGACAGGGTTTCTTTGTATAGCCCTAGCTGTCCTAGAGTTCACTTTGTAGACCAGGCTGGCCTCAAACGCAAAGAGATCCGCCTATCTCTGCCTCCCAAGTTCTGGGATCAAAATCATGCACTATTGCCCCAGCCTCTTCCTTTCTCCTCCTCTTCTTCTTCTTGGTTAATTTGTGTGTGTGTGTGTTTTTAAAGATCTATTTTTTTTTAATTTTATGTATAGGATTGCCTATATGTGTGTATGTGCAACATGTGTGTGCCTGGTGCCCAAGGAGGTCAGAGGAGGGCTTCGGATCCCCTGGAACTGGAATTACAGATGGTTGTAAACTGCCAGGCAGGTGCTGGGAACAAAAACCTATGTTCTTTACAAGGGCAGCAAGTGCTCTTAACTGGTGAGCCATCTCTCCAGCTCTCCTTTTTGTGTTTTTTGGGACAGGGTTAAAAAAAATTATGTAGTTCAAGGTAGCCTTGAAGTCCTTGAAGCTCTCCTGTTTGGCCTGGGCAGTGTTAGGTAGGATCCATTCTTGAGTGTCTTGACTTCAGGACCTGCAGTCTCTTGACTGCTCCATTTTATTTCCTCCCATCAACTCAGCTCCTCATGGCTCTTCTTGATTGGTTCATGTTCTAAGACACATCATTATAGTCATGCTTGCAAGCCCCTTGATCCTGTCTCTCTATTTTGTCAGTCAGGACCCCCACATGCCTTCATTTCTGCCTAAATCTTCCACCGTGTCTGCACTTGAAGAGAGGAGCGCACACAGCCAGGTTGGCTTGTTTCACCGAAGTTGTAACTACAAACTCCAAAGCGCCCTTGGCCATGATGAGCAATTCTGCATTCCCTGTGAATGGTCAGGCCAGAACTTTTCCTTCCTCAGGTTCCAGTACCTCTTTCCACATTCTCCCTGTCACCAAGAAATCGACTCGCTTTGAAAATAAGCAACCAAGAAGGTTTTATGTGCTTCCCCCATCCCCAGATCTTCTACTGGGTCAGTGTATACTGTGCCTTCCGTGCTGTGCTCACAAATGAGCTGTCCGTGCAGCTCTCTTATGGTGTCCTGGATCCCATCCTCTCTCACCTGCTTAGAATGTTCATTCCTGCAGTGATTCCTTTCTCTCCTGAACTGTCAGTTTCCTTCCTCTGGGTCATTCGTATTAGTACAGTGTGCTGGAATTCATGACAGGACCAGCTTAGAACTCCATTACTTGGCCCTTTACCTCCCAACTCAATATGTTAAGAGCCAGCCTCCTCTAAGATCCATAACAGACTCAACACCAAGCACTGGCAGTGAAATCTTCTTGGTAGTTTTAATATTTTTGAGGAAAGTACGCTTAGTCTGCCCACCGTAGCCCATCATAGAGCCACTTTCCCTGGGCACATGGAGAATCCTTGCTTTTCTGTACTATGTCACTTTGTGGGTTGTAATAAGTCTTTTTCTGTCCTGCCAGCCAGCTCCCAAATGATAACATGGAGTCTTATTAATTATAAAAACTTAGCCATTAGCTTAGGCTGGTCCCACTAGCTCTTTCTTTTTCTTCTTCTTTTTTTTTTTT
The DNA here is from genome assembly GCA_001685075.1 of Bramus lutescens. NCBI lineage: Eukaryota > Metazoa > Chordata > Mammalia > Rodentia > Cricetidae > Bramus > Bramus lutescens. The sequence goes on along the minus strand of LOEQ01002141.1, from coordinate 582,645 downwards.
AAAGATTTATTTATTTATTATGTATACAGTGTTCTGTCTGTCTGTATGCTTGCTGGCCAGAAGAGGGCACCCAATCTCATTACAGATGGCTATGAGCCAGCATGTGGTTGCTGGGAATTGAACTCAGGATCTCTAGAAAAGCAGTCAGTGCTCTTAACCTCTGAGCCATCTCTCCAGCCCTCATTAGCTCTTATAACTTAAATTAACTCATTTATTTTAATGAACGTTTTGACACTACCACTCTTCCATCTTGCAGTCTCTCTGTCTGGCTTCTCTATGGCCAATTCTGGTCAGCTAGTCACTGGCTCCACCCCCCATTTCAAGGTATAACTTTATTAAGCAATCTGGGGGATGTCAGAGGGCGCTCAAGATATCCCACCACAGCTGGGTTCATGCTTGCCATATTTCTTGTGAAAGTCAGGCAGGTCTTAGAAACTTCAAGATGTTCTTGGGAGTGCCATCACCACAGAAAGCTTCTGCTTCTTTATTTTTAATAATTACTGTCTTTGATGTGTGTGGGTGCTTTGCCAGCTGTATGTCTGTGCACTGTGTGTACAGTGTTGATGGGGGCTGGAAGAGGGCATCAGATCCCCTGGAACTAGAGTTACAGACTGTTGTTAGCATCATATGGGTACTAGGTACTGAACTCTGACCCTTAAGAAGAGCAGCCAGTGCTCTTAACCACTGAGCCATCTCTCCAGCCCTCTGGAAAATCTGGGTTTGCGCTGGATCGTTGGCTTAATGGTTAAGAGCTCTGACTTCCCATCCAGAGGACCAGGTTTCTGTTCCATTGCCAGCATGGTGGTTCATCACTGTCCACTCTCCAGTTCCGGGGATCCATACCCTCTTTTGACCTCAGCAGGCACCAGGCACATACATGGTACAAAGCACGCATACATTTAAGATAAAATGAAAAAGGAAAAGCAACCTGGACTCAAATATAGGTTCTAGCTGTTCATCTGTGCTTGGTGCCAGTACCTGGCCTCTCTGGGGTTTAGGTTTCTTTCTTTCTTTTTATTTTTTTTTTGTTTGTTTTTTGAGACAGGGTTTCTCTGTAGCTTTGGTGCCTGTCCTAGAACTAG
>LOEQ01002141.1:569589-581555 GCA_001685075.1 Bramus lutescens | reverse complement strand
TTGTAGACTAGGCTGGCCTCGAACTCACAGAGATCCGCCTGCCTCTGCCTCCTGCGTGCTGGGATTAAAGGCGTGTGCCACCACTGCCCAGAGGGGTTTAGGTTTCTTATCTGCTAGGCAGACTTGTCATGCCTTTCTTGTTGAATTGGTGGTGTACTTCAGCCTGTACTTATTGAAGATCTACTCTGTCTTTTCCTGTCTTGGTGAACAAACTTCAGCTGTATACTTGAGTATAGTGTTGAACAAGGCAGACAAGGTCCTTGTGCCACAGAAGCCGTCATTCTAGTGGATCACGAGGATCAAATGAAATAAAAGATAGTATAATATCACAATGCCTGGAGTCCAGGACATAAGAGATGGCCCTGCCACCTTCCCTTCCACTGGTAGTAGAGGCGTTGTGCAATGAATGAGTGAGCTTATGATTCTGCTAAAAAACAAAACAAATCAAAACACTCCCCAAAACCAAACAAAACCAAAGGCCTCTATGAATTTGCTACGTGTCATCTAGAGATTTGTTTGGCAGATCTTTGTCAAGATGTTGACCCAAATGTTGAACATGGGCACTGGAGAGATGGCTCAGTGGCTGGGCACATTGCTCTTGCAAAGGACCTAGATTCAGTTCCCAGCACCCAAATGGTAGCTCAAATCCACCTGTAACTTCTCAGATAGCATCCCTGGGTAGTTTGAAAGAAAATGGTCCTCAAAGGGAGTGGCACTATTGGGAGGTGTGGCTTTGTTGGAATAGCTGTGCTCTTGTTGGAGGAAGTATGTCACTGTGGAGGCGGGCTTTGAGGGTTCATATATGCTCAAGCCATGCCCAGTGAGACTGCTTCCTGTTGCGTTCTGATCAAGATGTAGCCAGTACCATGTTTGCCTGCATGACACCATGCTCCCTGCCATGATGATAATAGACTGAATCTCTGAACTGTAAGCTGCCACCTCAATTAAATGTTTTCCTTTATAAGAGTTACCGTGGTCATGGTATATCTTCACAGCAATTGAAACCCTAACTAAGACAATTCTTTTACTGACCTCTGTGGGCACCAGGCATGTATGTGGTATACATACCACATGTTGGCAAAATGCTCACACGTATAAAATAAAATGAATGAATCTAACCCCCCAAAACCTTAGTCTTGAGAATCAAGCTCTATGTGAGACATCTTTCCATTAGACATCCGTGAGTTATTCAGCAATGACATTTATGGTTGTAATTGTTTATCTGGCAACGAATCCTTTTATCATGAAGTCAGGCTTACAGAAGTCATTGGTCTTAGAGCCATGAGATAGTTTGTCAAGAGCACCCTAGTAAACCAGATAACCCAGCATTTTTGCTATTCCTCTGACCTGCCAGGTGATGACAAAATTGAGGAGATATTAGGATGATGCAGATGAACAGGAGTGTATTATGGAGGACGAGGGTAGTTTATGATCAGCTGCAGTGTCTGCCTATGTCCCTCGCTATGGGACCTCCGGCAGTGCAGTCCTGGGTCGTGTGTGTTGGTGCTGTTTGAGGGAAGCGCCTGATGGTACTTCTCTCTCTCCCTGCTAGTTTCTAACCCTTTTACATCTTAGGACGTGGGCTCTCTGGATGAGAAGATGAAGAGCTTGGATGTGAACCAGGACTCGGAGCTGAAGTTCAATGAGTATTGGAGACTGATTGGGGAACTGGCAAAGGAAATCAGGAAGGAGAAAGCCCTGGAGATCCGGAAGAAATAAAGCCTGCTTATTGGGATGGGGGCCCAGCAGGGCCTGCTGGGCAGGTCCAGGCAGAACTTCACTCCCCCTAATAAAGCTTCCTTCTTGAAACACAGATGCATGTTTTTATACTCTACCCAGATTCCTTTTCTGGACACCAGGAAGTGGGAAAGCTCTGTCTTTACCTGAGGTGAAAACATGAAAATCGAAGGCACTTTGAAGGCAAGGAATGTGACTCATCCTCACATATCCTACAGCTTCTAGCATCCTACCGACTGTGTGATGGTTTTCATCCCTTTGGTGTTGAGGACAGAACTTGAGTATATGTGGTGTGGTACTAGGCCTTGTATTAAGTAGGTGCTCAATAAATACATTGGGTGAAAAATAACAGAGATTTGAGGCAGGCAGCTCCTGGGGTTCAGCTTCATGGCTTCAGCTCCCAGTTTTCCCCATATAATTCCTGGAGTTTGTTCTTTGGTTGATAATGATAATACGAATACCTGCTAAACCTTTTACCCATATTACCCTAGTTAACTCTCATGGCAGTTAAGGTTAATTAATTCAATTATATTTTGAGTGTTGAGGATTAACTTAAGACCTTGCACATGTTAGGCAATTGGGAGAAGTCATACCCCCAGCCCTCTTTTAGTTTTTTTCTTTCTTCTTGTGTTGTTATTGTTTTAATAATTTATTTATTTTTAATTTTCTGTGCATTGGTGATTTGCATGCATGTGTGTCTGTGTGAGGGTGTCAGATCTTGGAGTTACAGACAGTTGTGAGCTGCCGTGTGGGTGCTCTGGAAGAGCAAGCAGTCGGTGCTCCTGACTGCTGAGCCACCTCTCCAGCCCCCTTGTCATTGTTTTGAGATAGATCTCACTGTCTTCAGCAATCTTCCTTCCTCAGCCTCACAGGTGCTGGGGTCAATAGCAGGTGCGCTACCTCTTCTAGCTTTGAGGAAACATTTTTAGGGAGGTTAAGGTAACAAAGCTAGAACTGGCCTGGAGAAATGCTGCTCAAATATGAAAGGGAGAGAGAGCAGTTAGGGACAGAGTTGTCCCCACCCTGCTCTCTGACTTGAGGGGCAAGTGGTTTGTACAACTCACCGCTAGAGAGAGTAGGGGTGTGGCAATGATATATGCCTCTTGGGTTGCCACTGCTGTAACTGTGGGTGTCCACTTGGGGCAGCTAGTCAGCCAGAGGAAGATCAGCAGAGACAAATTAGTCATCATGTACTAGGAAAGAGGCCCCAGAGGGACCTCTGAAGGCATTCCCCGGCTCTCCGAGGGGATGTTGGCAAAGAATTCGAGAGGTTTCCAGACTCCTCAGTGGGAACCCAGACTGAGGAACTCTGAGAAGCCCTCTGATGGCGAGACTCTTGTAGAGTCTCCAGAGAAGCCCTTCAGAGGAACTCTCCAAATGCCACTGCTGTAGAAGAGTCCCTGATTGAGACCAGAAATATAGGGGACCTCCAGCAGGTGACACAAAGAAGGGGGGCTGGATATGTGCTCTGATGTCAGCCTTAGGAAGGGAATTTGACTCTAGGCCCATGCAGTCCTTCTATGACCCCCACTCCCCCAGTACTTTCACCGTGGTCTGTCCTTCCCCAAGACTATAGGTCCTAGGTCCTGAGCAGGTGAGGAGGGTGGTTGGGTTGGTCGTCGTCCCAGGAAGAACAGTTTAGACTCCCCCGGGGGTTCCTGGGTAGTAGATTGGAGGGCTGGTGTTGACATGCTATTCAGGGAAGGGGGGTAGGATTTTTGAGGGAGGGAGGAGGTAGCAGCCCAACCAGTTTGGAGAGGTTGTTACCTGCCAGGGAACACCTTTGAGCCTTGCCCATGTGTACCCTGTGCTGCTGCAAGGCCCTGGCAGGACATCAGGTGAAGGCTCAGAGCAGTTGGTTCCCAGTCCCAGAGTGCACTGCTCTGGCCTTCCTTCCAGCCCTTTCATCTGTATGCTGTCAGGACTGTCTTGGCTCTGGGTTTCAGCAGGCCCCAATGTTCCTAGCCAAATTAGCTCTGGAGAGAGGAGAAGTCAAAGCACAGAGACCCCGGGGATCTCTTTCAGGCTCCTCATCCCGCAAACTCACCCTGAGCAACCCTTCCTTCTCTCCGTGAAGACTCCCCCTTCTTCCCTGCCTCCTGGCTACTAGGTTCCCTCCCTCCCAAGTGTGATTCCTTCTACAACCCCTTGTCTTCCTTCTCTTCTCTCCCCGTGACTCTGTAAGACGATCCTGTGCCAGGGGTATCCCATACCCAGCCCTCCAAGGCTTCCTCCTCACTGTCTGGGTGGGGACTGAATCTAGAACTCTAGAGGGAGGGTGAGGCACACAAAGCTGGCTCCCAGCCCAGGAGGCTGCAATAGTTGGGGTGGCTGAGGGATAAGGCCCTTGGCCCTGCCCCTGCCTGCCCCTCCCTTCCCCCAGGTATAAGAGCTGAGCTCAGGTGAGCTGGCTCCTCCATCCTGTTTCTGCAGCTGCCAGCAGGTAAGAAAGCCCAGCTCCTTTAACCTAGATGGGCTGTCTCTCCTCAGGGAGTACTCCATGCTTTTCTTGCCCAAGTTTCTCAGGGGTGGCTGGAGGAGGTGGGAAGAATGAGGCTGAGGTGAGGCCCAGGGGGGTTCCCTTTGAGTGGGCTGGCCTGGGGGCTGTACCCTTAGGTGCTGGAGTTTGGACAGGGACTGGATCTGTGGGGAGTAGACTCCAACGGCTTAGGTGAATGTATATGTTGGGTGAAGCCAAAAACGGGCATGAGAAAGAGAATGATGAGCTCTCTCCCTCACTTCAGTCCTCCCTGCTCTAGGCAGATCATGAGCCATCAGCTCCTGTGGGGCAGGCTATAGGACAGACGACAAAAGTAACTCACTGGAGGACCAGTGTACCAGACACCATGGGACAGTGTCGGTCAGCCAACGCTGAGGTGGGCCCATTCATCTGGCTGGTCCTTTTGTTCCTACACTCTTCTCTTCTTCTTATGGGGGTTCATGCCCCCATGACTTCTGCTTCTTTTCTAGGCCTTGCCCTGTAGATACTGCCAGAAAGCCCCAAATCTCCTCCCTAGGGTTCCACAGGGTGATGCAAATGGAGTTCTTTTGGAAATAGGATGTCTAGGCACATGCTGGGGCCTGCCCTGCCTAAGATTTGGGGTGGTGAGGCTTACCTAATCTGTGGCTTAGGGCAGAGGTCACTGTGGCCTGGAGGGTAGGTAGGGAAAGGAGTGGGGGCAGGATTCGGGACTCAAGAGCGTCTTTCTAGCTGCTTTCTATCCTGTTGATTTTCCAAGACTCCTGAGAAGGGTTCTGCAGGGTGGGTGGGTCCTCCTGACAAGGCTTGTGTCTCCTATCTTCAGGATGCCCAAGAATTCAGTGATGTAGAGAGGGCCATCGAGACTCTCATCAGGAACTTCCATCAGTACTCGGTGGAGGGTGGAAAGGAGACGCTGACCCCTACTGAACTCCGAGACCTGGTTACACAGCAGCTGCCTCATCTCATGCCGGTATGGAGGGAGTGGACCCCACCTCACCCAGACCCCTGACTTCCCAAGCTGGTGCTCCAAGACCCCACCCCCCTGACCCTGGTAACCCCCTGCCTTTCCCTTTGCTAACGCCCCAGTAGGCTCTGGTCCTCCTATTCGCTCTAGGCCAGGGTGGGGCAGGAGGATCTGGAGCTGCTGTCTTGCTGAGTTGTGGTGTCTTTCCTGTTCTTAGAGCAACTGTGGGTTAGAAGAGAAAATTGCCAACCTGGGCAACTGTAATGACTCGAAACTGGAGTTTGGAAGCTTCTGGGAGCTGATTGGAGAAGCAGCCAAGAGTGTGAAGATGGAGAGCCCTGTTGCTCGGAGCTGAGATCTTCTGCTTGGAACTTGTTGGGGGTTTTGGGGGTATTGGAGGTAGGGGATTTTAGAGGTCCTGAGTATGGAAATAAAACTTCTCTCTACCCTTACCACCCCATTCCCCAGCCTGCACCTCTTCTCATTGCTGTGAGGTTCAGGCTCAGGACAACCTTCCCTATGGGCTCTGTGCCCTCCTCTAGGGTGCTCTGAGGAGCTCCTGGGTCCAAAGTCCTCATCCCAGGGGAGCTCAGGGGGTGGGCTGGGGCTGGAAAGATATGCAGGGATCCTGGTGGAGGAAGGGCCAAGCCCTTGGTAGTGGGGGAAGGGCAAAATGGACTAGGGGAAGTGATCTGAAGAGTGGGTGGGGAAGCTGGCCGGGCGTCTGAGAGCCAACCCCTTCCAGTGTTATTCAGTGAAGCTGTAGCTGTCCGCCTTGTGCAGTCCTTCCTGCTTGCAGGATCAGGGGCAAACAGGAGCAGAGCGGCAAAAGGGGCGAAGGAGGGCATGGCTTCAGGACTTCGGGGTGAGAGGACTAGCTAGGTGCTTGGGCATTTATGGATGATAGTTATTTTATAATATTTGATTAATAAAAATATTGGAAAAAATAAAATATCTTGTCTTGACTGTTCCGCTCCTCTGCCCAGTATTCAGGGTCCAGGGATAAGGGGTCCTTGGGGCAAATGGCAGAATCATTGGTGGGTAGGAGGATGGAATGGTTGGCTGTGGGAGAGATTAGGGGTTTGCTTCTCTCTGTGGACTTGGGTTGAGGGTGGTCCCAGACGTAAAAACTAGAGAAGTATTCCTCTCAGAAACAGGCTCCTCCTTGCTTGGGCTGGTCTTCTGCTAGGAGATGAAAGCATGTATTCATCATACCTGGGGGGGAGATAAACCACATGTCCTGGGGCATAGCTGACTAATGTCAAGGGAAATAGGCACTGAGAAACAGGTTGAGTGACTGGAGTTTGGATCCCAACTTATGGCTTTGAACTCTGGGCATTCTCCTACAGTGGATGTCCTCATGGAGGTGTGAATGGTCCTCTCATAGGAGGAGTATGTGACCCCTCACAGGACGTACCTACCAGAAAGTCTGACACAGTGAGGGCCTAGGAAGTGGAAGCTGAATGAAAATGAGAACATTGGAATGGCTGGGGAGAAGGTTTTTTATCGTAGATATGAGGGAGAGAACCGACAGAGGCATCTGGAAGAGTCCAGACTGAACATGGACAGCAGACTAGGTGGGGCCATGAGAGGAGAGAGGGAGGGAGAGTGAGAGAGGAATAGTGAGAGAGGCAAGAAATGGGGCAAGGAAAGGCCCTGATGACCAAGAGGACAAAGAAAAACCAAGAGAGCATGTGATAAAAATGGCAGGGTTATATAGGGATCAAGCCAGGTGAAGGGAAACAACGCTCAGGGGTTGGAGAGGTTTGGGGTAGGGTGTAGGGGTGAGAAGTGTTGAGAAGAACCAGGTTCTTGCAATGGAGAATCGGGCTTTGGTAGGCTAAAAAGGAACCATTAGCCATTTGCCTAGGCTTTCTTTGGGATCTGACATTCCAGCTTTTTTGTTGATGATAATGGGTGATGTAATCTCTGCTATAACTGCTTCTTAGTTGAAATTGGGAACTCACTGGGGGCCCAAGAAGGCTGGAAGGTTGGTCAAAGGCTGGGAAGAGAGAAGGACATAAGCTGGAGGACATCCGTTTTGCTCACTGCCCAGGTTCCGAGGGACCATCTGGGTCTCGTGATGTGCAGGCTGCTTTGGAGCAGTCTAGGATGCAGGTTCGAAGGAACATCTGGGGCTGGAGCTTTGCAGATCGTTTTGGAGCTGCTGACTCTTCAGCTGATTGGAAATCTGCTGGGGCAAGGATAGACTAGGGACCGAAGGTAAAGTTAAGGAGCTTAGAGGAATTTTTTTTCTTTATCTTGGGTATATATTTGAAACTTCCTGGCCAAGGGTCCTGGTAGCTGCAGTGGCAGTAGGAGGAGAGGTGGGGGAGGGTGTCCCAAGACCAGGAGAGAGAAAGAAATCCCACCCTCTGGCAGGTGGGGAAACTTAGGCTGTTGATTGACAAGCCTACTTATCTGAAGTCTGAAGTCTGTTTGACCTGTAAGAAGTGGATCCAACTCTCATGACATCCTGAAGGTTACAAGAATTTTTTAAGTTTACAAAAATAGATAGAAGTTTTATATATATTAGCATCATCACTCTTTGTAATCTGTACTGAAATCCACATTGAAGAAAAAGCAGTTAAATCCTTGAGCCATAGTAAAAGCTTAACTCAGTTAAGCCTTTGAGCCATAGTAAAAGCTTGGGTACCCAAAACAATGATTTTGAGTTAAAAGCATGAACACACTTTCCTCTGTTGTATAGAGGTTGGACAGATGTCTTTAACACAATGAGAAGCACTTTTAAGTCCACACTTAGAAAACAGCCAGCATGGCGCAAGCCTTTAATCCCAGCACTCTGGAGGCAGAGGCAGAAGGATTTGAGTTTGAGACCAGCCTGGTCTACAGAGTGAGTTCCAGGACAGCCAAAGACACACAGAGAAACCTTGTCTCAAAAAACAAAACCAAAAACTCTTCAGCTCCCATACAGGACAGCATCGGCCTTCAGCTGCCAGCCCCAGAGATCTGAGGGGTTTTTCTGTGAAAGAGGGGACTTGGGGAACTGGTGTGCCTCGAGGGGTCACAGCCGACTCAGCAGTGACCACAGTTTGGGCAGAACCCTGGTGGTGGGTGAGGCATGGGTCAGTTCGACCTTAGGGCCACTGCTAGGAGTAATGGTTCTCTCTATCACAGGAAGCTTTTTCCCATTAAACATTTTAAATAGCATATTCAGCAGATCTCTGAGGAGTTTGAGGACCATCATCTATTAAGTATACCCAAGTTAAGAAAACTTTACTTGTTTTTAATTACTTGCTTTAGGCTTAACCTTGAAAAACATATGCAGGAGGCTAAACAAAGCTTGTCCCTGTAAACGAATTACATTTGTATTTAGCATGGCTTATGAGAATAGTTTTGAGTACATTAAAGAATTTGTAGCCAAGCAGTGGTGGTGCATGCCTTTAATCCCAGCACTTGGGAGGCAGAGGCAGTTGGATCTCTGTGAGTTTGAGGCTAGTCTGGTCTACAAAGCTAGTTTTAGAGAACTATCTATAGAGAAACCCTGTCTCCAAAAACCAGAAAAAAAAAAAGAAAAGAAAAAAGTGGCTGACCGTTAACTTACATGTCTTAACTATCTAACAGGTTACAAGTTAGTAGTTTGAGCCTTAAAAATTGGCATTTAAGATCCCTTAGCATCAAATGAAACTTTAAACCATAAATAAAGTCAACAGAGAGACTGGGGACTTTACAAAACCATAAATACAATCGACAGAGGGACTGGGATCTTTATTTTCTTGATCCTTTTTTGTTTATTTCTTGTTTGTTTTTGTTTTTTTGAGGCTGGAGTTCTCTATGTAGCTTTGACTGGAACTCACTCTGTCTGTCCTTGAACTCACAAAGATCTGCCACCTGCCTGCTTCTGCCTCCCCAGGGCTGGGTTTAAAAGTGTGCTACATAGAAATCTGTGAGTCTGAGCAAGAAGAGAGAAAGGGTCCTCTAAGGCCTGGGTGGGTGTAAGGAAGCCAGAGGCCCAGGGCATAGGAAGCAGTGCCTTTCTAGGAGGGGGCTGAGAGACAGAATGGACAAGGGTCACAGACCGGAACTCTGTCTGAGGGAGGATTCCAATATCTAGAGGCCCAGGAGGTAAAGGAAACCCTGGGACAGCAGCTCCTAGGGAGAGGTGAGGAAATTCCAGGAAGGAGTTGAGAGCAAAGGAAGCAGAGCAGACACAAGGTGACCAGGATTTCAGCCTGGAGCATCCCCAAGGGATTGAGAGTCTTATCAAAGAGCAATGATTCAAATCACATTTCCCACATGAGCATGATGGAGTTTTCTGGTACACCTATGTGGCTTTTGTAGTAATAACAGACAAATTATGATGACGCTTACTCAGTAGAGGAGGAGAGAGCATGGTTAGAGCAGGTAGAAGAGAAAAGAGCCCAAGAGGTGGACTGGGAGGGGCTTCTGGGAGAGGGGAAGGTTCCCATAGAGCAGTGGTTCCCAGCCTGCCATGCTGACCCCTCAATCATAAAATTATTTTCATTGCTACTTCATAACTGTAATTTTGCTATTGTTATAAGTTATAACGTAAAAGTCTGTGTTTTCTGATGGTCTTAGGCGATCCCCATGAAAGGGTTGTTCGACCCCCAAAGGGGTTGTGACCCACGGGTTGAGAACCGCTACAACAGAGGGAGAGAGGGTTGCTCATGTGGGGGGCACCCTGGAGGGCACAGCAGGTCCAGGAGTCACTGAGCAAATGAGGAGAGATGAAAGCTTAAAGCGGGTAGAGGGAAGAAACGGCTGGAGAGGCAGACTGTAGAATTGGGAGTCAAATTCGGTGGGTGGCAGAAGCCAGCAGAAACAAATGATTCTTACACACTTTAGTAGAGTCAAATCAGCAGGTTGCTTCTGTTAAGAGAGAGGCTGAGCCCCTTGGAAGGAGGCTCATACGTGCCCCTTCTGGGTCTCGAGCACCACGTGAATGAAAATGAGGACATTGACTGCTCCTAGGTATGGCTGAGAAGAGTTTTATTGTAGATGTGAAGGAGAAAACAGCCAGAAGCAACTGGAGGAGTCCAGACCGAGCATGGCAGCAGAGCAGACAAGGACAAAGACAAAGACTTGAGAGGAGGCTGGGGGTAAGGGGGAATAGCAAGAGGGAGAGAAGAGAGAGAGGACCAGGAGCCACAAATGGAGGACCAAGAGAGAAGCCAAAAGGACAAAGAGACCCAAGACAGCACAGCATGTGACCAAAATGGCTCGGTTATGTAGGAATCAGAAGCTGGGGAAGGGAAGGGAAGGGAAGATGGAGAGGTTTAGGGTAGGGTGTGGGGTAAGAGGTACTGAGAGGAGCCGGGACTCTGTAACATGTGCTGAGAGAACCCGGCATGCTCTTTGATATGCCCATAGGCAGCTCAGTTAGTCACTCTTTTAACTATTTATTTATTTTTTGGGGGGATGCTCTTTGGGACCTGACAGAAGTCATCATGGTAGTTGGCCAAAGGGTCCTCTCTGTTTTGGCTGTCGTCCTCTAGAAGGAGGTCGAGCTGGACAGTTTCTTTGGGTACCTGCAGAAAAGGTGTGGACAGGGTTAGGATGTGCAGAGGAGGCACCTGACATGCAGGAGGGTCTTAGGAATGTACTTGGAAATCAGGGTGGCTGAGCTGGAGAGGCGAGACCAGAAAGAGCTGCTGTCTGCTCTCTCACTCTAACCAACAGAAATCGGGTGATAGATCCCTTAAATCCCAACAGCAAAGAAGTCCTGTGGCCAGGTAGGCTGCCTGGGAATCTAACTGAACTCGTCTTTGGTGGAGGCTGCCCTGAAACCTGGCTTTCAGTGACCGAGGTGAGAAGGGCAGGTGATGAGCCTTCCCTTTCTCTCCTCTATCCTGTTGGGCTCTGCTCAGAGCCTGTGGGGTTGGGAGGGTGGGGTTGGAGGAGTGCCAGCTTCTACCACTCCCTCTACGGTGAGGGTAGAGGGGTGTTTAAAAAAAAGGTGTGTACTCCTTTAACAAGGGCCCAACCCCAGGGCCAAGTCAAGAGTTCAGTCACTACCTTCCCACAGCCAGCTCAGCCAGGCAAAGGGAGTGGGACAGATTCTGGAGTGCCGTGGGGAGGAGTCCTGGCTCGGCTGAGCAAGAGCTGCCTGGCTGTCAGTGCCAGAGCCCAGGCCTCAGAGCCCTGCTGGAGGAGGTGGACATCGGGGAGGCAGGTAAGCACTCCAGCCCCAGCTGGGGAGGTCTGGGGTTGGCTGGGGGGATCCTGAAGCCTTGGCGGGTCAGAAGAAGGGTCACGGAAGCAAGCCTGGGGAGAGAGGTGCCTGCTAGATGCAGGGCAGAAGATTTTGGTAATGAACTCTCCCCAAAGGCTAGTTAGGGAAAGAGGAACCCTAGTGGCTTTGGGAAAGCTTTAGGGACTAGGCAGGGTAGTAAGCCCCCTCTCCCTGGCCAAGCAGCTGACTTGGCTTGTCTCCAGGGGCTGGGATTCTGGGCAGAACATTCCAGGGCCTTGCCCACAGCTGTTGCGTCCTTGTCCTCTCTGAATGGAAACAGAGCGAGTGTTTCTTGGTGGGTGTTGGGGGTGGTTGGACTGTAGACACAGGCCTCACTGAACTATGGTAACTGTGACCTAGGAGAGAAAATGGGTTCCAGGAGGAACTAGAGAGGGTCCAGAGCTCCCAAGAAGCCAGAAAAGAGAGGCAGGAGCTGAGGTGGCTTCTCCTTCACCTGAGGCCCAGGCAGGGTCCGGATGCAGGCCTCATTTGCACTAGGTAGTGTTCCTTGGGAGGGGCCTGGGGGAAGCCTGGGAGGTCCCCTGGATGGGGAGAGGAAAAGAGAAAGG
>LOEQ01002141.1:559514-569566 GCA_001685075.1 Bramus lutescens | reverse complement strand
GCGGGGTTTCAAACTGGCAGCTTTTCCATTCTAGGTCCTAGGCAGGTCCCAGCTTGACTGGGTTTGCCTGGCAGAGCCACCTGCACTGTAAGAGTGTTTGCCTGCCCAGCCCAGTTGAGGTGGGGGCAAGGGCAGAAGGTGGGCTCAGCTTCTCCCCAGGAGAGGAGCCCTCTGAAGTTTGGGGAGGCCTGGGGTAGAGGTGTGTGCGTGCACACCCCCCACTTACAACTTTACGAGGTGGAAAAATTCAAAGGAGTTCTTGCTTCAGCAGAAGTTGGCTGGGGATAAATGGGGTCCCCAAGCAGATCAGGACTGGCAGAGTTCTCTGCTCTGTTCATGGATGTTTATATGTGGGTGTGATGTCGTGAGTCTTGTAAGGGTGTGGAGGTAGGAGCACCTCTGCACCATTATCCTCCAACACGGAAGAAGCATGGAGGGACAGAGACTGGGCATGGGAGACTGGAGGGAGTCACCATAGAGCCTTGAGAACAGATTCCTAGCCCAATTCGTTATTTACTATCCCTGCATATTGATAGCAGTTGGGAGGAATGAGCTTCTCAGGGAGGGAATGGCTGAATGAATGAGAACATGAGTGTCTGGCTGAATGTAAACGTGAATGAATGGAAGTGAGCTAATGAGGCCATTGGTGAATGAGTACCCAGACAAATGGTGAAGCAGGGGGTCAATCTGAGGCAGCTGAGAGGGACGCGGAGCATGCCAGAGCTAAAAGTGAAAATCTTGTAGGCTTTGATGAGGATCCTGAGTAGGAGAGATAAGAGTAGGGACATATTCAACATCTGGAAATAAGTTGCAAATTAAGTGTATGTGAGGTGAACTTTGGTGGGTGTGGCAGGCTTCCAGAGGTCCAGACCAGGTGGACTAAGGGATGGCGGTGAGCAGGCTCTTCCAAAGGGGTGGGGCCCAGGACTTGGGGGTGGGAGGGTGGTGCTAGAGTGGCTGAGATCCAGGGGCATGGAGTCAGGGCAATTTGGGCTTTTGGAAAAGTCAGCAAGCTGGGCTCAGGTGGGCGGGGATGGGGGGAGGGGGGATGGCAGCCTTCTGGTTGCTCAATGATGAATCAGTCCACGAGACTAAGAACATTGGGGGAAGGGTGCGGCCCAAGATGAATGGCTCCTTTAGGAAGGGCCCTTTGGAGGGCAGGTGTTTTCCTGATTTCTGCTTTTTTTTTTTTTTGAAAGCTTTAGTGTACACTGGCATACCCCCATATGATCCCCAACTCTCTTTCCAAGACTTGCTTGTGACGAAATTGCCTCCTGGATAGATATGCCCAGGAAGGGAAGAGTACCACCCCCATGCCTGGAGGTCCTCAGGCCTGACTGGTTGAAGGATGGGCTGAGGAGCAGGTGGATGTGAAATGGGTGGGGCAGCTGAGCCTGCCTTCTGCCCCCCAGGGGAGGGTGGAGAAGGAGAGTAATGACACCTGACTGCCTCACTCCGAGACTCTGTCTTCTGACCAAGCTCCAGAAAATCACTTGTCCTGATGCTTATCTCAGAGCTGTCCATTTTATAAGAACCTGGGGAGGAGGCAGATATATGGGAGGACAGCCTGGGAAAGAGTCAGCACACAAAGACTGCCTCTCCCGTTGGCCCCGTGCTCCTGGGACAGGTGTCTGCATCATCTGTTGGGTGTTCCTCTGTCATTTGTTTGCTTAACTGCTGCAAGAGGCCAGGCCGGGATTCGACATAGAACTAAGGGGGCAGGAGGAAGCTACCTCCGTGGAAGAAGAAGACTTAAGGCAGACAGAGGGAGAGCTGGACTGGCCTTTGGGGACAGCAACAGAGGCACAGAAACCCAATTATCTACTCGTTCCCTATCTTTTCTTTGATTGTTTCCTACAGAACTCTTCCCTGTGGGGTGTGTGTGTGTGTGGGTTTCCCCTTTTCCTCTCTTGCTCTCAAGGCTTGGGTAGGGGGAAGCTGAGTGCCACCGTCCCTGATCCCAGCTCAGGTTCTAGAACCTCCAGGAACTCTGGCCATCCTCACCCCACCCAAGGGACTTAGGGCAGACAGATCATGGGTTGAAAATCTTTCTTCTTCCTTATTTGTGTATGATAGAGAATTTGTCTGAGTGTCTTTCAAACATTAAACCGCACTGTCACACCCTTAACAAACAGAGTATGGGGAAGAATATAGTTTCCTGTGGGTCTGGCACTGTGTGCCATCCTTCCAGCCACATATCAGAGTGGTCAGGAGGGGAGGACTTCCCATCAGAGATGCCCCAGCCTGACCCTCTCAACTCTCCTTCCTTCCTGCATCCCGGCCTCCTTCCTCCTGTTCTGATGATTCCTTAAGAAAAAGATGCATGAAAGTGTAAAAGGGTAGGAGGGATCTTGGATGCTGGGCATTAGGGCTGAAAGGAGGTGGAATATTGGAACATCTCCTCTGAGCAGGGCACTTGGCCAGGCATTGTAGGCCAGGCAAATTACAGAGATTAAGAAGAGGGTAGTGGTGTATTCAGGATTAGAAAACCTTGCCCTCACATCTACGTACTCTCCTATTTGGATCAGAGAACAGCAGCTGAATGTAAGAAAGACTATGCCGGCTCCATAGATGGAGAGATAAGAGCCAGAGACTAACCAAACTAGCTAATGGCCCCAGCTGGTGTTGATGTGGTGAAGACAGACAAGGCTGTGGGAGTCCAGGAAGAGTGTAGCAATGACAGAGGTCAAGGTGAGTTTTCCTGCAGGTAGTTTGGGGAGGGCTAGACTGTCAGGCCTGCAGCTGAGAGGACTGTGCTGCCAAGGATAGAAAGCAGGTGGTAAGGACAGAGGGCCTGGTGGGGCCTGGTGAAGGGAGACCACCTTTGTGAATCTGATTGTGGGAACACAGGCCTGCCCAAGTGGCTGTTTCCTTTTGTGTCCACCTTCCCTTCCTGGGACCAGCTGGGGGAGGGTAGCAGGACTTCGTTCTTATGCTTGAGGGTGGGAGGGGAGTCTGAACTGCCAGGCTGACTTGGAGGGGATCTGGGCATGGGTGGATCCGCCTGCTCCCCTCATATCCTGTTATTTGAAAGGCTGTATCCGCTTGGACTGAGAGTGCCTTTTGTTCTGGGGTGAGGGGGTGATGCATCTGGCCTCTGCCAGGCAGACGCTGCGTCCAGAGGCCCAGATTCTGTCTCCAGCCAGGGTAGAACTGGGCCTGCATCTTCTTTGATAATGGGGTGAAGGGTGTTGTTGGTTCTTGATGTTTACTTAGGAATGGTTATGAGGGAGGAGTGGCTGACAGGGTGTAGCCTGGAGGGGGGCCACACAAAATCTATTCTGATGGAGAGGGACAGTGGTGGCCTGAGCCCCTGAACTCACTCTCTTAGAGCCTGTGCAAGGGGTTGAGGTGGGCCAAGGGCTTCTATTCCTGCTTTGTGGCCTAGGGCTGGGGTCTCAGCCAGTCCTTGGGATGGAAGATAAAAGTCTTTGAACTTCTCTTTCTCAACTCTTTCCAGCTGTGGTTCCTTAGAACAGGCGACCCTGGTGTGTGTAGGGGAACAGTTACCTGCCTCCACTTCCCACAGGAGCCTCCAACTCTCAGAGGGCTCTGACAGGCAGCATGGCTGCCTAGGGCATGGGAAGGACCTGGAGAACTTGTTTTGGCAGTTGGCAGCCTGGCTGGGGAACACCTAGATTAGAGGAGTGCTTAGCTCTCCTTCCAGGGCCACCCCTCCCCCACTCCCTTGGCTCTTCCATGCCTGCTCCTCTCCCTGCTCAGGAGACAAGCAGTCTTGAGGGGTGCTGGGAGCTGTGTGTGAGGATGTCTCTCCTCATCACCTCTCTTTCTGGTTCCTAGGAGCTGAGGCAGTGAAATGGCTGAGTGCTACACGGAGCTGGAGAAGGCAGTTGTTGTCCTGGTGGAGAACTTCTATAAATACGTATCCAAGCACAGCCTGGTCAAGAACAAGATCAGCAAGAGTGGCTTCCGCAAGATGCTCCAGAGAGAGCTGAACCACATGCTGACGGTACCCAGCTTCTGCTCTCCCTGTCTCTTCTGCTCCTCACAGGCCTCTCAGCAACATTCCCCTCCTCCCCCATGCCCTGCCTGCCTGGCCAAGGCAGCAGCTGTCAGGGCTGCTTCTGGGACTCTGCCTAGGGTCCTGTCTGGGTCATCCCAAGTTTTACTGACTCCAGTTCTTCTACAGGACACAGGGAACCGAAAGGCAGCTGACAAGCTCATCCAGAACTTGGACGCCAACCATGATGGGCGCATCAGTTTTGATGAATACTGGACCATGATAGGTGGTATCACCAGCCCCATGGCCAACCTCATCCGCCAGCAGGAGTGCCAGCAGGAGCAGCAGGGGCAGGGCAGCAGCTAGAGGCCCCTCTCGAGTCCCTTTTCATGTCCCGCCGGCATTCTTCCCGTGCTTTTCATTGACTCTTTTCTCCTTCCTCCCTCCAGACCTGTTCCTACCCTTACAGAACAACACAAGGGGGTTGGGGGGTAGCTATCGAAGTCTCTTTGTGAGTGTCTCACTGTGGTCATGCTTCCCTGAGCATTCAGTCCCTGGAGCCTGCAGGCCCTGGGAGTCCCCTTTGTGAAATATCAATGCTGTTTGGGGGCCCCCAAGAGTTTCCTCCTTTGTTGAGTCTGTACACTCTTGCAATGTCTGCTGTTCCTGTCTGTTCCTTGCCTGTTTCTGGGTCTGCCCTGACCTCTGGAGGTCAGCTTGCTGCTTGAGGTGTCCCAGCTCTTAGCTGTGGCAGCTGTGGAAGTGGCAGCACCAGTATTATCTTCTTCTCTTCTTCCCAACCTCTTAGCTGGGTGGAGAGGCATTCCCAGGGGCTCCTGTCCAGCTGTCTCTGTCTGGGAATGACCTAACCTGGGTTGAGCCTCCTCTCTGCTCTGCCATTGAAATAAAGGCTGGAATTGGAATTTGTAACTCTTGGTTGGTTCCTTTGTGATGTCCTTTAATTTTCCACACTCCTTGGGTTTTTATCCCATGTTGGTGGTCTTTGTCCTGGACTCTGAGGCTCCAGGGAATCTCACAAGCAAACCTCATATGCAAACAAAGCAAGGGAAAAAAGAAAGCCAGAAGTTAAAATGGCCTCGATGGCACACACACGTAACCCTAGAATCCAGGCTGAAACACAAGGGTCTGGAGTTCGAGGACAGTCTGGGATATGTAGCTCAGCAGGGTGTTGTTTGCCTACAATCCCCAAAGGCTCTCATAACCTATTCTCAGACTCAATTTCAAGGTGCATAGTAGGTGTCACTTAGTCCCACTGCAGTTAAATGAGACGGCTAGGAACCTCAGGCTTGAGCCATGAGTTGCATGGAAGGCTGAGATCCTCCTCAGAGGATAATTCTAATGTGCAGAGATGCTGTGGGGCGAGGAACTGTGTAAAGGTGTAGGAAGCCAGAGACAGAAAGGAACCACAGTTTTCAGCTGCTGGGAGCAACACCAGCTTTTTCCATTTCCCTTTGTTCCTGCACCGAGCAGCCCTCAATAGGCACATGGCAGGAAACCCAGCCTGTCCCCACAGTTTAAGATTGCCCCAGAGAAGCACAGGGGCAGAGAGTGTTTTGCTTTTGTTTATTTATTTATTTATTTATTTTTAGACAGGGTCTCACTATGAAGACCAGACTGGCCTTGATCTCACAGGGATCCAAGTGTCTGTGCCTCCGAACTGCTGGGATTAAGGGCATGGGCCACCACCAGGCCCAGGTGCAGAGACTTTTTATTAGAGTCCATGTAAGGATTTTCAACTTTGTGAAACTGGTGTGCCTCAGACCGGCTGGTTCAAGGCACTGCTGGCCTCCCTTCTCTGTCTGTCTGTCTGTCTATCTATCTATTTATCTGTCCTTTTATTGAAAGTAGATACTTCTCTAATCAATACATCCTGACTCCAGTTTCTCCTCCCTCCATTCTTCCCAGCTCCCCCTACCTCTCCTCTCTCCTGGATCCACTCTGCTTCACTTTCCCTTAAGAAAAAGAGCAAGCCTCCAAGAGACAACAACCAAACACATCAAAACAAAATACAAAAAGACAAGACAAGAACCCTTACACTGAGGCCGGACGAGGCAACCTGATAGGAGAAGAATCTCACGAGCAGACAAAAGTCAGAGACACACCTGCTCCCAGAGTTACAAGTTCCTCAAAAACACCAAGCTAACAGTAACAACATGTATGCAGAGGACCAGGTGCAGACCCATGCAGGCCCAAGCTTGCTGCTTCGGTCTCTGTGAGCCCATGTGAGCCCTGCTTAGTTGATTCAGTGGGCTGTGTTCTCCTGGTGTCCTCCATCCCCTCTGAGTCCTACAATCTTTCTTCCCCTCTTCCTCGTGGTTCTCTGAGCTCTGATGGGACGAATCAGATGGAGACTTCAAATACAGACTCCCTTGCCCCATGACGTCTGGCTGTGGGTCTCTGCATATCTGTTCCTGCCAGAGAAAGCCTCTCTTTTGACCACTGGACAAGGCCACTTGACAAAGGCACTGATCTATGAGCATAACAGAATATCATTAGGAATTATTTAATTGATTTTTTAAAAAAGACCAGTCCTGTTTAGTTCTACCTTAGGTCTCTGAACTACCCAGTTTCTGGTTCCCGTCCAACCAATGTCTGGCATGGACTCCCTCTCACTGAGTGGGCCTCAGGTTAAATCAGACATGGTTGGCCACTTTCCCAAGTTCTGCAGCATCGTTGCTCCAGGACATCTTGCAGGCAGGATGCAGGCCAAAGGTTTCATGGTTAGTTGGGTGTCCAGGTTTCTCTTTTGGTGAGAAAGTACTCTGGGGCCTGCTGAGTATCTTCCACACCAAAGAGACTAGAGTGTAGGGGTGAAGGCTCCCTGCAGGCACCCACTTGACCTCCCCACATTCAGTGAGCTGCGTGGCTGTTGTCCTCAGCAATGGGGTCCCACTGCCAGTTTGCAGTCAGCATCGCTCTATCTTAGCATTAGCCTTGGTTGTTTGGGGATCTCCACAGGCCGACTTGGCCAACAAGTCAACCAAATGCAGCCTAGTCTCCCCATTGGGAGCCTTGCTTGGCTCCAGAAGATGGCTAGTTCAGACTCTGTATTCCCCATTACTAGGAGTCCTCACGAGGACTGTCTTCATAGCTTCCACTGCGCAGGTTCCACACCATCCCACAAATGCAGCCCAACTCCAGCTGTTTCTCCCTGCACTCTTTCTCTATCCCAGCCCCTCCTTCTCCCATCCCCTCCCATCCCAATTCACCTCCAAATTCTATTCTATTTCCCCTTCCCAGAGAGATCCATATGCACCCCCAAGAGCCCTCCTCTTTACCTAGCATCCCTAGGTCTATGAATTGTAGCTTGATTATCATTTACATAATGACTAATAGCCACTTATAAGTGAATACATGCTATTTTGTCTTTCTGGGTCTGGATTACCTTACTCAGGATGATTTTTTTTTCCTAGTTCCATCTATTTGCTTGAAAGTTTCATGATGTCATTTTTTTAACAGATGGATAATACTCCAATTATGTAAGTGTACCACTTTTTCTTTATCCATTCTTTGGCTGAGGGGCATCTAGGTTGCTTCCAGTTTCTGGCTATTATGAATAAATCCACAATGAGTGTAGTTGAGCAAGCATCCTTGTAGTAGGATGGAGTGTCCTTTGGGTATATGCCCAAGAGTTGTATAACTGGGCCTTTTTTTAAAAATTATTTTTATTTTATGTGCACTGGTGTTTTGCATGTATATATGTCTGTGTGAGGGTGTCGAATCTTGGAGTTACAGACATTTGTGAGCTGCCACGTGGGCCCTGGGAATTGAACCTGGGTCCTCTGAAAGAGCAGTCAGTGCTCTTAACCACTGAGCCATCGCTTCAACCCCATATAGCTGGGTCTTGAGGTAGATTGATTCCCAATTTTTTAGGAACTACCATATTGATTTCCATAGTGTACAAGTTTGCTCTTCCACTAGCAATGGAGGAGTGTTCCCTTTTGCTCCACAGCCTCGCCAGTATGAGCTGTCACTTGTGTTACTGATTTTGGCCATTCTGACAGGTGTAAAATAGAATCTCAAAGTAGTTTTGATGTAATTTGCATTTTCTTGACGGCTAAGGATGTTAAACTTTTTTTTTTAACTATCTCTTGGCCATTTGAAATTCCTCCATTGAGAATTCTGTTTAGATCTGCACGCCATTTATAAATTGCATCACTTGGTTTATTTGATATCTAGTTTCTTGAGTTCTTTATATATTTGGATATTAGCCCTCTATCAGACATAGAGTTGGTAATAATGTTTTCCCATTCTGTAGGCTACTGCTTTTTCCTATTGACGGTGTCCTTTGCCTTACAGAAACTATTCAGTTTCATGAGGCTGTAAATAGGTTTTTCTGTCCCACCCCAACCCGAAGTTGCTTTTAAATAATCACTCAGAGGTTTACTTTTAACTACAGAATGTTTGTCTGATAACTCAGGTTTATTACTAACTCACTCTTACATTGACATTAACCCATTTCTATTAATCTATGTACTGTCATGTGGCTGTGGTTTTACCAGTACTCTGGCATCTTGCTTCTTGGGAGACTGGCTCACATGTCTCTCTGACTATGCCCTTCCTTCTCCATGTGTCTCTGTTTGGCTTTCCTGCCCAGTCTTATTCTGCCTGACTATAGGCCAAATCAGCTTATATTATCAACCAGTGAGAGCAACACATATTCACAGTGCACAGAAGGACATCCCACAGCATGAGGTCTCATTTATTAATTGTTGATCTTAGTGCTTGTGCTATTGGTGTTCTGCTCAGGAAGTTCTCTCCTGTGCCAATGAGTTCAAAAGTATCCCCACTTTCTCTTCTATCTGGTTCAGTGGATCTGGTGTTATGTTGAGGTCTTTGATTCACTTGGACTTGAGTTTCTGCAAGGTGATAAATATGAATTTATTTGCATTCTTCCACATGCAGATATCCATTTTGACCAGTGCCATTTGTTGAAGATGTTTTCTTTTTTCTTTTTTTTAACTAAACATTTTTATTGAGTTGAATTTGCATACATAGAACAATACACAGCTTGGTAAATATTTGTAAAATGAATGCACTATGTAATCAGCACCAGAGAGCCCTTGTATTCTCTTCTAGAGCAAAGAAGCCAAGTAAGACACAGTGTACACCATACAGTCACACTTATGAAAAGCTCACAACAGCGGACCTAGCTGATCAAGCCAGTCCTGATAGCACTTATTTTTGGGAAGGGAGAAAGTGGCTGGAAGAAGGTGATTTCTGACAGAAGATGTTGTCTCTTTTCTGTTGTGTGTTTTTGGCTTCTTTATCAAAATTCAGGTGTCCATAGGTGTGTGGATTTATGTCTGGGTCTTCAGTCTGATTCCATTGATTTGCATGTCTGATTTTATGCCAATACCACACAGTTTTTATTACTATAGCTCTGTGGTACAGCTTGAACTCAGGGATGGTGATGCCTCTAGCAGTTCCTTTATTATTCAGGATTGTTTTATCTATCCCAGGTTTTTGTTTTTCTGTATGAAGTTGAGAATTGTTCTTTCAAGGTCTATAAAGAATTGTGTTGGAATTTTGATGAGGATTGTATTGAATCTGTTTTTGTATTTACAAAACAGATTGTATTGCTCAATCCATTAGCATGGGAGATCTTTCCATCTTCTGATATCTTCCTCAACTTCTTTCTTCAAAGTCTTGAAGTTTTTGTCTTTCACTTGATGGGTTAGAGTTACCCCAAGACATTTTATATTATTTGAGACTGCTGTGAAGGGTGTTGTTTCCCCGATTTCTTTCTCAGTTCATTTGCCATTTTTTGTTGTTGTTGTTTTTGTTTTTGCTTGATAAATTCTTTTCTTTATTTAATCTACACAGGGTTTCAGGCGTCTTTAAACTTACAATCCCCTCGCCTCAGCCTCCCCAGTGGTGAGATTATAGATGTGCTCAAGTCCCTTAATTAATAAAATCCTTAAAACCACCAAGAAAGAAAAAGGACCACGAAAAGCTCCTTACCAAGCCCAACTTTGATACAATATAAATACACACTGGCTGGGTGGTGGTGGCACACACCTTTAGTCCCAGCACTCGGGAGGCAGAGGCAGGCAGATCTCTGTGAGTT
>LOEQ01002141.1:536471-552521 GCA_001685075.1 Bramus lutescens | reverse complement strand
CTCTGTGAGTTTGAGGCCAGCCTGGTCTACAGAGCTAGTGCTAGGACAGGCTCCGGGAGAAAGCTGCAGAGAAATCTTGTTTTGAAAAAGCAAACAAAAATGAAACAAAACAAACAAAAATAAAGAGCAGATAGTGCTCTTAACCACTGAGCCTCCTTTCTGGTCCCACACAAGATTTGAGATAGTGTTTTATAATAAGTATAGTGCTCTTAGTAGTAAGAAGGTTGATGCGGGAGGATTGTCGCAAGTTCAAGGTTACTATAGAGGTCCTTGAGAGGAGAGATAGAGAGATAGATAGGTAGGTAGACAGAGAACACTTTCAATTTGTTGCCCAGGCTGGTTTTGGACTCCTGGCTTCAAGTGATCCTCCTCTCTCAGTGTCCTAAGTGTCTGGGACTACAGGTGTGTCCCACCTTGCCATGTATGTACGTGCACTGTGGTATGACAGGTCTCTAGAACTGTTTCATCTTGCCTGGCTGTGAGCCTGTATCCATTGATCAGCAACCTGTTTTATTTTTATTTTTTTTTGGAGGGGGGTGGTGGTTTGAGACAGGGTTTCTCTGTGTCCTGGCTGTCCTGGAACTCAGTCTGTAGACCAGGCTGGCCTCAAACTCAGAGATCCACCTGCCTCTGCCTCCCAAGTGCTGGGATTAAAGGTGTGCACTACTACCTTCAGCTCTGCATCTTTATCAGCACTTCTCCTCCTCCTCTTCTCCTTCTGTAGGTACTGGGATTTGAACCTACAGTCTCAGCTGTGCCAAGCAAGTGCTGTCCAACAGAACCATCATCTCCAGTTTGTGTCTTTTTTTAACCCTATGAGGCAGGTTCTCTGCTCTCCCCACATCACATCCCACCTACCTGGTTCCCTTTCTTCTCTTATGAGTTCCCTCTGTTTACCTATCACAGTTTTTGTGTTTTGAGACAGGGTTTCTCTGTAGCTTTGGAGCCTGTCCTGGAACATATGAACATATGAGTAAACAAATAAATAAAGCCTCCGACTAGCATCTTGATGGTTTCCTGTTTCCTGAGACCCCTCTTGCTATATGCACTTCATCTCTGTCTATTGATCTCTATCTGTCTTGTTCTCTTCCTCTTGAGCATCTACCAGTAAATATTTCTTTCAAAAATATTTACTTTCTGCTTTAATTTTGGTTGTGAGCTTAGCCTTTCATAGCTGAGCCATCTCTCCAGGGAGTGGAGAAAAATAAACAGCTCAATAAAAACAATAAAAAACAAAGAAGAAAAAGAAAAATGACATTAGTGTTATTTGCAGAAACTGAAACTCATTGTGTTAAGTGAAATAAATCATATTCACACACACACACACACACACACACACACACACACAAAGTTTACCTCCTGTGGTTTGTGAATTTGCAAGACAAGAACCCAAAAGCTAATGGTTAGGGGTGTCTTTGGTAACCCTCGTTCTCCAAGCAGATAAAGGCTGCATTGTTCTCAAAGACACCCAATATTCCTTTATCATTTCTTTCTTGGGAATATTAAAAAAACCCTTATCTACATATTTTCAAGCTAAATTTAATGGCTTGTATAATTCCAGCATTTGGGAGATAGAGGCAGGAGGATTGCTATGAGTTTGAGGTCAGCTTGGAGTAATAATGGGACCCTGTTTCAAAAAATGAAAAGAAGATAAAGAAAAAAGAGGAGGAGGAGGAAGCAGCAGCTGCATGTGGTGACACTCATTGCTCATCCATAATCGTAGAATTCCTCAGGTCAAGGCAGGAAGATTGGAGGCCGAGGGACTACTGTGAGTCTGAGAGACCATCCAGAACTACAGATCAAGAGCAGGTCAGGTGAGGTTACATACAAGATTGTCTCAAAATCAAAGCAATAGTAAGATATAGTGGTGCGTTATTTGTATTTTAATAAATAAAGTTTGCCTGAAGGTCAGAGGGCAAAGCAGCCACACTAGTCAGCCATACAGACCAGGGAGTGGTGACACACACTAATCCCAGGACTCGGAGACAGAGGCAGATGGATCTCTGTGAATTCAAGGCCACCCTGGGCTACACAAGATTGAATCTGTCTAAAAGAGAAATGGCTCACACCAATTTGACCCCAGAATTTAGTGTCACACACCTTCAATCCCAGCCCTTAGGGAGGTGGAGACAGGGATGGTATGGCTGTGTGGGAAGAGGAACAGAAAGGGGAAGAGACAGGAACTCGGGAGTGAGTGTGGGGTGTGAGTGTAGGGTGTGGAGTCTTTGGGATTCTTGGAGACAGGATCTCGCCTATTTTTGGTCCGAGGTAGAGGTAAGAGCCAGTGGCTGGTTGCTTTGCTTTTCTGATCTTCAGGTTGAACCCCAATATCTGTCTCTGGGTTTTTATTATTGGTGCTACAGTAAGACATTAAAAAAAGTATTGATTGACCATTTCATGAATTCACATGTCATCCACGTGTAGGGGCCATGCTGACCTTCTCTGTATTATTGCAGTTTTGGTATTCTGCTGCTGAAGTGAGCACAGCCCTAAGACATTTTGCGATGCATACGAGTACTACAACTTTCTCCTGCTTAAGTGTATTTTGAAACCACAAAGCAGATAGATCTTCTGCCTGTCCCTGAACCCATCTTTCCTTACACATCTGACTCCATTTCCATTTCCCCATGGATGATAGTGCTGAGTGTCTTCCCTTGTGCCTGGTGACCAGTTGTGTGTACCCTCTAGAGAAATGTCTACTCGGATTCTTTTTCTCATTATAAAAAAAAAAAGCGGTTTGTTGGGGGTAGAGATGGCTCAACCATTAAGAGTACTGCTGCTCTTGCAGAGGCCCTGGGTTCTGTTCCCAGCACCCACATGGTGACTTGTAACCATCTCTAACTCCAGGTCTGGGGATCTGATGTTTTCTTCTGGCCCCCACAGGCATCAGGAATGTTCACAGTGCACTTACATACATGAAGGCAAAATACTCATATATACACTCAAAGTAGAAATTAATAAACCCTTCAAAGATTTTTTTTAAATGGGTTGATCCTGATAACCTGTCTCCAACCAGGAACCTGGCTTTCTCTAATGGGCTCCCCTTCTGAATCACCAGGACGAGGTGGCCACCAGAGTCCTCCTGAATTGACAAGAAGAAGCTGTAATTCAGTGTGTCTGTTTGAACACTTCACTCTACCCGGGCCCTGACCCTAGGGCATCACTCATGCTAGCCCATGATCAACATTTGGATGCTCTCACCTCAGCTGCCCAAGTGTTGGGATTACAGGAGTGTTCTCTCCCCACTCCGCTGCTAGTTTTGCCTTTTCCTTTTCAGTTTGAATGGACTCTGTTTTTTTTTCACCTAGTCTCATTTCTCTAAGACTTCCAGTACTATGCTAAACAGAAATGGTCCGAGTAGCTGGGTGGTGGCCCACGCCTTTAATCCTGACATTCAGGAGGCAGAAGCAGGCAGGTCTCTGTGAGTTCAAGGCCAGCCTAGCCTACAGAGTGAGTTCTGTGACAGCCTGGGCTACACAGGGAAACCCTGTCTTGAAAACTAAAAATAAAACCAAACCAAAACAACAACAACAAAAAGGAATGGCGAGAGAAAGCTTTCCTGTCTTGTCCCCGGTCTTAGAGGAAAGTAAGGGCTTTCACTGTAGAATGGCAGCTGTGGGCTTTGCATATATGAGCCTATATTATATGGAAACTCTTTTCTCCTATCCCTAGTTTTGAGCGTTGTGATATGTCTTTTTATTCATGAAAAGGTATTGAATTCATATCAAAGCCTTTTCTGTATCAGTTGAGATGATCATGTGGTTTCTGTCCTTTGATCTGCTTATATGGTCCATTTCATTCATTAATTTTTATATATTGAATTCTTGCATTCCAGGGATGAATCTACTTGGTTATGGTTTATAGCTGTCTTGATGTGCTGCTGAATTTAATTTGCTAGGGCTTGTTGATTGTTTTTGCATTAGTGTCCATTAGTGGTTTTAGTCTATTCCCTTACAGTGTCTTTATCTGGTTATGGATCAGAGTCGGCGATGGCTTCATACAATGACCCAGAATGTTTCCTTTACTTCAGTTTTTAGAAAGCTTTGGAAAAATATTAGTTATTTTGTTTGTTCTTGAGGTATGATCTTTCTTTGCAAGTCTGGCTTGAATTTCTGATCTTCTTGCCTCTATCTCCAAGTGCTGGGTGTCTAGGTGTGTACCACCACTTCCTCTCCTCTCCTCTCCTCTCCTCTCCCATCCCTTCACCTCCCCTCCCCTCCNTCTCTCTTTCCCTCCCATCTCCTCTCTTCTTCTCTCCCTCATTCCCTTCCTCCCTTTCTCTGATTAGAGTTTCATATAAGTGAGTTTGGCTTCAAACTTACTAAGTAGCTGAGGATGACCCTGAACCCCCGAGTTTTCTGCCTCCACCTCTAAGTGCATGGATTACAGGTGTGGGAAACATGCCCATAGAAATTTTCTGTTTTGTTATGATTCAGTATTTACTATGATCTATATGTTCCTAGAAATTTATCTATTTCTTAAAGGATATTCAGTTTTTTAATGTGAGGTCTCAAACCAGGGACAAATGGCTATCTGAAGTGTCTATTAATATATCAAAGCCGATGCTGTCCACCAGGTTCTCCAGTTATCCTGGCTGGCACGCCTGGCAGCCTACCCTAAACTCCAGCCCAGGAATTGGGCTGGGCTCCCCCCTCCCTCAGTGTCTCTGATTTCTATATAATCTAGCCATTTTGGCTACACCAGCACTTTTTTTGGCATATAATTATTCAAAGACATCTCCTATAATCCTTTTAATTTTGTGGCATCATGCCCCTCTGCTCCTGTCTTGATGTCTTTTTTGACATAGGATCTCATTCCAGCTCAGGCTGGCCTTAAATCCTCAGACTCTTGAGGGTTGGGGCTGTAAGTGTGGGTTACCGTACTCACAATTACCAATCCTTTCGAAGCCCATAGTTAGAGGGTCTAAGTTCAAATCTAGAGTTACGGGAGGATGCTGAATTTTTGTAGAGGTCAGAAACTTCAGTGGCTGTCTGGGTTTTGCCTTAGGGCTTGAACCAGAGAGGTCCCAGAGGAGCAAATACAGCTAAGACAAGGTCAGGCTACTTGGCAGGACTTAGGGCTCCTTGGAACGTGTGGGGTGAGAAAGGGCTGCTAGTGTAATCTGAGCAGGCCAGAGGACCAGCAGCGAGCCTCGGAGAGCTGACTTTCTCAGCCCCTCTGTCCAGAGTTTGACACTGCCCCACCTAGGACTGAAGTTGGCGAATTATGAATTATGTCTGTTGAAGCCATCAGGGGCTTGACTTGTCATTCTTTAAAACCTAGAGTATTGTGTGGCATGAGGCCAAATACCTAAAAACCTTATGCCAGCCTTAAAAATCAAGTTTATTTATTTACTTGGATGTGTATAAGTGTTTTGCCTGCCTCTGTGCATGTGCACCATATGTGTGCCCAGTGCCGTGGAGGCCAGAAGATGATGTCGGATGCCCTGGAACTAGAGCTACAGATGACTGTGAGCTAGCACCTGGTGCTGGCAACCTAACCTGGATCCTCTGTAAGACAGCAAGTGAGTGTGCTTAATAGACAAGCAATCTCCCTAGCCTCTTACATCAGCTTTGTTTGCCATTTTGATCCCTAGAAAAATCCCCTTTGAAAAACTACAACCCTTTCTCTTGCCCAACATTAAAAGTTTGCTCCTTCTGGTAGTCCTGTGAGGCAGGAATCAGTGCCTAACTTTCACAGTAGGAGGCACGGAGCTCAGGACATGATGTGACTTCTGAAGGATGTGCTGCTCATGGCCAAAA
The DNA here is from genome assembly GCA_001685075.1 of Bramus lutescens. Classification (NCBI taxonomy): domain Eukaryota; kingdom Metazoa; phylum Chordata; class Mammalia; order Rodentia; family Cricetidae; genus Bramus; species Bramus lutescens. The sequence continues at coordinate 546,759 of LOEQ01002141.1, read as the reverse complement.
GACCTGCCTCTCAGGTTCCTTCTTTCACTAACTCTGTGGGTTGAGCCAGGAACAACTGACTAAAGTTTGACGCCAATACAGTGGAGAACCAAGTGTGTTCTCTGCAGGTGGTTCTCTGCAGGCTGGTGAGAAGTGGTGACCTTGAGCTGAGGAGGTAGCTCAGTGTCTGCTGCAGGAGCAGGAGGATGGCAATTCCATCCCCAGTACCCATGAATATAAGAACAAACAAACAAATTCAAACAGGGACAGTGGTGTGTGCATGTAATTCTAGTGCTGGGGAAGCAGACAGCAGGGTGCTGAGTGCTTGCCCTCTAGGCTGTCCAGCTGATTCGGTGAGGTGCAGGTTCAGAAGAGACCTCAAAAAAAAAAAAAGATAAAGAGCGATTGCGGATGACACCCAGCACCAGTCTCTGGCACATGCACACACACACACACACACACACACACCAGGGTGTACATACACATATAGATACAAGTCATATGTGTACAAGCCAAAAGCAAAAAGAATATGGTACCTATTTTGCGCCAGGCTTACGGAGGGTCCCCCAGAAAAGAGTGTATGGAGACATTGTCTGTTTTTATGGGACACAGCTTCAGTGAAGAAGACAGAAAGGAGACACATGATTATACACACACCGGGAAATCACACACTGAGATAAATCCTGAGGACATTCCTAACAAAGTAGCCTGGAGTAGCCTTGATGTAGAGAGTGTCCTTGCAGAAGTGGGGCAGGTGGGTGATGTAAGAAGGGACAGATTGGCCAGTGACACACATGAAGTGGCCTTGAAGATGGGATGGGTCTGATGGGTCAGGGGTCTGACAGGTCAGGGAGGGAAAGTCATTTGGGAACCAGAATGGTGGTGCTGTGTGCTGACAGACAACTTGGAAGAGGCCTGGATGTTTTCCTTTGGTGGAGAGGAGGGTATGTGAATATTGAAAGTCTATTTTGGACACATGGTGATGTTCATTTACACCTGGAGTTCAGAGGGACGGGCTGGATTGGTAGCTCAGGAGTCAGAAATGTTTAGATGATGTTTTAGGGTTTGCAGAGGAGTGGAACAGACAGATGGATATTTATCCCAAAGAGGACTTAGTAGATGTCTTCCCTGCTATGGGCTGGGTAGTCCAGCGATGGTTGTCTGTGTGCTGGAGAGACTTAGAACCCACAGGGCTAATGTCTCTGCAGTCCTGTTCTGGTGCAGAAGGGCCAGAGATTGCTGGAGTCCACACTGATGCCTACAGGAGCTGGACTGTAGGCTGGAGAGATGGCTCAGTGGTTGAGAGCAGGAACTGCTTGCTCTTTAGTTCCCAGTTGCCATACTGGGTGACTTATAATTGCTTATAATTCTAGCTCCAGGGACCTCCACGCATCTAATTTCCTCAGACACTGGCATGTACATGCACCCACCAAAATGCAGACACATACATACGCTTATCTTTTTTTTTTTTAAAGAAGCTGGAACAGTGGGGCATGGTGACCCATGTCTTTAATTCCACTGCTTGGGAGGCAGAATAAGACAGAGTGAGTTCAAGGCCAGTGTTGCTTACATAGCAAGCTCTAGAACATCCAGGACTACGTAGTCTGTGTCAGCCCCTCTCTCTCCCCCAAAAAGCTGGAAGCTGAGTCTGTTTTGCTTATGAGTATGAGTGTTTTGCCTACATGTGTGTCTGTGCACTACAGAGTGCAGTGTCCTGGGAGGGAAGAGCATTTGTCAGTCCTTGTCTTAGTTATGGTTTCTCTTACTGTGAAGAGACACCATGGCCATGGCAACTCCTATAAAGGAAAACATTTAATTGTGATGGAAGCTTACAGTTCAGAAGTTCAGTCTATTATCACCATGGCAGGGAGCATGACTGTGTGCAGGCAAACATGGTGCTGGCTACATCTTGATCAGAAGGCAGCAGGAAGTGGACTGTGACACGGAGCAAAACTTGAGCAAAAGAGACCTCAGAGCCTTCCTCCACAGTGACACACTTCCTCCAACAAGGTCATGCCTATTTCAACAAGGTCACAAATACCAATAGTGCCACTCCCTATGAGTTTATGGTGGCCAACTACATTCAAACTACCACAGCCCTCTTACTCCGAAGTGGAGTCACAGATAGTGATGAGCGACCACGTGCATTCTGGGAATCAATCAAACCAGGTCCTCTGGAAAAGCAGTCAATGCTCTTAACCTCTGAGATATTTTTCCAGACCCAGAAGCTGGGCTCTGATGTCAGGGAAGGGTAGCAGTAACAACAGCAGCTACAGAGTAGATACACTCACCAGTAAGGAGAAAAGGCCAGAAGGCAAAGGCAGCACTGCTTTTCCTTTGGACTTCTTTTTATCTGGGTTACTACTGGAAGGTGCTGCCTGCTCTGCTGAGAACCTTCCCTTCGCAGCCAATCATTCTAGGAATTACCCTCAGCCTTATCCAGAGGCATGTGTCTTAGTTGACTACAGATCCAAACAAGGGGACAATCAAGAAGATGGTAACCTAAGTGTTGGACATGGATGGGTTTGCCAAGGGACTAAAACACAGAGCAAGCAGCAAAGAGGGTCTTGTCTAATGGCATTTCAAAGTGAACACGTGTAAATCCACACTCTGGATGGCTCTCCACATCTGCACCAACTCCCTTCTCCCTACTGCTTGAGCGCCTCTGGCTCCTTTTCCTATCTCACGTCCCCTGGAGAATCTGTCTTCAGGTCTCACCAGTGACATTTCACGTGCTGCAGAGTCAGCCCCTTATTTCCGCGATCTCGATCACTGTCAGAATCACGGTCACTTCTCAGGGAAGCCAGAGGCTACGCACTCCCTTTATGGCCGGCCACACAGCAGCAGGAGTGAGCCTGACTTGTAGACAGTTCGCCTTTCAGGTCTCACTGGCCTGGCCTTTGAATTTGCAGCAACCCCAAGCACAGGGATCACAGGTGTGCTCTCCCACACCCAGACCCAAGTATAGATCATGTCCTTCCTCTACTCAAAACCTTAGAGCTTCCAGTTTCCCTAGGGAGAAGCTGAGGCAGGAGAGAAAGGCAGGGATTGATGGTGACATACGGAGAACAGGCTGGGGGGAGGAAGGAGGCTCCCCATCTGTTTTAATGCTGAGAATGGTGGGGACTTCAGACTCCACTGAAGGACCTAACGACCACAGACAATCTGTGTTTTCCAAAAGACATCTGTTCAAAGGCAATAAATAAGTCACTTCCATATAGGGACAGATGATGCGTTCATCAAGATCCCATCATCAAAGATAGCAATGACAGTAACTAGACAAGGCTTACTTAGGGCTAAAGTGGTGTATGACCTTGTCCTGGCACTTCTTCCTCTTAGACCTATATGCTGCTGCCCTTCAATCCACCTTACCACTTTGTTTACTGAGAAAACCTCTTAACTTTTAACCTCCATACAAATTATACTCCTTAGTTAAAGTCAGAGAGAAAGGAAGTGGTTTCTTAGCAACCTTTAGAGATGTACTCAAGGGCCACCAAGATCCCCTAAATACCATCTGCACAGGAACACAATGGTGAGTCACCCCTGAGAAGCCCTACTTGTCTTATCAGGCATACTCTGCTCACTTGGAGCACATGTCCCTACGCCTGGCTATTGAACCCAGGGCCTTACAAACGCTCGGCAAGTATCCTCCCACTGAGCTGCATTCTTACTCTTCATCTTAAGTTTTACTTGAGGCAGGCTCTTTTGAGGCTTCCCTGGTCAGCCTTGAACTCGTGATGCTCCAGTCTCAGCCTCCTTGATAGCTGGGACCTTGATAGCACTTGCAACCATTCTGCTTTGTTTTTTGACATGGCATTTATCAATCTTTAAAATGTTCTGTGTTTTGCTTGTTTATTGATGTCTATATTATAGCACAATTCCCATCAGGGAAGATTTCCTCCTGTTTTGTTTACTGTGTTGTTCCCAGTACCTGGTATATAGTTAGTGCTTAATATTTGGAGGATAAATGGATTCCCACATGGAAGTACCTGAATTTTGCCACAAATCCATCTTTGTCTTCCATGTTCTTGGATGTCTTACTGTGGACAAAGGCTAACTTTGAACAATTGCTCCCTTCCTTACCTCTGTCTTACGGTTTCTATTGCTGTGATGAAACACCATGAACAAGAGCAACATGGGGAGGAAAACTTTATTTCTTTTATACTTCCACTTCCTAGTCCACCACTGGAGGAACCTGGAGGCAGGAGCTGATGCAGAGGCCATGGAGGATGCTGTTTACTGCCTTGCTCTCCATGGCTTGCTTAGCTGGCTTTCTTATAGAATCCAGAACTACCAGCCCAGGGGGCACTGTCCATAATAAGCTGGGCCTTGCTTCATCAATTATCAATCAAGAAAATGTATACAAGCCAGTCTTGTGAGGATATTTTCTCAGTTGGGGGGGTCCCTCTTCCAACATAACTCTAGTTTGTGTCAAGTTGACATAAACCTAGCCCCCACAAAGTCCCAGGAGTCTTCCCGGGTTCTTCCTTACCCCTTTCTTCTCATGTCCAACTGATCAACAAGATCTACTGCTTTTATCTTAGAAGTGAAGAGCCCAGAAATTATAAACATTGTAAGCCTATGCTTATAATCTGGGGGAACTGGAGCTGGCAGCCACTGTGGACAGAGGGTAACTTTCAACAATTGCTCCCTGCCTTATAGCCGACAGTCACTGCTGACAAAGGTTAACCTTTGACAGTTGCCTCGACGTGACCCTCGCCTTACATTCCTTCAGCTGCCTCTGCGTCACTCTGTGCCTTGTGCTCGTCTCAGCTAAGGGGAATGCCGCTGTATTAAGATAGTCACACACACACACACACACACACACACACACACACACATTCTGTCTATCTATCTGTCTGTCTGTTGTATATATCTTTATATATAAAGCACATATGTAGTATTAATATTCATTATTATATCTTTAATATCTTGAACTAACATCCTATAATCAAAAACTGTAAATCTTAAAATGTAATATGACTCTAGGCTTAAACTCAAGATTGTAAAAAATTCCTCTAATTTCCCCGAGCCTAACCTCACGATTGTAAACTGTCTTTGGCCCACTCCCTTGTGCTTGGTTTTCGCTGTGAGAAGCTCAAAGCCTCCTCCCACTGTCACAGGGTCATAAGCCAGAAGTGCTGTGACCCAGCAAGCTCAAAGTCTTCTTGCCCGCAGAGTCTGGCCTAAAGTTTGCTTCTGGTTGATAGACTTTGGTGATCTGTTCCCCTTATTTACTCATCCCTGGGACCCAAGGAAAAGTAAATCTCCACCAGGTGTGGTGACACGTGCTTACAAGGACTTGGAGGCGGGGCAAGAGGATTGTTGTGAGTTGAGGCTAGCCTGGGCTACAGATGTCTGCATTTTCCCATCTTGACTGCCCCCCAACTCCATCTTAAACCACTATCTCTAGTACACCATAGTCCCAGGAGACGGCTTCTTTGCTGCCAATATTATGTACTTTGATTTCTTAAGTTTTTCTTTAGGTTTATTTTATGTGTCCAACTGTTTTGCTTGCACAAATGTCTGTGCACTATATGCATGCCTGATGCCTGTGGAGACCAGAGGAGAGAATCGAATGCTCTGGTACTGGAGTCATAGATGGTTGGGAACCACCATGTGGGTGCTGGAAACTGAGCCCTGGTCCTCTGCAAGAATACCAAGTGCTCATACCCACTAAAACATCTCTCCAGCCTTGCTTCACTCTTGCAGAAGCAGCTGACAGGCTCAATGTGTGGTGCATGCTGTTAACTCAGCACTTGAGAGGCTGAGGCAGGAGGATGAGAAATCAAGGGTCTCACTGCCCTGGAACTCAAATGTAGAATGGTCATGGTGTCTCTGCACAGCATAGAAGGCTAAAACAGAAGTTGGGAGCTGTGACAGGCCTGGCCGTGTTTCGTGTTGCTGTAATATGAACATTGGTACTTTGGATTAGGGAAGCAGCTGAATACTTTAACTGGGGTTTAATGGGCCATCCCCGTAGAAACATGGGAGACAGTGGTGCTGAGAGCAGTGTAGGTTATGATGGCCCAGCTCCAGAGGGTTCAGAGGGGAGAATGTTGTTAAGTTGCCTAGAGATTATTTTCATGTTATTTTGATGAAAAATGTGACTGTTTGTGCCCTAGTCTGAAAAGTCTGCCTGAGGCAGAATTGAAGGATTTTGGATTAATGGTGTTGGCAGAGATTTCAAAGCAGTCTAGTATTGACTGGGTCGTGGGGCCAGTTTTGTGGAGATCTGTAATGAAAAGGAGCAAGCTGAGCAAGAAAATAAAATACAGAACGTACAGTCTGAGGAGAAAAGAAACACCCAGAAGAGTGATGGAGCTGAGTCCAGTGTGCAGAGATAAAACGTTTAAAGGAAAGCCTGACACTAAAGGGAAAAGGGGACTGCTGGGCTCAGAGCAGGAGTTCCAACCTGTGAAAAGGAAGAAAAGCTTAAGGAGCTGGGTGGTGGTGACACACGTCTTTAATCTTAGCACTTAGGAGGCAGTGGCAGGCAGATGTCCAAGTTCGAGGCCAGCCTGGTCTACGGAGCAAGTTCCAGGACAGTCAGAGCTACACAGAGAAATCTTGTCTGAAAAAACCAAAACCAAACCAAACCAAACCAAACCAAAACAAAAAACTTAGGGCCAGGTGTGGTGGAACACACCTATTTTATTTATAATAATTTAATAAATCATTCACATCATACATCCTGATCCTACCTATCTGTCTCCTTGCATTCACCCTTTGCTTCTGCAACCTCCCCCAATATAAAACAAAATAACATTTAAAGAAAAAAAGAGGAAGGAAGGGAAATCTTGTCATAGAAGCTGTGTGTGACACAGTGAGTCACACAGTAAACCCCTTTATCCATTCATCTTTACATGCAGTTTGTTCACTGAAAAGAATCATTCATTGGTTTTGTTCAAAATCCCTGTTCTCTGCTACACTGTCGACACTAGGCCCTCACTGGGACTCTTCCTGGACATCCTGTTGCTGCCCTGGTTATGGAGATCCAGTAACCCTGGGTCCACAGGCTCCCCCCGCCCAGTGCTCCAGCAGATCATTGATGGGTGTGTGTTGGGGTGGGCCAACTTAATCCTGGTTCTGGGCCTGGGTAGTTGCATGGCTGGTTATCTGGCCAGCTCTCTCCTGTCTTCACCACCAGGGTGAGTTCTGGTGGCACACAACTTTAATCCCAGTACTTGGGAGGCAGAGGCAGGAGGATCTCTGAGTTCATGGCCAGCCTGGTTTATAGGGTGAGTTCCAGGACACCTAAGCTTAGGCAGTGAGGAAACCATTGAAAACAGAAAGCTGGTGAAAACATAATTGGATGAGGGTGCCATGTTCTAGCTCCAGCAAACAGAAGAATTTGACAACTTCGGCTACATCGTTCCAACTCTAGAGTCAAGGGTGCAAGAAAGGGGTTGTGGAATCTCGCTCTGTGGGGGTAAGGAAAGCTGCTGAGGCCAGGTGTGTGGTTGGGTGTCCCTGCAAGGAGGCCCAGAGAGTCCTTTGCATGAAGGTAAAACCTGGATTGCCTTGGAGACCCCAAGATTTTGGAGATCCAGAGCCATGGGATACCTGCCAAGGAAAGCTGCTAACAGGGAGTGGAACCAGTCCAAGAGAGAGAAGTGTGTTGCAGTCACCAAAGCTGAAAGGAGCTGGAGAGCTGAAGAGCATTTTGACATCAGATATGGAGATGCAGAGTGTGGAGTTTACCCACGTGGTTTTTGGTCTGGCTTTGGTCGGGTACTATGCCCCCTTTCTTCCCCTTTGGAATGGTACTATATATCTGTGCCATTTTATGTTGGAAGTATGTGATGCTTTTTGATTTTGATTTTACAGGGGGTTCCAGTTAAGAGATTGCCGTGAGTCTCAGAAGAGACTTAGGACTTTGAGACCATGTTGAGACTTACAGACCATGGGGACCTTTGAAGTTGGACTGAATGTGTTTTTGGTAGGGAGACTCCTGCAGAGCTGCCCCTGGTTTGATTCCCGAGTGTGAGCACCTAGCTTTGATCTACCTTTTGTGTCTGCTACCTTTTGGGTCCAGTACCTTTTGCAAACCCTCTGTGTCTTCTTTCTACAGGCCCGCGTGAACCCATACCCCATACAACATTTGTGCATTCNNTACAAGCCTCTGGGGGCCAGGCAGTGGAATGTGGTGGTTTGAATAAGAATATCCCCCATAGGCTCATAGAATGGAATTCTTGGTCACTAGGGAGTGGCACTATTAGGAGAGAGATCCTTGTTGAGTGGGTGTTACTGGGGGTGTTACAGGTTTCTTCCTGCTGCCTGCTGATCAGGGTGTAGAACTTTTGGCTCCTTCTCCAGCACTATGTCTGTCCCACCATATCCACCTGATGCTCCCTGTCTTGAGGACAATGCACTAAACCTCTGAATTGTAAGCCGGCTCCAATTAAATGCCTTCCTTTATAAGAGTTGCTGTGGTCATGGTGTCTCTTCTAAGCAATAGAACATTGACTAAGATACCTAACTCGCTGTTCCAGCCCCCAGAAACAAACATCATTTGAGTTTTGTCTCTGAATAGACAGTTCTCTCTCCATATCCTCAGACAGAGGGCTCCATATCCTCAGATTCAACAAACTGTAGGTTGAAATGTTAAGCATTTTTTTCTGTATTGAATATCAAATTTTCCTTATTATTGTTCCCCAAATATACTGTATAATGGCTATTCATGTAGAATTTATATATACCAAGTATTATAAAGACTCTAGTGTTAACATACAGAATATGTGAATATGCATGTGGGTTACAGGCAAACACTCCCTCATTTCACATAAAGGACTAGACGACTGTGGGTTTTGGTATTTGCCAAGGCCTAAGAATTCGAGGGTACCGAGAGAATGCCAAGAGTACAATTAAATACGCTCTGAGAGGCATCTACACAACAGAAGGCACAAACATGTGATTGTGGTACACACTATTCATTATTAAATGTTCCATTTAAATATTACCTGTACTTTACCCAGAGAGAAAAGTGAACAAATATCTGAACCTCAGAGATCGAGAAACATTAGTTTCTCAAAAATCCAGCAGAGAGAACAACTCTTCAGCGACAGGTATATATGGACTTATTTAGGAAGCTGGGAAAACAGTGAATTTATTCTCACTCCTCCACATCCTGATGACTGTGCTCCTTACGTCAGAATGCTGGTGCAAACACCAGTCGCATCCTGTTTGCCACGGTGATATGCATGCATGCTGAGCCTCGGTTCTTTGAATTCGGGGTTCACAAGCAGACCTTTTAGCTTGGCCTCTTCATCCCTGCACCCTTTATTTGGTCCGTTGTTTGGTGGGTTGGATTTCAAAGGCTCTTGGCTCATGTAGTTCAGCGTTCTTTCAGCTTGAGGCCCTAGCTGCTTGGCAGGGAATATAGCTCTTGCCCATTCATTCTTCCCTCTGCCTGGGACACATTGCTGCACTGTCTGCGGCCCTCGGGCGGTTCCTGGGAAAGGCTCACTCTAACCCCATTTCCTTTCCTGTAAGCAGCTGTCTTTCTACTGATCCTCTCTCTCTTCTTAAATTCGCCCCCCTTTCTATTATTTTAGTGAGTGAATATTTTAGTTGTATCGAAAAGTAAAAAAAAAATATGATATTCAAATAAGTTTTGTTGAATTTGAATGCTTTTCTGTATTTATTTCAAATCTCAAAGTAAATAACTAAATAGCTAAAGCTCACAGGTCCAGCTAAAAGCTTTTGTGTGTACAAACACATATTGTACTCATGCTCCCCACATCTGTGACCATTGTCCTGAATTAGAATGTATGTTTGTTTCCACTACTGAAAAATTTATTGTAATTCAGGGGTTAGAACTCAGGGCCTTGAACATATAAGGCAGCTTTATGTCTAAAAAGATGATTGGATCACACACATATGTATTCCTAAGCAACGTATTATTTTACATTGCATTTCTTTGTACTTTTCATGAATGGTATATCATTAAACCTGTGTAGTGGTGTATGCTGGCAACTCCAGCACTTGAGAGGTGGAGACAGGGGTCAGAAGTTCAAGGCCATCCTTAGCTACACAGTGAGTTCAAGGATAGTCTGGGATGAGGGTGCTACAAAACAAACGTTCTTCCAGTCTCAAATTTTACACCATCTTAATGTACTCCTGTGTGGTAGGACTGCCTGCAATGGTTGGCAGGAGCTAACTCACAGGGGGCTTTAGAGTTGATACATGAACTATTATTTTATTTATTTATTTGTTTGTTTGTTTATTTATTTTTCTGGCTTTTTTGAGACAAGGTTTCTCTGTAGCTTTGGAGCCTATCCTGGAACTCACTCTGTAGACCAGGCTG
>LOEQ01002141.1:509100-523935 GCA_001685075.1 Bramus lutescens | reverse complement strand
CACACACACACACACACACACACACACACACCAGTTTGACCCACATAGGGTTGTAACTCCCGGTTTGAAAGTCTAGGAATTAGATAACATGTGAGCAGTACTCAGTACTTTGAGTTCTTCTCCCCTGCCTGCTGCTTGCCTTCTTTTCTTGACAGAAGAAAATGCTTCTGTGTTTTAAAGTTGGGCAGGTTCAGGTTGCCTGCCCTTCATCACTTCATTCAGGGTTGGTCCTGTCTCAAGAGACTGGTTCTGTGACAGTGAGGTCAATTCCCTATTTCCATATTCCAGGAATTCGCTTTGTGTCTTCCCAGAAGGAAAGTCCCTCTGTGAATCTAGAGTTGGTGAGAAATAACTGGATGTGAATAAGATTTCTCTCTCCCTCCCCTCCTCCCTTTTCTCTCCGAGACAGATCCTTATTTTCATATAACCCAGGCTAGTTTTGAACTTGCTATGTAGTTGAGGCTAGCCTTGAAGCGACCTTCTGATCCTCCTATCTCAAGTTCTGGGATTGCAGGTCTACCCCAGTAGACTCCGGCCATGTAAGTAAGCCTGACAAAGGTGTATGTCTCTCCTGGTAGGGAATATTTCTTTTTTTTCTTATTTATTAAATTTTTATGTGCACTAGTGCTTTCCTTTGCCTGTATGTACCCATGTGCCCGGTGCCCATGGTTGTCAGTGAAGGGCAGTACAGCCCTTAGAAATAGAGATAGTCAGTTGTGAGCCACCATGTGGGTGCTGGAAATTGAACCCAGGTCCTTTGCAAGAACAGCCGGTCTTCTTAACCACGGAGCCATCTCTGCAGCCCTGGTTTCTTCTTTCGACAGCTGCTTCTAATAACATGCGTGAGTTCTTGGGTATATCCCGTGTATATCACAGAGATGCTTCTACTAACGGGCATTGAGTTCGTGTGAAGATCACATGTGTCCGCTCATTTGATCTGTGGGATGGGATAGGACTCTGCACAGAGGAGGAGAGTGGTGATTGCAGAGACGCACTGTGTAAGAGCACACAGTGTGGCTACTGTGTGACACTTGCTTTCTTTCTTTAGTAAGGGACCCAGAATCTGACCTTACCCTGGTTAATCATAGCCCTTTGTCTCTCTGTACAGGGCTTGGCAATGGCAAAATAGCTGAATCAAGCAGGGCCAATCAGGGCTCTCTCCTGCGTTACTAAGCAGATCCTAGGTTTACAAGGCTGGAAGAACATGTGGCCAGTAGATCGACGGACCATGTTTAATTCCTTGTGGCCTCTGAGGCTGGATCACTGATCCTGTGAATTACTCCAACGTTCTGTGAAAACAGGTTTATTCATTTATTATGAGATAGGGGCTTATGTATCCCAGACTGACTTGAACTTACTATGTAGCTGAGGATTATATTGAAGTCGATCCTCCTGCCTCCACTTCCCCTGGGTAAGGAGTATACCACTACACCAATTTATAGGGTGCTAGAGGTTAAACCCAGGAATTCTTGAATGCTAGGCAAGCAGGTTACCAAAGGAGCTTTGTCAACACAACTTTCGTGATCCTGTGAGCTTGAGGTGAGCTTGTCTCTTAGCTGAAGTGCTGAATGTAATAGCAATGACAAAAAGACTGAAAGTCGTGACTTACAGGAGGAAGGATTCCATTTGGATTGTGGTTGGATTGGTTTCCCAGCCAATCATCCTGGGACAGCTGGAGAGAGCAGGGCAGAGAGCAGGGCAGATCATGTACACTCGGTCAGCAAGCCCAAAAGCAGAGGTGTGAATGGGTGTTGGGCCTGGCTCTAACCCTCAAGACCTGTTCTACTTCCTCCAGGTGGGCCCCACATCCTAAAAGTTCTATAGTTTCCCAAAACAGGGCAGCCAGATGGGGGCCAATGGGGACATTTCCCATCATAACACTGAAGATTAAACTTAGGGTGGTTTGATGGGCAGGTGTGTGTGTGTGTGTGTGAGCGATATGCAGTTGTATGTGCATGTGTGTGTATAAATATACATGCGTATTTATGGTAGTCAGAAGAGGGAAGTTTGGGATCCCCCTGGAACTGGTGGTTGTAAGATGCCTAATACGGGGCCTGGGAATTCAATTCTGGTCCTCTACAGGTACAGACTCTTAACTGGTCATTTCTGCAGCTCCCGAAAGATTAAAACCACCATCTCTGGGTGTGGTGGTGCACACTGTTAGTCAGCACTTATGAGGCAGAGGCAGACAGATCTCTGAGTTTAAAGCCTAGATGTTCTGCAGAGTGAGTAGCTGGCCAGGCAAGGCGACATGACATGGTGAGACTTTGTCTGAACAAACAAATGAACAAGAATGAGAATAATAAGATAATAAGATAAAGTAAAAATATAATAAATGTTTTTATCTCTGTATGTTTGAGTGTGCATACGTGTGTGAGCACCTGCCAGAAGAGTCTTCGGGTGCCCTGGAGCTGGAGTTCTGCTGGAGTTCTAAGCAGTTGTGAGCCACCTGGTGTTGGTGCTGGGACCTGAATGCTAATCCTCTTGTGCAAGAGCAGCAGAAACTCTCAACCTTTGAGCGATCTCTTCAGCCTCTGAAAGGTCATAATTAATAGAATTAATGCTAATTATCGGGTTGAGATTCAAGTCCAGATCCCAAAGTCTTAACTCTTTTATCATAACTGATCTCTGAAACCACTTCCTCGTGAGTAATGCCCTGCGTTTTAAAAACACTGCTCCCTGTGTCACCTGTCTCTGCTCCCGAAACTGGCTATTGTCCCCTTCTGGAATGAGGAACTTCCCTGAGTTCATCGAACACACCAGGTCGTGGTCCTTGCGGTGGACACTTCTGAGAAGAATGCTAATCACGCTCATGTACGTGGATTCTGCTCAGCGTCGGTGTCACCAAGCAACACTGTCCCGAGTTGCACTGTGGTTGGCCCCCTCTTCTGGCAACTGGAGCCGGGCTTCAGCTTCAAGGCTGCCTGATACCGAGGCTTGAGTGTTTGCTAAAACAGCAGCCAGCCTCTGGCTAGGAGAGGCCACGAGGAGTTGACGGCCAGGGCACAGATGTCCTGAGCTCTTCAGGCACCAGGGGTCAGAACTCTGAAACCGCAGGGCCTCTGTACCTGAGTAAGGACCTGTGGGAGGTGGAAGTCTGCCTCAAGCCCGGAGAGCTGTGGTGTGGAGGGGCAATGGTGCAGATAGGGATCTCCTCACAAGCAGAGAGTTAAAACAGCAGGAGGATGCAGAAGTCTAACTGGTTTCAGTTTGAAGTAGAAAATGTTGCCCTTGTGACACGGAATAAACCATCTTCTCATGTGTGCCGGACTGACTGATCTATGACATGGGAAACCACTGAAAGAATGTTCTCTAGCTCGTGGTGTGGCATCCTGATCCGAGCTGAAAGGAAGTGTATTTTAGTGGCTACACCCAGATTAATATTGGAGTCTATCTTGGCATTGCAAACTGAAAAATGAGGACGCTCTGAGGTATGAGCATAGCTATGGACTGTGAGCAGTGGCAAGTGGATGCATAATCACAAATATTACCCAAGAATTAATAGGTTCTAGAAGAAAATAAGACAAAAAGGAGATGAACTGGAATTCTTTGGGGGGAAAGAATTTATAAAATGCATAGTTCTAGAACTGCATAAATGTGAGTAGGGAGATTAATGCAGCTAATATACTAAGCGACCAATTTAATTCTTAAACAAAAATATAGGCTGGTGTGTAGCTCCATGGTAGAGCTATCATGTGTGAAACCCTGGGTTCCATGCCCTAAACCACAAAACCAAACAAATACAGAAAGAAAGGAAGTAAGATATGCCACCCAGATTACTAAAGGAGTTTATCTTGCCATTACACACCAAACAGGACAATCAGAGGCACAGCTGTGGGGGAAGCAGGCCCTTCTAGTATTTTGATGGTAACTGCTGTAAAATAATCATGCAGATTATTTAATTTACTATGTAGAACTAAAATGTATTGCAAAATTTGAAACTCTTATATTTAACACATTTATACTATTTGGCAACAATGTGGGCCAGCTGTTTGTTATTGGCCTTTCTTTGGACCACCAGTGCCCAAATAATGACAAGGAGACTTGTTTTTAATTATTAAAGCTTGACCTTAGCTTAGGCTTGTTTCCAATGAGCTCTTATACCTTAAATTAACCCATTTATTATCTGCATTCTGTTGCTTGGCTCTTTACCTTCACTCAGTACTGTATGTCCAACTCACTGGCTAGCCCCACCTCTCTTGCTCCCAGAGTTCTTCTCTCTCCCTGGAATTCCCACCTAGCTTCTTCTGTCTAGTTATTGGCTGCTCAGCTCTTTATTAAACCAATCAGAAGGTGCTTTGGCAGAGACACAGCTTCAAAGTGCACAAAAAGATTATTCCACACTAGTCATTCATATGGGGTGCTTGCCTAGAACGTGCAAGTCCTGGATTCTATCTCTATCATTGGGGGGTGGGGAGGAAGAGAGGATGATATTTGGAAAATGTTTTATGTTATAAAGTCGTTTGCTATTTTGTATTATTTAAAGATTCTAATAGAGGCAGCTATTTAATATATATTATTCATTAATGTTGGAAAATAAGTCTACTTTTCTTTCTGGAGAGCCTTTTATAAAAAGTACATTGAATATGCTCCTTTCCCAACTAGTATTAGGAAATCCACTTAAAAGTCTCATTGCGAGAGATGGATTAATATTTTAAACAAGCGCTTGGTGACCCAATCTGGTTTGTATGCTCACATCACCATTCCTCTGCAAATTTTCCAGTTAACCTGTAAAAAAAGACCCAACGCTCCGAAAGTTCTTTTGGATGGTTCAGCAGGAGTCCCTCAAATGTCCCAGCAACCTCTAAGCTCACTTACTTGCAGGCTGTGTTCCTTAGCAATTTAAGGAGAAGAAGAGCTGTTGCCAGGGAAAAGTGAGTTTCTGGTTTTGTTTTGGATATGTTGTATTTTCAGATGGAGTCTCTGACACGGGTTACAGTGACCGCAGAATATGGAAATTCAATATTCTAAGGAATAGATGTCCTTTACTGCTGCTTGACTGGATCTGAATACAAATGATGGTTTTAAGTTGTTTACTGACAGCTGCTGGCAACCCCATCACTTGGGAGTCTGAGACAGAAGGAACTTGCCTTGGAGGCTACCCTAAGTTGCATAGTGAGGCCCTGTTAACAAGGAAGAGAGAGCGAGAACAAAAATCCAGAATAGAACAAAATAGTCAACCAAATTGTGCAGTAGGACAGCAATGTTTCTTCAAATTCAGAAACAGTTTTCTAAGGTTCATTCCCAGCCTGTGACCGTCCTAGGGAAAGCTGCATTCCTGGAGCTTCGCTGTCCCCTTACTGTTACTGATTAACCTTGTGGCTAAGGCAGTCTGTCTTCCTTTAGATTGTTCATATTTACCTATCTATGTGTGGACATCCACATGGCCAGCTGTGAGAGTCCTTTCTCTCTCTACCGTGTGGGGCTCAGGTTGGCAGCAAGCACCTTTGCCTGCTAAGCTTTCTCATTAGCCCCACTGTTCCATAATTTTATATCCTGAATCTGCTGGTTTCTGCTGTCCAGGTTAAGGCAAGCACTTGACACCAGCCTTCTGGGTTTCTTCATAAAGGGTTTCTTCATAAAGGCTATCCATTAAGTATTTAGAATTTGTTCATTGACTATCAGGAAGGTGTTGGTTATCGGTGCCTATTTCACAATCTCTTCCCCCTTTTTGGGAATGGAACCTAGGTCCTTGCTCTCTCCAGGAGAATGCTCTACCACTGAACCACAGTTACCTTATTCTTCTTTTATATTTTCAAGGCTATTTACTTCTTTAATTATCTTTTCTCTTGTTTATTGAAAAGGTTGTCAATGAAGAGATGTATAGGGTTAAGGACAGGGAAAGGGCTCGGAATTTCTAGGGCCCCTCTGAAGGAACCATACTCTAGGGCCTTCTGCACAGTCCATTTCATTGTGTTCCTTCTAACTGGCTTTCACAAGGATGCAATGGCAGTTTTGGTGGATAGAGGCTGGGGAAACAAGAAAGTTTTTATTTCCTGACCACATCCCCTGAAAAATGGACAGCGAATTGTTGTAAATGGCCGCAGAGAGGCTGAGAAGGTGAAGAGTTTGGGGTTTGGAGGGTGCTAGTTATTCCCACCTTCTTCCCTTTGAAGCTCTGAGGAGGACTCAAGCAAGGCTCCCAGTCACAGCCACGGACTAGATGATGTAGTCTGGAGCTGAGGCTATGTTGTGGTTTGAATGGTGATTCTCTCCTGCAGGTTCATATGTCTGAATAGTTGGTTCCCAGACGGTCACTCATCTTGAGAGATTGAGAGACCCTTGGACTTGGGGCCTATTTACAGACTTGAGGTACAGGAGTAGGCCTCATAGCCTTCTCAGGCACATTATGGATGCTCTGCTTCCTGGATGGCACCCTGGAGCAAGCAACTGCCTCATGCTCCTACAGCCATGAAGCCACCCACAATCACACCCTCCTCTGCATTGGATTATCATCAGACAAACCATGAGCTCAAATAAATCCTTTCTTCTAGAAGCTATCAAGGGCTGGTTAAAGTGATGAAGAACTAACTAATACAGAAAGCTGTTGCTGTCATAAAACTGACCATGGCACTTGGGAGGCAGAGGCAGGTGGACCTCTGAGTTTGAGGCCAGCCTGGTCTACAGAGCGAGTTCCAGAATAGCCAGAACTGTTACACAGAAAAACCCTATCTCGAAAAACAGAAGTAAAACAAAGCAAAACAAAACCAAAAAACTGATTCATTGGTTTTTGTTCTTTGGGAGGAATGTGGAGAAATTTAGAATTGTGGGCTAGAGAGGCCCTAACACTGTGTCAGAGCTTCCTGGGCCATTCTGGTAAGTGTTCAGGAGACTACACTATTGCCGGAAAGATGGACACAGTTTGGATTCATGAGGATATAGAGGGGAAGAACTGGCTGGGAGTGGCAGTGCACACCTGTGATCCAAGTTCTTGGAAGGTGGAGGTACCAGGATTGGGAGTTTAAGGTCGTCTTTGGCTACATAGCAAGTTGGCCAGCTTGAACTACACAAAAAAGAGACAAAAGAGAACAATGAAAAGCAAGGAAAAACAAACAAAACCAAATACACCTAAAAATAAAGCAGGACTGTATCAGACACTGGGCTAGATGCCATTTATGTTACATTCAGATAAAGAAATTGGTTGTATGTTGTGTCCTAACAATTTGAGTGCTGTTGCCTTCAGAAGCAATGGACTGATTTGTTCTGTGGAGAACTTTGCCAGACAGCACTGAGTTCAGGTTGCCATGTGATTTAGCTAGGTTTTCGGTGAGAATTCTGAGCAGATAGTGGAGAGAAAAAAATGGGGAAGACGAACAGTTTGACGTGCACAGGACCACAAGTCAAGGTGAAGCTGCAGGAAGGGCAGATAGGGGTTTTGCAGAGAAAGCAGCTCCAGCCGCAAGGACAGGAGCTCAACTAAGGACCCTAATGCAGCTTTGGGATGGTGGGAATGGTGCACTAAAGGCGAGTCTTACCCACCGAAGGCCTCAGGGAATAAAGCTGAAAGCCTAGCTGAAAGCCCTCATTTGAAAGGGAAGCTGCAAAGGAGAGTGCCTCCACCTGGGGGTTGCTTGCTTAAAAATGGCTGCCTAGGGAAACCTCCCCTGATGAAGTCACGTAGGTCCTTGGATACTGCGGCCACAGTCCAAGTGGGTCAGGCTACATTTCAAGCTGGCAGTAAGAACTTGGTGTTATTTTCCATGTAGTACTGGTTTGGCAGGCAAACAAAACCCCAGACTCATGGGCTGATGGAAGTTTACAGCAAGGTTACCCAAAGTTGCTGAGGTCTGGCAATATGTAGCAATGCTACATTCTCTGCAGGGAATCCTTGCGTGAGGGCGCTGTGCATGAAGTTTCAAGGGAGAGCCCAGGATGTAGGAGATGCCAGAAATTTGGGCTTTTAAGCAGGCACTGAAAAGGCCCAGGCCAAGAGAGAGCACACATGCTACAGGATGCAGGGCTGGAGGGACAGGACTGTACAGACGTGATGGAGCCCAGAAGATGCTGTCACGGCCCAGATGCTGGGTGGGTATGGAGCTGTTGCAGAGCACTCTGGTTGTCACGGGATTATTGATCACTGCCTTTAGCTAGGTTTCCAGTCAGAATTCTGAGCAGATAGTGGTGAGAAAAAATGGGGAAGATGAACAGTTTGATGTGAACAGGACCACAAGTCAAGGTGAAGCTGCAGGAAGGGCAGATAGGGGTTTTGCAGATAAACTTTGGGGTTTGTTTGAATTCTGGTCTTTCTTTAGTTTGCTATTCTTTTGATATTTTTCCATTCCTTTGTTTTAGAATGGATATGTTTGTATCATTGTACACTGGAAGTATGTAACTTGATATTTGGTTTTCCATGGGCTCTTAGTTAAGGGTTTGTTTTGAGTCTCAGAAGAGACTTTGGACTTCTTAACAGTGTTGGAACTCTAAGAGCACAGGGACTTTTTGGTCTTTATTTACTTTTTATTTCTTGTGATGCATATATATATAGCATATATTTAATATATTATATAAACTTACATAATATAATATGTGTATATATTTAATATGATTTTGTGTGTGTATGTGCATACATATGGAAGCCAGAGGCTAAGTAGGAATATTTTCTTTAATCCCTGTCTAACTTATTATCTGAGGCAGGGTCTCCCACTGAACCTAGAGCTCATCAATTGGCTACACTAGCTGACCAACAAGCCGTGACAATCCTCCTGTCTCCTACCCCACAGCACTAGGGTTACATGTATGTGTAGCCATTCCCCACTATTTATATGATTTCTGACCATTCAAACTCAGGTTCATATTGTTTGAGCAGCAGTTACTTTCTGGACTGAGCCATCCCCCAGCAACTCCAGGGGCTTTTAAAGTTGTCCCGAATACGTGAATGCCTCCTGTGTTATGGGACGACCATCCAGCTAGGCACAGGATGTTATGGTTTGGATGGGAACTGCGCTCCACAGGCTCATGTGTTTACAAACTCGGCCCACAGCAGGTAGTGCTGTTTCAGGAAATTAAGAAATCTTTAGAAGGTGGGACTTAGCTAGAGGAAGTTGGTTACTGGGAGGCAGGCCTTAAGGAGTTGCAGCCTTGCCCAGCGTCTGGTTGACTTCTTTGCTTTCTGGCTAATGACATGATGTGCCCAAGGGTCCTTCTACCCCCACATGGAGCTGTTCACGCTTCCGATCTTTCCTCACAATGAGCTGTGCTATTTCGAGTAGTGAGTCAAACACACTTTTCCTCTTTTGAGTGATGTAGGAGGGTCATACGAAATGCAAGCCTGCTTGCCTCATCACTACAGACTTGAGTTTCTTCCTTTAGATGTTTTTATCCTGGTGATGGGAAAAGTAACTAGGCTAATAAGATCTTTGTGTTACTTTAGGTTTATGGGTGTTTTGCCTGTATGTATGTCTCTGCATTGTGAGCATGCAGTGCTCAAGGAGGCCAAAAGAGGGTACTGGAACCCCTGGAAATGGAATTAAAGCTGTCCTGTGGGTTCTAGAACCCTGGTGCCTCTGGAAGAGCACCCAGTGTTCTCAACTGCTGAACCATCTTTCCAGCCCCAAGATGTGTGTAGACATTTCTCAGGCAGTAAACAAAACTTCCCTATCTCAGGAAGCTCCTAAAACAAGATTCAGAGGTGCCTCCCCGAAAGGATAGAAGCAGAGAGGACTTCTGGGGAGAGAGAGGGGCCTTGTTGATTTGCTGAGCTGCCTTCAGGCAGTGCAAGGTAACTAATTGTTATCAATGGCTGGCTGTGTGTGTGTGGGGGGCTTTTGGTAATGCAGCAGCCTTTGAGTCATCCAAGCTCCAGTAAGGAACCCCAACAAACTCATCAGTCCACTACAGATATTTGTCTCCCTAGGAAAGTCACCCAGCATGGTCCTTCTCCACACCTCACCATGGCCAGAAGCTGCCCAGCAACGGGACCCATGGGGGTGGTGGGCTCTTAGTGGAGGAAAGGAACACAGAAGGGCGCCCTTCTCATGTGGTTAGCTTGGATGGGAGGGAGCAGCATCAGTGGTAAAGGGAGAACAGTCTTCTCATGCAGGTAGAGAGGATAGTGGAGTGAGTCATCTTCCAAGAAGGGGGCTTTAAGATGCTCCCTCTCCATTGCTAGCAAGACGGGAGCTTCTGCTAGCACTGGAGAGAGCTGATTCCATAGAATGCAAACGAGGCAGTTTTCAGAAGGGTCAGGGATTGGGTAAGGGATCTGGAGGTGGGATAATACAGGGAGGGGAGACGATTCTGGCAGTGAGGGACAGCGCTTGAGCCTCCATCCACCATCCATCAAACACTTATTCTGTGCTAGGCACTAGGCAATGGAGGACTTCATGAAGCTTGTGTCTATTTCTAGTGGGAGAGATATCTGAAGTCAGAATTAATAAAAATGATGTTGTAGAGCCAAAAGCAAGAGGCAGAGGGACAGCATAGAGAAGCATCTGACTGAGAGCATGAGCGTGCTTGAGCATGCAGGAGAGCTGGGAAATATATTTGGGACGCACCTGGAGGAAATAACCTTTGAGCTGAGCTCAAATCAAAGGGTGATTAAGAGGCTTGTGATGGGGCTGGAGAGATGACTTCATGGTTGAGAGCACATGGTTGCTCTTCCAGAGGACCCAGGTTTGATGGCTCACAAGAGTCTGTAACCCCAGTCCCTGGGGATCTGACACCATTTTCTGGTTTCCTTGGGCACTGTATGAATGTAGCACACAGACATACATTCAGATAAACACTCATATACATAGGATAGCATGCCACTCCTTGGTATCCTAAAAGCGGTGAGAGTTCGCTGAATGCTCTAATCTGGAGAGATTTGAACTTTTCAAGAGTTACTATGGAGGCAGAGCTGAGGAGGGTTGGAGTGAGGCCCAGGAGCAGGGGTGGGAGAGCATCTGGGGCAGAACCAGATGATTTGAATGAGGCCTAAAGCAGTGTGGACAGGGACCATGCATACTTAGAAATAAGCAGGCTGACCAGACATCTGGTTTGCAGCCAGGGGAAGCGGAGGCTGGGAGGAAGCCAAGCGTCTGGTTTGGGCCTCTGGGTGGATGGCAGTGCTCTTTGTGGCACACCGGAAGCCTGGTTCTTCTATCTGTCTGCCTCCAGGCTCCATTCTTGCCCTCTGGAGATTCTGCTCAGCTCCCCTTTTCTGGTCCCCATGGCATTTGTTTCCTGTGGTCATTCCTTGGGGATTTGTAGCTCTCTGAGGCTCTGTTTTCCAACCCTGTCTCACTGCTGCTCCTGGGATGCAGAGAAGACGTTATTATTTACTAGCATGTTCAGTGGTGTGCTTTCAGGCAGGGAGCGAAGAGAGTCCCCTGGCTCCTACCTACCCACTAGCCCCAGTGACCCCTGTTCTTTGCTACTGTAATGACTGGTGGGCTTTCAGGCAGTGAGGAGAGGGAGGGCTCCCGTCCCTAGTACCCCCGCCCCCACCCCGGTGTCACGCAGTAGCACCTGAGGTGGGCGAGATCCAGTGCGTTTGGAAATGAATAAGACCCAGTCTTTACTGGAAGGTGGGGGTGCTCACAAAGGTTTCTTTTTAGTTTATTTCAAATTTGGGCCACAGTATATTTGAAGTCAACAGGAAAAGGTACCAGAAGTGGAGACGCTGAGAAGAGGGGCTCCTGGACCCCAATGTGGCTGAGACTTGAGGCCAACTTGCTGGACACATGGGGCAGCAACTATCCTTAAGGCCTCTTGGTAACACTGGTGGCTGGAGCACACAGACGTTTAACACTGCAAAATCACCCGTCTTCAAGTTTTCTTTCCTCCCTTATGTGTTGGGTGGGAACATGTCCTGGAGCCCCAATTTTCATTTCTATAAAGGAGGGTGAGATGGTTCACCTTCCTGGGATTGTCTTATGAACTAGGT
Organism: Bramus lutescens; assembly: GCA_001685075.1. Lineage (NCBI taxonomy): Eukaryota > Metazoa > Chordata > Mammalia > Rodentia > Cricetidae > Bramus > Bramus lutescens. The sequence goes on along the minus strand of LOEQ01002141.1, from coordinate 512,069 downwards.
GGGATAATCTATGGAAAAACTTGGCACACAGTAGGTCCTCCGCAGCCACAGGAATGCACACACTTCTTAGGAACAGCAATTAAGAATGTAAGGTGTGGCTTCTCCTGTAATGACCATGCTGCAAGGGGAGAGCAGATTGTGAATGACTTCACGCAGTTTGATAAGAAAAAGAACTTCAAAGCTTATTTTAGGGTGCAGGGGATACTAAAAGTGATCCTCCTGGCAAAAAGGTTTAGACTCTGAGGTGTGGTACCACTTACCCAACATTGCAGAGTGAGTCAGGGACAGCACCCAGACGTACCTGGGAAGCGGATAGTGAGGTCATTTCTCTTTTCACTGAGCTGCCCCTCAAAAGCGGTGAGAGCCGACTTGGGCAATGTTCAGGTTCTCATTTCTGACACCTCCTGCAGCCCCTAATCCTACCCCAGGCATTTGAAACAGGTTTCCGGTTTCGGGCTTCCACCTAGGCTTCTCGGCAGGGGCTGTCCAGGAAACCCCTTCTATGTGAAGCAGGTGTGGGCGTGGGAAGGCTCCTTGGAGGTGAATCACCGCTGCCTCCTCCTTGGTGAATCACGCTTGGGGCTTGGGAGCAGCTAGCTGGTGGACCTGAGGGAGAGCCGAGAGCTGCATTGCAATGATAAATCTCCACCACTAGATGGCAGAAAAGGGATAGGCAAAACCGGAGCCTGCCAAGGCTGGCACTCAGAGCTTGGGAGGGGGTGGATGGAATGTGAGGGCCCAGCTGGGCCTGGGATGCTCCACCGTCTGCTTCTGTCCTGGATTCTCTGCTGGAGAATNGGTAGGATGGGCTCATCCACCCGACCTTATCTGTCCTGACCTTCTAAATGCAGATGCTCAAAGTCACACAGAAAGTCAGAGGCAGTTAGTCTGCTTTTGGAAGTTTCAGGAGCATAGCCATTGGATGGGCACAGATGTGGCCTGCATGTCTGAGATGTGGACAGGTGTCCAGGTCCTGCTGCCTCTGTCCAGCCCCCTCTCTCATCTTGTCCCTGTCTCCCTGATTCCTCTGTCACTATTATGCTCTCATTGATCCATTCCCCCAATCTCTTTTCTTCCTGACTCTTGCACCTGACTGTTTCTCTTCCCTCTTTGTCAGCCTACATCCCTGTCCTCTGGGGACTTGGGTCCTTTTCTGGGTCCCTGTGGCAGGATGTTTCCTGTGGTCACTCCTCAGGGATTTGTAGCTCTCCGAGGCTCTGTTTTCCAACTCTGTCTGATTGGTGCTCCTGGGACGCAGAGGAGACGTTATTATTTACTGGCATGTTCAGTGTTGTGCTTTCAGGCAGGGAGCAAAAAGAGTCCCCTGGCTCCTACCTACCCACTAGCCCCAGTGACCTTGCCAGTCAGTAGCCATAAACGCTGGGAGGCACCTGGCGTGGGCGAGATTCTGTGCTCATGCAGAAATGAATAAGACCCAGTATTCATAAATGAGCTCAGCACAAGGCCAGGGTGAGAGAACGCGATTGCACAGTGGATATGTGTAAATAAGAAGACGCTCAGGACAGAGGGAGGACACCGGGAGTGCGGTGTATGTGCCAGCACAGGTAGAAATGGAGTCTAGCTGGGTTAGAGGAGCCCTTTCAAGTGGCCTTCAAAGGGCAGATGGGATCTCAGGAGAAGGAGACACACGTGGGGGTGTGGGCAAATTCTGAGCAGGGCCATCAGCGAAGCCAGGGGCCTTGGCTTCACCACGTGTTTGTACACTTGTTCAGACAGCGAGGAATGGCAGGGAGGCTGGAAAGCAGTGGGTGTTAGCACGTAGGGTGTTTCCCTGTGCACTTAGCACGCAGGGTGCTTCACTGTGCATGCATTTTATGGAAGAGACACCATGTTGTTTCTGAGTGGAGAGGGATTTAATGTGAATAAAGTGAAGTCACTGTGAGCGGCAGGACTTTGTTCCCTGCAGGCTCTTCCCCAGGGTGGAGAGTTTTTACCTCTACCTAGAGTAGGTTGGGAAGGGAAGGGAAGCATCATGAGGAGGAAGGGGACACTCAGGTGCCTTGGAGAGGAGGGGGGACACTGAGTGCCTTTGCAAAGACAGAGAAGAGGACACTGGAGGACCCAAGACCCACTTTATCTGTGGTCTGCAGCTGGTTACCACAGTGACCCCGAAGCAGAGACCTGGGGGTCTGATTCTGCTCGCTCATAGGTTTCCGTGGGGTCACCATCCTCATCTCCCTCGGTGCTGCCTGGTGAGGGGCTCCATGCTGGTCCTTGTGGGTTGGGGTTTCCAGCTGCTGCTCTGGCCTTGGGGAGCAGGGTGTGCCTCTGAGTCACCACCTGGGCATCTGGGCCTGGAACCATGTGAGTCACCCAGCACAGGGGGAGCAGAGAGAGGGTGCCTTATGTCTGCATGGGGAAGAGAGCTGGGCCCACAGGAAGGGCGGTGCCCAAGTAGGGGGGATGGGATAAAGAACAGAAGGGGGGCAGTCTTGAGGTCAGCTCTTTCCTGAAGACCCATCCCTTGGGCCCAGTTGAAGGACACAGTGTCCTTCTCCATGGAGAAGAGACATTGGAGAGTGGTGAGGGCCTGAGGGAGGACCATGGCTGGGTCCAGGCCCCTGTTTTCAGCTCTGGGTAGAGGAATCATTCCTACCCATTCACCTATCTGTAGAAGGAAGAAGAGGAGGTTCATGTCTCCCTTTTTTCCTCTTTTGCGTCTTACACAGACTGCTGCTCACTTCATCTGGGTCTGGTACAGAACCATTGCCCTTGCTCATTTTGAAATAGTTTAAACAAACCCAGCCGCCTCACTATCTCTTTAAGGGGGATTCTGGTGCCAGGCTTTTGAAACAAAACAAAACAAGCAACAACAAAAGATTTCTTAGACCTCCTGACATCCTACTCTAGATGTCTCCAGCTGCTCTTTTGAACCCCAGCTTTCTAGGGTGCCTGGACAGCTTCTCTCTGTCTATCTCTCTTACAAACACACACACACACACACACAC
>LOEQ01002141.1:469904-480501 GCA_001685075.1 Bramus lutescens | reverse complement strand
GCCGGACCGCGACACAGTCCATCCCCCTCGGCCACTCCTTTGGCTTTTCGCTGTCTACGGTGCGGTGAGCTCTCGCTGGGGCGGCCCTACGTCCTTCTAGGGTCGGCCTGCTCCTGGGTTGGGTGTCAAGCCACTTCCGGCCATAGTCAGCCACTACGGGCTCCGCGGGTGGTCTGCATTGGGATCTAAGTCTGCCGAGTCTGGGGGAGCCAGGGAAAGCCAGGATCAGCTAGCTGGATTGTGCCCAGACAAGCCCCGAGGCAAAGGCCTCCCTTTGGGCGGCTCCCCGACACTGCTCTTCTGGGGTGCGGGAGGGTTTGGCCTGGGCGTGTCATTGTCGTCGCAGTGTGTGGCTTTGTCAGGAGGTGCCCAGGTGCATCCTCCATCCCTTCCTCTGCTCAGTCATATTCCCCAGTTCTCCTGGAAGCGCTGGAGGACAGTGTTCAGACACCTCAAAGCCGGTTCCACCCTTGCACCCCTAAGCCCCAGTTGTGCTAGGCTGCCACCTGTGTTGGCCTGAGTCTAGCTGGTTCAGGCAGGTAGTCAGGCACTCACCGGACTTAGAGGATGGTGAGAGAAGTCTTTGCTAGCAGCGGTCCTGACTAGCCCCTGTTTCAAACAGCTTCTAGCACAGTGGTCAATTATGGCATGCCCCCTGGATCAGGCCATTGGCCTACTTGTGGCCATCTTCCACAAGTACTCTGGCAAGGAAGGTGACAAGCAAACGTTGAGCAAGAAGGAGCTGAAGGAGCTGATACAGAAGGAGCTCACCATCGGCTCTGTGAGTAGCCCCTGCCCAGGTCCCTCCTCTCACCTCCATCCATGCTAGTTCCTGGCTTATTTTCCTTGGAGAGAAGCCTGCATGCTCCCAGCCTGCTGTTCTATCCCCCGAGGGAGGATCAGGGCTAAGGAGAAGTAGATGGAAGTAAACCCAAGCTGAAGGCCCATCCGTGGGGACAATGAACAGAAACACTTGACACTTGGGCTTCCAGGGAAGGGGTAAGGAGTCTAGAGTGCTGGGCACCACTGAACACAGACTTCTTCTAATGTATTAGAAGCTGCAGGATGCTGAGATCGCAAGGCTGATGGACGACCTGGACCGCAACAAGGACCAGGAAGTAAACTTCCAGGAGTACGTCACCTTCCTGGGGGCCTTGGCTATGATCTACAATGAAGCTCTCAAATAAAATGGGAAGGTGGAGATGCCCTCTGGAGGCCTATCTCAGTCAAATCCAGTGATGGGTAATTGTACAATAAATATTTGTTTTTCTTATGTCTACTCATGTGTCTGGCTCCCCACTGATTTCTAGCTGCTTCCTGGCTTGCTGCTGGGGGCTCACCATGGGCCAGCTTAGTCCAGTTAATGCCTGAGAGTAGCTCATGGACCTACCCAGAGAAGGCCTGTTAGCTCACTAGGAGCCTCTATGGGCACTGAAAAGATGGCCCCTCTAGGCAAAGCCACCTTAAACAAAGGCTCAGTCATTTCCAGAAGAGAGGGTCTGGGGTGTGACATGGAGTTAGGGACCCCTAGAAGCAGGGCAACAATGCTCCCAGTCTCTTGGAAGACGTGCTTTGGTCGGATGTGGCAAGTGAGGAAGTCCTAGATGGGCCCTGATGCTGTGCAATCCACCTATTCACTGTGTGTTTGTGTGTTATATATGAGGGAGGGATGGGGAAGGGCACACCTGGAATGCCTGGGGTGACCAAGGACACAGGATGACTGAGTTTTCTGCAGACTGCCTGTATTTCAGTTGGAGGCGAGGCATACTTTAGGAGTCTGTCCCTACTTTCACTTACAGGGCCCTTTTTGTTGGGTGGTGACCCGAGGAGCTGGCAGCTCCATGAACGTGTGACTCATGAGGTGCTCACAAACAGGGCAGAGTTGGGGTCCTTAGACATGCCAGATGCAGCTTCAGGCCTTTCTGCCAATATTGACCCAGCCTGTCTCTGCAGAATGACTCATGGGGCCACTCCCCTGGAACCCAGTTGAGCCCTCAATCCCCGTCAGAGCTATTGTCTATGGTGTACATTAAGACTTAAATCATAGGAGGGGGAAAACCTGTGATGTGTCTCGGTGTTACGGAGACAGTATTTGCTGATATTCCTCCCCACAAGGCCTAATACAAGTTGGGCAACCAACATCTTGGCCAAAACTTTAGGGGAAAAGATTTTGACTTCATGTGGAGAACATAGACGGTTTCTCTTCTAATCTCCCGCCTTCTCCAGTCAACCGTTCGGCATTAAGTGCACTTTCCTTGCATTCTTGAAAACCTTCCTTCTCTAGTAGCCTTCTTCCTGGTCCTACCGCACTGTTAGGCGCGAGAGGGTCCCAGGGCAGAGCTCTCCCTACGCTGCTCAGCGTTGGCTCTATTCGGTGGTCTTCGCCCACACCCAGTTGTTGACTCTTTGGGGTGCGGAGTGATCGCCCTCTTGTGGACAGAGAGCAGGTTGCCGATAGGGAAGCCGATTCGGGGTGGAGGCTGGGAAGGGGGCACCCAGGAAAGGGGAAAAGGGGTTTGGTGAGAAGCGGGAGAAAAATCTAGTTGGTATTTGAGCCCCTAAGGAAGAAGCAAGGGAGATGAGGCTGGGGATGGGAACCAAAGCTTAGCAAGACTGGGCTGTTCGAGGGGAGACAGAATTAGTTATTCAGGGAACGCCAAGGTGGGAGTATGCTTTAGCTTTTAGAAACCAATTCGATTTCATTCGAGGCACATTTGTTACAAGCAAGTCAAGGAAGGGATGGTTTCTGTAAAAACGGGAATCCGAGGCTATTTCTTCAGATCCCTTCCCAGGTTAGAAGACCGAGACAGCCAGCGAGGTTCCTGGAGGGGGAGTTGTCTCGGGGTTCAGAGGCTGGTGGTGGAAGATGCTTGGTTCCCCAGGAGACTGACAGGCTCTACGTGTGTGTGTGTGTGTGTGTGTGTGTGTGTGTGTGCCTCAAAGCTAGAGAGGAATAGAAGGTGCAGAGTCCTTCTGCTAAATAAGACTTTTGTGTGTGTGTGTCTCAAAGCTAGAGAGGAATAGAAGGTGCAGAGTCCTTCTGCTAAATAAGACTTCACCTCCCTAGGTGTGGTGGCGTGCCTCTTTAATGCCACAGGACAGATGAATTGCTGTTGAGGTCAGGGCTAGCCTGGTCTACAGAGCAAATAGCAGGCCAGTCCGGGCTGCATAGTGAGATCCAGTATTAATGAAAAAGGGGGAGGGGGCTTAAACAAAACAAAACAAAGCGAAATAAAACAAATAACAAAACTTTAATCTGCGTTGGGGATGTAGTTTGAAATTGAGAAGTTAAGAGGTATTTACGTGGGAAATTTTGGTGAGTGCGGCAGGCGGGGCGTAGAATTGGGTGTGGTCAGATGTAGACTGACTACTTTCTTTTTCTTGTTTTTTTTTAATTTTTAAAAATTTTAAATTTTTTTTTTTTTACTTTTTCCCCCCGAGACATGGTTTCTCTGTAGCTTTGGAGCCTGTCCTGGAACTAGATCTGTAGACCAGGTTGGCCTTGAACTCACAAAGAGTCTCTCGCCTCTGCCTCTTGAGTGCTGGGATTAAAGGCAGGCCACACTGCCCAGCCTAGACCAACTGCTTGCATTCGCCCAGAAGATTTCAAGTTGACCCTTGAACATGGTTTTGGTTCCTAGGAAGGGGCTGGAGCGGGGAACTTGGCAGCAGATTCCTTCCTCACAGATGCCCCAAGACTACTGAGGGTTGGTCGGAGGGAGTGGCCCTGCTACCCCTCTTTCAGTGGCCAAAGCTCTGTTCTTTCCTTCCCCTTCTTACGTGGCAATAATGCCATAATCTAGTCATCCCTACGCCCTTGAAGCTGGACAGGCAGCATCTGTTTCCATAAAATGGGCTGTCCCCCAGGTTGGAGTTTAGGGTGAGACTGACTCGGGCCGCATTATCTGACCTCTGCCAAGCATGGCTGAGACGGCCAGGAAAGCCGTGGCACTTCCCACAGTGTTGGTGTTCTACAACGCTCGCGTTTGTACAAGGTGTCACTCTACCCACTGTGGTCCCATCTCCAGAACTGTGTATAGTGTGTGTTACTAACTAGTAGGAGTTCTGGGAGGGGCTGAGCTCTCCTGACTCCAGGCCAGCTCATTCCCGCTCTTCTCTGCTGCTTCCAGATTCAATTTCACTATTTTTCTCATATCTTTCTCTTAAATGTTCTACATTTGATATATAATCAGCTTATAGATGACACCTAAAGTATAAATATTGCAACACAAAACACCCAGGTTAGGAAACACATTTATTTGGCTGAGATGGCTCAGTGGGTAAAGGCATTTGCTGTCTAGCCTGCTGACCTGCGTTTAATTCCTAGGATCCACGTGGTGGAAGGAGAGTGTACACAGGCATGCGCACACAGAAATAAATAAACGTAATATAATAAAAAAGAGAAACAGGCTTGGAGGGATGCGCAGCAGAGGCCTGGAACTGGGTTCCCAGCACCCACAGGGAGCAGCTCGCACCAGCCTGAGCTCCAGATCCAAGGGATCTGATGCCCCCTTCTGGCCACTGCATGAACATGCACTCAATTGCACATATTTTTCCTTCAACACATAAACACATCTGATTAAAAAATAAAGTTAAATCTTTAAAAGAGAGAAACACTGAAGCAGATACAGAGTTTGGTTAATTTTTTAGAGTGGCTCAAAGAGCCAGAGTGACACCATTTATGGACTGTTCACTAGGGATACAACAGCCAGATGGAAAAGATGCGGAGGGCCAGGCCTGTAAGGAGGAGTAAGGCACACTCCTGACCTCCTTGGGTGCCCCGTCCTCACAGATTCTCTATACATTCAGCCATATGAGCCCTCTCATTTATTTTATCTTATTTAGAGTCTCATGTAGCACCAGAGCCCTTCACTTTGTTATGTAGTTGAGGCTGGCTTTGCTAGAATTCTCGATCCCCCTCCCTTTCCCTTCTAAGTGTTGGGATTACAGGTATATGTCACTATACCTGACTTGAGCCTGATCTTTTTAGGTTATTTATGGGAGCTTCATTAGGAAGCATGAATGATTACATCCCTAGCCACTGACAAAGTTTGCCTGCAGTCCTGGAAGGTGGCAGGTGGGGGTGAAAGTATCCATCGTCTGACATCTGGGTCTAGTGAGGGCTACTACTGCTCCGATGAAACACCATGACCGAAAACAAGTTGGGCAGGAGAAGGTTTATTTGGCTTCCGCTTCCGCATTGTAATCTGTTACTGAGGAAGCCAGGGCAACAATGCAAACAGGGCAGGAACCTGGAGGCCGGAGCTGATGCAGAGGCCATGGAGGGTGCTGCTTACTGGCTTGCTCATCATGACTTACACAGCCTGCTTTCTTATAGAACCCAGGACCACCAGCCCATGCCACCACCCACAATGGACTGGGCCCTACCCCCATCAGTCACTAATTAAGAAAATGCCACCCTTTTGAGACAGGGTTTCTCTGTGTAACCACTCTGGCCATCATGGAACTCACTCTGTAGACCAGGTTGGCCTTGAGCACACAGAGATCTGCCTGCCTCTGCCTCCTGAGTGTTGGTATTAAAGACTTGCATCATCAATGCCTGGCTATAGCTCAGTCTTTCGGGGTTATTTTCTCAGTTGAGGTTTCCTCCTCTCAGACCACTCTAGCTTGTATCAAGTTGACATAAAACTAGCCTGCACACATAAAAAAACTTCCTTATCACTCTTCAGATTCCAAGGGTTCTAGAAGCTGTGTGCCTGGAAGGAGAGGAAGAGAATATACACATTTCACAATGTCACAGTATGGCTGTTTCTGACTTTCTTTTCTTTTTTGCCAACTGATCTATTTCAGTGCCAATACAATGCATCCTGGTATACTTTATAAAAATGTTTGAGATCTACTAAAGCATGTTCTTCTTTTGCAGGATATTTTATCTATTATTGGCCTCTACTTTAAAATACATAGGGGACTGGAGAAATGGTTAAGAGTGTTTGCCATTCTTAAAGTGTGCCTGGGTTATGTGCCCAGTACTACTTCAGGCTCACAAAGGCCTGAAGCTCCAGTTCCAGGAGGAGATGTCGCCATCTTCTGGCCTCCGTGAGCACTGCATGCATGTGGTACACTTACACACATGATAGCAAAACACCAATACACATATATAAAAATGGGTAAGCCAGGCATGGTGGCACAGGCCCTTAATCTAGCACTCAGAAGGCAGAGGCAGGCAGATCTCTGTGAGTTCCAGTCTATCTGAGGCTATGAAGGGAGACCTTGTCTCAAAACCAAACCAAACCAAACCAAACCAAACCAAGCCAAACCCAAATACCCTCCCTAAGTAAATAAATATGAAAAATATATATTTCAGTGTGAGATGTTCGAATTTTGATTGGCATTGCATTGATTCTGTAGAGCAAATTTTGTAGAATATTGGCTCTTCAAATACATGAACATGATTTATCCCTTTTTTTGTTTGTTTTTTTGAGAGAGTGTTTCTCTGTGTAGCCCTGGCTATCTTGAAACTAGTTCTGTAGATCATGCTGGCCTCAAACTCAAGAGATTAAAGGTGTGTGCTACCATGCCTGACTTATCTCTTCATTTTAAAGGAATATCTTCAGTACCTTTGAATGACATGTTATCCTATCTAATCTATAAGAACTTGTATTAGCTTTTCATTACTATAGCAAAAGATATGAGACAGTCAACTTAAGAAGAGAGGTTTCTTTTAGTTCTCAGTTTTGAAGACTTAGATCCATGGTAGATTGGCCCTATTGCTTCTGGGCCTGTAACAAGACAGTGTATTGTAATGGGAGCAGGTGGGAAAACTGCTTGCCTCATGGCCTAGATGTGAAAGAGAAGAGGTGGGTGGGGCCTCAATATTCCCTTTAAGGGTATAGTCCCACAGACGAGAAGAGCTCTCACTAGCTTCTCTATTTCCCCTGTGTGTGTGTATATGTGTGTGTGTGTGTGTGTGTGTGTGTGTGCGCGCCCGCACGCTAGGCAAGCATTCCACCACTGAGCTGGACCCTAAAGTGCAAACCTTGGGGTTTAAAATATTTATTTATTTATTTGGCCCCACCAAGATTGTCCTCGCGCACAACCTGTTCTAGGTCCCTAGGATAATCCCAAGGTCACTGCCAACTGCTAGTATTCCATCCTCCCAGGAGCCAAGCCGCACCAAGCCCTTCCACTCCAGTCTTCAGCCAAGACCTCACCCCCTTGGCTTGTGTCCACGTTGCTAGTGTTTCTGCCTTCCTCCTGCCCCACCTCCCGCGATCCACTAAGGTTATGGAGGGGCTCACCAGCAGCTGGTAGAACTTGCCTCAGCCTACCCTCCTCAGGCTCCAGTCGTCCTTGCTGTCACAACCTTCAAGGTCCCACCTTTTCGAAAGTCCTCCCAAGCTCTTCCTCACCCTCAGCCTGGAAACGCGACTTTCAAACTCCATTAGAGTGGCAAGCTTTTTAAGAGGAAGCTGCTGTGTAGAGAAGTCAGAGATGTCAGGAAAGGCTGCTCTCGTTGACTGCTAATGGCAGTGTGAACTGCCATTACTGTGAGGGAAAGTATTACAGCAAGAGCTACTTAAATTAAATATATATGTACCCAGCACCCAGCAACTTCACTCCTGGGATCCATATCATCGAAATAAAAGCATCATTCCTTAAAGATGCAAATATATAAACACTTCAGTGAAATTATTAATTGCTTTCAGTGGAAAAACATGAAGCAGGCAAGGGCTCTGCAACAAGGGAGTTAGTAGACAGCTAGATGGATCTTGGCGCCTCTCAAAACTGTATTTATACTTACCTTAGAAAGCATGCAGAGTCTAGTGTGGTGGCACAAGATTGTAGTCGGAGGCAGGAGGACTCCTATAATTGTGAGGCCATTCTGGATTATACTGTGAGTTCGAGGCCAGTCTGACACATATCTACAACCCCCACCTCAGAAGCCAGGTAGTCCCACCCCTCCTAGGTAGACCTTGGGGAGGTAGCGGAGTACTACTGAGTCCTGTCATCTGTACTTGTGAAGGGGGAAAAATGTTGGGCCCAGGGCAGCTTTCTCAGGTCAGCTTAGTAAACACCTGCCAGGATGGGTTCTATAGATCAGCTCAGTCTACCCTAGGGCAATGCTAGCTCTTAGACCCCTCCTGTTCCCATTTCACCTTGGGACCTGTTCCTTGCCTTTGCAGGAGACAGCATGAACAGCTAGATATAAACTTGTTCTGTGTTTACCCTTGGAATGACTAATTCAGTTTCTTTATTAGCTTTAATTCAAAATCAATACAGAGTATGGAGTTCTAGTCTTGTGAAAGCTACTAACTTATTATAGACTGTTAAAAAATACAAGTTAGTCAATTATCTCTAAAGTACTGATGTGATTAGTTACGGGAATAAACCTTATTTAGTTCCCTGTATATGTTTTCAAAGTCAAACTTAAAGCAAGAAATAAACATCAAAGTTTGTCTAATCAGACATACGTAGGCAGCCCTCATACTTGAGAGATCTGCAGAGTATGGCATTTAAAAAATGATTAAAAAGCTTATTATATTAGCAGAGACTCTGAGATCCTAGCAGTAACCCAAGGTCTTCAGAGAAGATTATGAGACACCATGATGTCTCCACCTGGATTATGATGACGCTGACCACTGGGCAAGATGCCAACACCTGCTGCCAGGACCTGGTCCAGACTGTGGACAAACAGCAGGACCTTGGAGAAATGATTGCACCACTTTTATCTAGACAAAAATAAGGTCAGTCTTTTCCATGTTCCTCTGCCACAGAAAAAGAAAAATTCACCTTATGGGCCTGGCTGAGACAGTAAGACTGCTCTTCTGGATATTTCTGCCTCCAATGCTATGGAGACCTGGGTATCACTAACTGTATATGGACTCTGGTCCCTGTCATTTTTAATAGATTCAGAAACTATTTGGTCTGTANTCCTGTTCCCATTTCACCTTGGGACCTGTTCCTTGCCTTTGCAGGAGACAGCATGAACAGCTAGATATAAACTTGTTCTGTGTTTACCCTTGGAATGACTAATTCAGTTTCTTTATTAGCTTTAATTCAAAATCAATACAGAGTATGGAGTTCTAGTCTTGTGAAAGCTACTAACTTATTATAGACTGTTAAAAAATACAAGTTAGTCAATTATCTCTAAAGTACTGATGTGATTAGTTACGGGAATAAACCTTATTTAGTTCCCTGTATATGTTTTCAAAGTCAAACTTAAAGCAAGAAATAAACATCAAAGTTTGTCTAATCAGACATACGTAGGCAGCCCTCATACTTGAGAGATCTGCAGAGTATGGCATTTAAAAAATGATTAAAAAGCTTATTATATTAGCAGAGACTCTGAGATCCTAGCAGTAACCCAAGGTCTTCAGAGAAGATTATGAGACACCATGATGTCTCCACCTGGATTATGATGACGCTGACCACTGGGCAAGATGCCAACACCTGCTGCCAGGACCTGGTCCAGACTGTGGACAAACAGCAGGACCTTGGAGAAATGATTGCACCACTTTTATCTAGACAAAAATAAGGTCAGTCTTTTCCATGTTCCTCTGCCACAGAAAAAGAAAAATTCACCTTATGGGCCTGGCTGAGACAGTAAGACTGCTCTTCTGGATATTTCTGCCTCCAATGCTATGGAGACCTGGGTATCACTAACTGTATATGGACTCTGGTCCCTGTCATTTTTAATAGATTCAGAAACTATTTGGTCTGTACTCAGATAATACTTTATTTATCATTCTGAGATCTCTGATAGTATTAGTGTCTAGGGCAGTTATAATGTCAGTTTAGCAGCAAAGGGTATTCAGATAAAAGTTCATAAGTTTTGAGGGTCTAAAAAATGACTTAAGATATAAAAAATGTTTCTAATTTCTCTCCCCACCATGGTAGTTCTAATAAGCTAATAGAGCAATGACTACTTGCTATGTGGGTCACAAGCTCAAGATTTTAGATCTATCCTGGTTGCCATTTCAATATAAACTTAAAGGTGTTTCTCATTGGGCCAAAGACATCTCTATCTAAACCATATACAGTTCTCTGGACAGCAGAAAAATATACATGCTTCTAATAAATCTGTAGTTTTTGCTAGGACTCAAAGGTATGAGTCTATTCCATCTGTTTACAGACACCCATTATTATCTGCTCTTTTTCTACATTATGGGTTTTTCTTTAAATAAATACATTTTAAATTCTGTTTCTAGTTTAAACTTATCCCAATAGGCTTCCACTTGGCTGGCAGATGCATCTAAGCATCAGTTGCTGAATATAACCTGCTCTGAATGGTGGCGAGCTCTGGACTTCCTGAAAGCTGATGTGGACCAGTCCAGCTGATATGAACACTCCCTGTTCCTTCAATGGAGTCTGATGAGTGCCCCATTGCCTAAATGCCCCCCCTCACCTTTCAACATGCTTGGGCCTGGATAACAACACCGCAATGTCAGCTTGAAGTAGTTGTGGAAAGGAACATGTCATCCCATGCCCTCTGCCCAAAATAGGTTGAAAGGCTGAGACAAAGGGAACTCCCTGGCATGGGGGACAAGATTATAGTGCATGTTGTAGTGATGAGGCAAGCAGGCCTGCTTTCGTCCCGCCTGGCTCCTGCATGGCTAGCTTATACCCCGAAATAACA
>LOEQ01002141.1:420396-434534 GCA_001685075.1 Bramus lutescens | reverse complement strand
AGAAGCTGCTGGCCCTCCACAGGGGTTAGCAACTGCACTCCAGATCTGCAGCTACTCACACGTCACTTTCCTTCCCTCAAATGTTTCCCAGATGTTCCATTTTGAACTTGAGAATGTCCACGTACACCAGGAACATCCTGCCGAAACTTGCTTTTCCTGTCACCCCCCCAGTTCTCTTCCACATCCTCCTGCCCCCATCCATCATTATCTTCTCTCAAAACAAGAACCCCCAGCTTTCCTCATGCTTGTCTCCCCGTCTCAAAGAGCCCCTTCCTGTGCATTCTGATCTTCAGCCTCAGGGTCCTCTGCTTGGACATCCTGGACAGCTCCAGTGGTCGTTTCTCTGTCCTCCCTGCTTTCTGTACTCTCTAGGTGTGCCAGTAGACTTTCATAAACAATGCCTAGGCGGGTGGCACACGGAGATATGCCCTGCTTGGAGATGGTCCTGCAGTCACACAGGAGGAGATGGTGTATGCATGCAGACAGGCTGACCTTCCTTCCCTTTAAGGAGCTCTCACTGTGGAGAAGGAGGCAGTGTCTCGCCCTCAGGAAGCCCATACAGGTGTCTCTATGAGAGCTTATATTGTAGCTGGGAAGACAGGGCACAGCCACCACGTGTATGTGAAGTGGACCAGGGGACTCCAGGCTGCCGAGTACTGTTCAGGAACTGCTCACAGTCCTCCTGTGAAAGGGAGATTTTTGGTCTCTTGTTTGGGCCACTCTAGGTCCAGTGACTCATGTTGGCAACCAACACCTGTGCCTCTTCAGCCTGATTTTGTAGCATGTGCTGTTCTTGCCGCAGACATCTGTGTGAGGACTTGTTTTCTGAATGCTCCTTGTAGGGGGACAGTACTGCTGGGGTCTTCCCATGTCCAGTGGGAGGAGGGGTCTGGAGGACAGGTGTACCGGATGCTCAGTGGGTGTTGATCATCTTTGTATCCCCCAGGGCCGCAGGCAGCCCTACTACATCACAGAGCTGTTCCGGGCAGCTGACAAAAACAAGGACAACCAGATCTGCTTTGACGAGTTCCTATACATCCTGGGCAAACTGGTGAAGGACTATCACTTGCAGTTCCACCGGCAGCTCTGCACACACTACTGTACCCAGCACAACCTCTACTAGAGGAGCACAGGCAGTCTCTCACCACGAAGTCGGTCCCGGGAGGCATGGCCTGACTATGAACGGCTTATGGAGCTCAGCCATGTATTTCTTCTTCTGTGTGCACACGTATGTCCAAATAATATCACAGATATTTCTGGGAAGTACTTGGGACATGTTCTGGGTTTCCACCAATGTTCAGTAAAAGAAGTCTAGTTTTTAACTATTTGGTCCCTTGCTTGATTGGGGAATACTGGCCTTGAATCCAAGGTGCCTTTATCTGCTGCAAGACACACAACCTTGCTATCAGAAATCTTACGTGAAGTATGAAATGGCCCTCTGGTCTGGCCTCAGTAGGGAAGGGAAGGAGTTCTTCTCTGGGGCAGGGCACTGTCTGAGAAGGAAGTAAGGCCTCTCAGGGTTGTTATTGATCACACACTCACTGTACGTGCAGGACAGGAGGGAACCATAGGGATAATGGTGTACAGATGGAGCCCTCCCATAAGTCTGCAGTCACAGGACATGGCCGAGTCCTAGGAAGGACCAAGAAGTAGGCGATTCAAGCAGATACAATAGCATCGGAGACTCAGGTGGCTTGTCTGGGACTAGCCGAGAGCTGTCCGGAAATAAATGTCCAAGGGGAACATGCAAACTTCTTTTACTCAGGTGGACACCGAGATTTGGATTTTATCCTTGAAATGGGGCAGTGGAATTTGGGTACCTTAGAGAATCCATCAAGTGGGGAGGACTTGGAGACTCAATAAGGGGTTCCTGTTCAATGCGGAAGGGTCAGTAGCTACACACAGGGGCAGGAGGAAAGGAGGAGAGAAGGAGAGACGTGTACGCGTCAGAGTCCCAGTCCTGAAGGACAGATTGAGGGAGAGGAGGTGCCCTGGGTGAGACTCAAGTATCTGTCACTGGTGATCCTGGGGAAGATGATGCTGGTTGTTGACCTGGGCATGACCCGCATCAGCATGGGTGTCACCAGTGTGCCAGGGAGCGCTGTCCACTTGGTTTTGTGTATGTGGAGAAGGGCAAGACAAGTGCTGGCAAAGCCAGTAATCCAGCCCAACAAAGCAGCAGGCGCCTGCCACAGGAAGAGTGATGGGCAGAAGCTGGGAGTTGTCAGCCAGGGAAGGCTTCCTGGAGGAAGAGGGGTTGGGTGTGGGGATGATTGGTGCTTCTCTCGACTCTGAGCTATTCGTGACTCAGTGGGCCAAGTCCTCCCGAAGCCCTGCCCTCCTTGCTGCCCAGCTGTGTCATTTTTCTCTTCCCAGAAGCCCAGAGATCTGGAGGAATATCCCAGGAAGAATTTTTTTTTTGCCTCCAGACATTTTTAATGCCCATCTTGGTGGCCTGTCTCTGCTGAAGACTCTGGGTACTGAGTTTTCTGAGACCTGGGACTCATCCCATTGCTTTCCTCTCTGCGAGTGTTTGCCTCCGTTTCCCCTCAAGGTGTAGTTCCACAGAGGAACATATGTCCCTCTCTCTGCAGCTGGCCTAATGTCCTCCCATGATTGGTTCAGTATCTTTGAGGAAAGAAATCAGGAAGGGAACCCGTGGAATTGTAATCTAGTGATTTAGGCCTATGGTTCTCCCGTGACAACTCTTGACTATTTCTTGGTTATATGGAAGAGCCAGCAGTATCCTGGGTTACTCAGCTGCTCTTCCTCAGAGCCCAGGCAGGCCATGTTTGTTCCCTTGAGAGGCGGTGGGTCATATGACCTTTCAAGGTCACCGAAGCTCAGGCAGCCCTAGCACTCAGCAGGCCCTTACCCCAACCCTTCCTGGCAGTTTCTTCAGCAGTCTTGCGTCCTCTGCCCTCATTTCTCCAGACCCTGGCTGTTGAGACACAAACCTGGGGACCCAGTCTTTTCCTGTAAACACAGCCATGTAGCTCTCACTCTAGATTGCTCCACATTGTCAGGTAATTACAAATTCTGCCTCTCCTTCAACATGTTTACTTCCTATTTTAAGTGAACTCGGAAGTCATAACCTGTGTTCCAAGTCAGGTCTGGCCACCTAGCCTCAATAAAGTTAATTAAAAGAGGAAGATCACAGATGGAAAGCAGAAAATGGAGATTTATTCATGTGGCCACACTGGAAGTGCAAAGGGACCCAGGGAGCTCTCCAAGTTCCCGAAGTAAGATCAAAATTTAAATGGTGGCCCAAGGATATGCACGTGGAAGTAGCCTAGTCTTGGTGTGGAGCTACCTACTACTGCTCTGGGCTTCAGTCCTGCAGGGCACTCTGGGAAGTGATTGGAATGGTTTGAGACCCCTTTTCTAGAGTCAACCCTGCTTTGGCTGGTACCTTTGCTTCCCCTACTGTGAGCTCCTTGTGGGGACTTCCCATTTCTTTGGGGGTCCATCATTCCAATAGTCTGATAGGCTGAGGGACTCAAAGTGTTTCTTTAGGATATCTTCATTTCTGCCCAGCACACACATGTGGCTCCTGCTGATGACAGCCCTGCAGCCCCCTTAGAGGGATTACCATCGGGTGGCGAGAGCTCACAGACCTACTAATCACCCTACTGAAAGCGCTGGCAGGAAGCGTTCCCTCACGGACACCTGCAGGTTCAAGGAACCCAAGGAAAGATGCTGAGCAGCATGTGTGCCTCAGTTTCCCTATCTTTCATCTAGGGATAATTTTACCTATAAAGTTCACTCTACTAGGTTTCCAGGAATATCAAAGGAATCAGCACATTTAAACACATTTTGAAAAGAGATGTGTTGTTTTGGGGGAAGGTGGCGTCTGCCAAATCATCTAAACCAGCACCTGGTGGAGAATAGGTTTGAACTGTGGGCTGATTATTGCTTGAAAACTTGTGATTTATTGCATTGAGGTCAGCTTACCTCTTGTTATGGTGGATGTATACCAGTCTTTCTAATAAAAAAGACCTAATGTGGCTGAATGTGATAGTTATTGCGTTGGACAATGGATAAAGGCTGGGGTAGACAAAGGAAAGAGGATTACCTGTACTGTTGGGGAGGACGGAGGGCCAGGATGGATAGAGCAGGTGCCACTCAGCTGGGTGGTTAAAATAGGGAACTAGTCAGGACAGAGGCAGTCCAGGCTGTGGAGGAAATAGATGCTGTCACATCGCGTCCTAAGCCACTTCAATCCCATTGTCTCAGTGGAAGGTCTCAGTTTCCTTTGTACAATGGGATTGTAACAGCTGTGCCTCTTAGGATTGAGAGTTAAGTGGGCTGATGGAAATAAAGCACCGGAGAAGTCCTCACAGCGGCACACACCCAGTAATTGTCGGCTGTTAGTCTCCATTATTGGCTGCTATTACAGTTGTGGCTGCTGCACGTCAGTCACTGTGCTGGGCTGTGGTAAGCTAACAATCCCTCAAGTGGGACAAGAAGGCCTCTCCTTGTCCTCCTAGAACAACAGGCTGACTAACCCAGGTTCCTGTATCTATGACACTAACAAGGGGTGGCCAGGAGCCCTAGGAAGGACATACATCCAGATCTCAGCCACACAGCCCCTCTTCCTGTGTTATTTCCTGCAGCTCCTGATGAGCCTAAGGTGGCACTGAACCAGGTTCAGAGACTTGGTTCATTGACTCAGATATTAACAGTCTCACTCCAGTGGTCCATTGTCAGTCAGGCTCAGCCAGGGATTCCTGACACATTCACAGCTGCTCTTCCTCCCAGTTCTCTCGCCTCTAGGAATATTTTGTACATTTTATTGTATATGTGTGAAGGCTGTCCCTTCCCTCCCCTCCCCTTCCCTCTTCTCTTCTCTTTTCCTCTTCCTCCTCCAGAAGGAGGAGGAGGACCTCCTCCTCCTCCTCCTCTCTCTCTCTCCTCTCTGTTTGGGTTTTTGAGGCAGTATCTCATTATACAACCCAGGATTGCCTTGAATTCATGGGAATCCTCCTGTTTCAGTGTTCCTGAATTCTTGAATCAGACAATAGTGTATAGTAACAACAGTAGGCTCTCCCCTGGGGCCTGTGAGCTCCCCAGCCATGGGCTTTTGACTATGGTTGCAGTACTAGACATGGCATTCGTTCTGTGGAGCAGGCTTTAAAATCCAGTCAGAAAATGGTTAGCCACCAATAACAGTAGTGCCCAGAGAGACTTCCTTTTGCAGAGAGCAGCAGCCAATGCAGTAGATGCTTAACTGTCAGAGTTCTGGGAATAAGAGGCTGAGTGCTCATTATCATCAACCTCATTCCTGCCTATGCCCAGGAAAAGAAGGCAGAAAGGAAGGAAGAGCTAGAGCATGCAGGCTACTTTTACGTTAGTTTGTCATAACTGGAGTCATTTTGGAAGGGGAACCTCAGTTGGGAGGTTCTCTTCTCTTCTCTTCTCTTCTCTTCTCTTCTCTTCTCTTCTCTTCTCNCTTTCTTTCTTTCTTTCTTTCTTTCTTTCTTTCTTTCTTTCTTTCTTTCTTTCTTTCTCTCTCTCTCTCTCTCTCTCTCTTTCTTTCTCTTTCTAGATTTAAGATTATTTCTATTTTGGGTACGTCTGTGTGCCTGTGTGAGTTTACATTCACCGTGTGTGCAGGTCCTTGTGGAGTCCAGAGCAGGGTGTCAGATCTCTGGAGCTTGAGTTACAGACAGTTGTGAACTACCCAATGTGGGAGCTAAGAAAAGGACCCAGATTGTCTACAAGGATAGCAAGTTCTGTTAACCTGAGCCATCTCTTCAGTCAGGAGACAGACTTAGACATGGCAAATTAATGGGTCCCAGCTGTCTAAAGCTGAGGATCATTTCCTTGATTGCTGATTGATGTGGGAGGGCCCAGGTCACTGGGTGCCACCCTGCGGAAGGTGGTCCCAGGTGCTATAAGAAAGCATGCTGAGAAGAGCACGGAGACAAAGCCAGTAAGCAGCAATTCTCCATGGCATCTGCTTCAGTTCCTGCCTCCAGGTTCCTGCCTTGAGTTCCGGCCCCGATTTCCCTGAATGGTGGACTGCAAGTAGGAAGATGAGATAAACCCTTTTCTTCACCAGTTGCTTTTGGCCGTGGTGTTCATCACAGTAACAGACACTGACTAAGACATGGCGGGTAGGGAACTGTGCTGTAACATTGCTGTCTTCTAGACTTGATGTGGATGTCACATTCATGAGCTCTCATAAGCTGTAGTCACCTCCTTAAGACCCACACAAGATCAAGCTGAAATTCCTGGATAGGTAGAGGGGATGCCTTCCTGCCCCTACCATTTCCTGAGGAGCTGCTGGCAGTGGGTAGCTTCTCTGGAAGGAAGAAGCATCCTGATCTGAGGGTGTGGCCCTTGTAGGCTTCGCAAGCCTCACATTCNCTCGGCGGCACTCACTAAAAAAGCTTGGAAGGAGAGGGTTTTGAGGTAGGGGAGGTTACAGGGGTAAAATGAATCATATATATGATATTTTATTGTGTATATGAAATTCCCACAGAATAAGACGAAAAGGATTTATTTACTCTCTGGTAGGTTGACCACTCACCCATGTATGTATGAGCAGCGCTGATTGGCCTTAGTGGGTCATTATACCAAAAGAACATGGAGCTGGGAGGAGGACACGGAAAATCTATAGGAGGAGCTGGAGTGGGGAGTAGGGAAAGGATATGGCCAAGGTACATTGTATGGGTAGGTGACATTCTCCAATCGAAAGAAATCATGAGTCATATATTCATCTGCTATTGATTCTCATGAAAAAATGCTTTATTTTTATTTGCTATTTTTTAAATTAAAATTTTATGGAGTATAGTTTGATCATGATCATCCCCCACCCCACAACTCCTTCTTATCCACCAAACTTTATGTGAGATTCCATCTTACACCTGTGACAACGGCAAAGAGCAGCAACACAAATGATGTGGAGCAAGAGGAACACTCCTCCATGGTGGGAGTACAGACTCAGGAAACCACTATGGAGCACTCCTCCATTGCTGGTGGGAGCACAGACTCAGGAAGCCACTATGGAACACTCCTCCATTGCTGGTGGGAGCACAGACTCAGGAAACCACTATGGAAATCAATATGGTGGTTTCTCAGAAAATTGGGAATTGATTACCTTAAGACCCAGCTATACCACTCCTGAACATATACCCAAAGGACACTTCATCCTACCACAAGGGCACTTGCTCAACTATGTTCATAGCAGCATTATTCATAATAACCAGAAACTGGAAACAACCTAGATGTCCCTCAGCTGAAGGAGGAATAAAGAAATTGTGGTATATTTACACAATGGAGTATAATTCAGCTATTGGGAAAAAATGACGGGGGGCTAGAGATATGGCTCAGTGGTTAAGAGCACTGACTATTCTTCCAGAGGTTCTGGGTTCAATTCCCAGCACCTGTATGGCAGCTAACAACTGTCTGTAACTCCAAGATTTGATACCCTCACAAGACATACATGTAGAAAAAAAAGTGACAAACAAACAAATTGTTAAAAAACATAAAAATGACATCATGAAATTTTCAGGCAAATGGATGGAACTGAAAAAAAAATCATCCTGAGTGAGGTAACCCAGACCCAGAAGACAAACATGGCATGTACTCACTTATAAGTGGACGTTAGCTGTTAAGTAAAGGATAATCATGCTACAATCCACAGTCCCAGAGAAGTTAGATGAAGAAGTGGGGCCTGGGGGGCACTGCATGGATCTCCCTGGGAAGGGAAATAGAATAGATTTTGTNTGGGAACAGGAGGAATCAGGTGGAGGAGGGAAGGATAACTGCAATTGGGGTCATTTAGGAGGTGATATGGGAACCTAGTGTAGTGGAAACTTCCTGGTACCTATGAAGTTGACCCTAGCGAAGATGCCTAGCAATGGAGGATAAGCAGCCTGAACCAGCCATCTTCTGTAATCAGAATCAGGCAAGGCATCCAGGGCTGGGACTGGGACACCAAGCCTGGGACAAAAATCTATGACCCAAGACTGATGTGGGATTCCCCTCTGCATGCTGTGAATACCATTGGATAATAAAGAAACTGTCCTGGGCCTGTGCAGGGAATAGAGGTAGGTGGGGAAAACTAAACTGAATGCTGGGAGAAAGAGGGCAGAGTCAGAGAGAAGCCATGTAGCCCCACTGGAGAAAAATGCTGGAACTTTAGCAGGTAAGCCACAGCCATGTGGCGATACACAGATTAATAGAAATGGGTTAAATTCATATGTAAGAGTTAGCCAATAAGAAGCTAGAGCTAATGGGCCAAGCAGTGATTCAATGAATACACTTTCTGTGTGATTATTTCCGGTCTGAGCTGCTGAGTGGCTGAAACTACCAAATGACCTCCTTACAACAATAGACCTGCTCTGCCTGCAAAATGTGCTGGGGCAGTGGCAGCTCAGAGCTTGTGGGAGTGGCCAACTGATGACTGGTCTAACTTGAGCCCACACTCTAACAGAGCCCAGGCCGGACACTGTCTAGAGGGCCACAGTCGAGAACCTGGATGGTTCAGAGACCAGGTTTTAATCAACAACTGATCAAAAGAAAAAAAAAGTCAATGAAATTATTCTTAATGATATTCTATGATACTCATAGGATTGGTGCCTAGCCCAGTTGTAATTAGAAAAGCTTCCTCCAGCAGCTGATGTAAACATTTGCAGAGACCCTTGGCCAAACATTAAGCAGAGCTCAGGAAACTCTGCAGAAGAGAAGAAGGAAGTATTTTAGGAGCCAGAGGGGTGGATGACACCAGCAAAATATGGCCCACAGAATGCAGGGCTCATAGTGGCTCACAGAGACTGAAGTGACAATCATGGAGCCTGCATGGGTCTGTGCTTGGTCTTTGGCATATATGTTTTGACTGTGTAGCTTGGTGTTTTTGTGGGACTCCTAACTGTGGAGTAGGGGTGTCTCTGACTTGTTTGCCTGATCTTGGGACCCTTTTCCTTCTATTGGGTTGCCTTATCCAGCCTTGATATAAGGGTTTGAGGGTTTGTTCCTAATCTTTTTGCATCTTGTTCTGCCATGTTTGGTTAATATCCCTGGGAGGCCTGTTCTTTTCTGAAGGGAAATGGAGGGGAAGTGGATGTGGGGGAGGGAGGGGGAGAAGACCAGGAGTAGTGGAGGGTGGGGGAACTGTGTCAGGATGTGTTGTGTGAGAGAAGAAGAAAACAAACAAACAAAACAACAAAACCCCCAACAACTTAAAACCCAAAACAAAAACGAACAAGCAAAAGGCCAGTGGAACAAACAAAAATGCCCAAATAAAGCAAAATGAGACAAGAAAGTTGGCGAAAATACCAGTGAGTTCACTTTGTGTTGACCAACTCCTGGGCTTGGGGCCTGTTCTCAAGTGTGCCTGGGATACTGTGGGAGAAAACTGATTTTTCCCTTTGCTAGTAGGTGTGGTTTGCAGATAGCTTCTTGGTTAGGTGTGGGAGCCTGCGCCCACTTCCCTCTCACACTACGGCCATCTGGTTTAGCCTGTGAGCTGCTGCAGTCTCTGTGAATGTCTAGAAAACACTGTGTCTTTGGTGTCCCTATCCCGTCGGGGTCTTACAATCTTTCTGCCTCTTCTTAGGCACAGATCTTGAGCCTGAGGTTCGGGCTCTGAGTATGAAGCCCTCACCTAGGACTGCATATAAAGCATATTTTATAGGTTCAGGCCTTTGAAAACTGTGAACCCTGACTCTGCTCAGTTACGCATGACAGCAGCTTTGCCACCTTTCATCCTCCAGGTGTACACTCCAGTAAAGCTGCCTTCATTCACCTTGGTGGGCAGCTCATTTCTGGAACTTTTCCCTGTTGCACCACGGACAGTGCCTCCAATTAAACCACTGTTCATTCCTCCTCTTCCCCTCTAATGCCCATTCTACTTTGGCTCAACAAGTCTGACTGCTGGAAACTCTTGTACAAACGGGACCACATGGCTTTTCCGTTCAGATCATCCATGTTCTGTTATGTGCCTGAGCCGCCTTCCTTTACAAAGGATCTTCCACGGCACCGCGAAGCAAGCCCCTCATCTGTTGACCCCCTCGTCTGTCGATGCCCACGGTTATTGGCTCCCCTCTTTGGGTCTCCTGGATGGTTTTGCTATGAGCATGAGTGAAGGAGCATCTTCATGAGCCCATACTGTCCAGCCTTTCGTCTCGACATTCACAGGGGGAACCGCTGGCTCATACGGAATTCTTTGGTGACCAGGGAACCACCACACACCACAATATTTCTTTCTTTTTATTTTATTTTAATTTTCCTTTACTTTCCGTTCCAGCCACAGTTCTCCCTCCCATCCCTATGTCATGAGATTTCCACAGCAGCCTCACGTCTTCCTCTCCTGCCACAGGGCACAAGGTCTCTCTATCCTATTTCAGCTAAAAGGCCAAGAGGGTGGGCGGCCATGCTCCCAAGCTTTCGTTGCTTGTGGCCACATCTGAGATTTTCTGGCTTATATTTATGTATTTAATTTTTACATGGCAGCCATCCTAACAGATGTGAGGTGGCACAGGGCAAATCGACCCACATTTCCCTAGCCATTCATGATGCTGAGCATCTTTTCATGTGCTTATTGGCTGCTTGTAGAAAGCATGGAGAAATGTCTACTTAAATCTCATTTCACTTCATTTTGGGGCTGGTTTTTGGAATGGCTGGGGTTCTATTTTTTAAACATTAATCTGGTATGTGATACAAATACTTGCGAGTGATTGCTCCCTTTTCGTGGGTTGAAGATAAATAGTAATTGATGTAACTAAGGCACAGAGGTTGGTTAGCTGGCTCAGTCAGGGTCCCGGAGCTGTAAAGGAAGTGGCTTTACTGGAATCCACTGGAGAGTGGAGGCTGGAAGGACAGAGGGTAATCTGTACACTTCTTCAAGACACTGTTACTTGGCTCATTACTGTAGCAACAACAACAGTAACCACCGCCACCACCACCATCACCACATCAACAACAACCACAACCACAACGATAATATCAACAATAGCCACCTAGGCAAAGCAATTTAAGGAAGCATTTATTTGGGTTTCCGATTCCAGAGCATATAATCCGTCAGAGTAGGGAATACACAGCAGAAGGAGCAGGAGGCAGCTGTCACAATGGTCCCTTGTCAGGAGGCAGAGAGCATGGGTCCATTTACTCAGCTCTTCCTGAGTGTCTTCAGTAGGACCTCAGCCTATGGAAAGTACTGCCCACATTTAAGGGGGCTCTTCCTCCTTTACTTAATCTGATTTAGATGATCCCTCGCAGACATGGCTAGAGATTTATTTTCATGGTTTTCTGAATCTCATTGAGCTGATAGGAAAGACCAACTGTCACAGCTCTGATGGCCTAGGTGCTGGTGTAGCACAGGATTGTTGTCTGAGTACTTAGAGGAAGGACAGTGAGTTTTTCCCTCTGTCCTCTGTTCTTGTCAGACCATGCTAGGGGTTCTGCAACTCTGACATACCTGTACTGGGAAACTGGGTGATCCCCCCACTTTCTCGGCTGCAGCATCCTCAGCTCTATACAGGCTGGCTCAGTGCACTAACTTCCTGATAGCAAGTTAATACAAGTGGCATTTTACTGGGGCTAGGGGATTGCTCCTATGAATTCCTGAAAATCGGCCCTCCTTCTTCACTTGGGCGTGAGACAGACATGGACTCTCCAAAATCATTCTAACCCTCCTTAGCATCCTAGAGCTGACTCCTCTCTTCACCCCAGGCTTCTGAGGCCCAAGGCACAGTGACCATTCTGAGAGGGTGAAAGGGTCTCTACTGTGATCGGAGAGCAACTTGGCAGTGGCTGCAGGGCAGAGAAAAACTAGCACTTATATCCCATGGCTCAGGACATCCATTCCAGAACAGAATGATCATGAAGGGTCATGGCAGGTTAGGAACTGGTCTAAGCCCTGGGAAGAAAGCTTCCTTCTTCAAGATTCCACCCACCTATTCACATACAAGCCCACAGCAGTACTCCAAACTGCACTAAAATCCAGTACCTAGGAGCAGCGTTAATGTTTCCGAGGTCTTTGGTACTTTGAGAAGCTGTCTCTCCTACACACCCACACTCTCACAGCAACACCACCTTCAGTTCAGTTCAGAGATGGTAGACCAGACACAAAGATAATGGATCAGCCATGGCAATAGGGCAGAGGGCGAAGACTGGGAATCTGTCTGAACGTGGAGATGGGATGCCAGGGGCCCGTAAAAGGACTCATTGCCATGTCCCATCTTGGTTCTTCCTGCTGGGCACTCCTGTCTGGTAAACGTCTTCTCTGTCCCAACACTCCCACTTCCTCAGACTCAGATGCCTACTGTGCTCAGTGATTGACACATGGGCCCGGTTGGGAAACCGAGGCTGTGGCAACTCTGGAAGGGAAGAGTGCTATCTCCATAGCCCGAGGCTGTGGGCAGCTGGCCAAGCTTTCTGCTATAAAAAGCAGCTGACACTTAGCTTCACGCGTCCTCGTCAGCTCTGTCTCAGGGACATCGGGTAAGCAGAGCTGTGGGAGTCGATCTCACACTGCAGGCTTCCCTTAGGGAGGGGTGGGGGATGGAGTATTCTCTGAGAGGGTAAGGAAGCTTGAGAAAGTCTGCAGCACAGATCAGATGCTTGAGGATGAAGGAAGTGGAATGAGAATGAGGAAGAAGTGGAGGCTTCTAGCAGTGTCTGAAGAGGGCAGGGAGTGTTTGATGTGGGATTTGCTTCGTGTGTGTGTGTGTGTGTGTGTGTTTGTGTGTGTATGTGTGTGTACTGGAGCCCCTCCATCCTATCCCTTCTCCATCATCAAAGAGAGACAGACATTTTCCAGCTTTAGTAATCTGGGTGGCACAGGCCAGGCCAAAGCTACTTCTTGGGTCACCAAGCTTGTGACCATCCACTCAGTCTTCTCTCCGCCATGAGTAACTGTGGCACTCGTCCCTTGGGACTCTTCCTTTCAGGTGAGCGAATCTTCAGCTATCATGCTGTCTGAACTGGAGAAGTCCTTGGAAAACTTGGTTGAAGTCTACCACAAGTACTCCTTGGCGAAAGGGAACAACCACGCCCTCTACAAGGGCGACCTTCAGAAACTCCTCACTACTGAGTGTCCTCGTTACATGGAGGTGAGGAGGTGCTGCATTCTCGGGGTTCTCTGATGATGCTGGGATGGCTGCTCCTCCATGCCGCTTTCTACAGATGGTAGTCAGTGCTCATCTACAGATAGCCATTGCTGAGTTTTCCCTAAAATCTTTACGGTCTGCCTTTCTCTCTCACTATTGACAGAAGAAGAATGTTGAAACCGTGTTCAAAGAGCTGGACATCAATCAGGACAATGCAATTAACTTCGAGGAGTTCCTTGTGCTCGTGGTAAAGGTGGGCGTGGCAGCCCATGCAGACAGCCACAAGGAGTAGCAGAGCTTCTGGCCCGGGGCTGGGCCCCTGGACATGTCTACAGTATAATAAAATTGTCATACCTCAGGCCTCTCGGAGTCTGTTACCTTTACTGGGGGAGGGGGAAGCCATTGTTTTTGTCCTTACTGATTGCCATCCTTCAGTCCTGTCCCAGTAACTGTGCCTCTCCCCACCATTCTCCAAACTGTTATGAGTCTCTTTTGACCTCTGAAGTTTGAGCCAGTGGATCTAGGATTTAAAAAAACTTTTTAAAGTCTATAACTTAGACCTAATAGTTTTGCTGATTGGTTCCAAATGGGAGATTTGGAAACAGGGATGCTAGGATACTGTGGGACATACCTTAGTTTCTAGTTAAATGTCTTAGATGTGACTTTTTGGAAATTAGTGGATAGATAAGAAGGGTGTGTGTTTGGGAGTGGGGGAGGAGCAGAGGAGAGAGAGAGAGGGAGAGGGAGAGAGAGAGAGAGAGAGATGGAGGGAGAGGACTGATTTTCTGTGGCAGGTGGATGGTCTTTAGTCAGACCTTAAGCGCTAGTAGAGTCCTATCTGGTAGCACATCTCCGTTCATTTTCATTTTCACTCCAACATCCCAACCTCAATTAAAAATACAGAAATGAGTAAGTAGGTCAATGTATTTCTGAAGCTCAAAGGACAGTTCTGGCTATCTGTGCACTGGCTAATTCCCCATCACTACATCTGTGGATTTTGCTGGGTCTCTGGCTGTCTATGCACTAGCTAACTCCCCATCACTACATCTGTGGATATTGCTGGGTCTCTGGTCATCTGTG
>LOEQ01002141.1:402250-420351 GCA_001685075.1 Bramus lutescens | reverse complement strand
CATCACTACATCTGTGGATATTGCTGGGTCTCTGGTCATCTGTGCACTGGCTAACTCCCCATCACTACATCTGTGGATTTTGCTAGGGCCTGATAAGATGAGAAAGCCAGAGACCTTTCACCAGAGCTTAGCCACTGAACTGGATTAATTTTTTAATTCAAAAATTTATTTTTATTTTTAAATAAAAATTTAAACTTCATATGTGTTCTGTATTTACATAATTTCTTCTTCCTTCTCTCCTTGTCAACCTCTCCCGTGTTATCCCCATACTCCCTCTCAACTCCCTCTCAAATTCATGGCCTCTTTTTCCTTAATTATACTTGTTAAATACATATATGAGTAAGCATTTAAATAAAAGCTGTTAATCTAGTGTTGTTTTTAGGGGTGACCACTGGTATTGGTAAGCAGTGAGGAGGCTCATCCTTGGTAAAGACTGATTCTCCCTCCCAGCAGTGATCAGTTGCCTGTAGTTCTTCATCTAGGGGTGGGACTCTGTTCTCCTGCTCCCATCGCCAGTTGGTGTCAGAGTGTCCAGGTTTTGTTTAGGCAGTCATTGTTGAGATTTCAGGGGACAGCTTTCCTGTCCTGTGCAGAAGACACAATCTCACAGCAGATGCTCTCGCTCTCTGGCTCACCACAGTATTTCCGTACCCTCTTCTGTGACTTTACAAACGTATCAGCTCTGCTGGGCACCCAACCTCAGTTATTCTCTGTATGCATTTGACCGGGTATGGCTTCTGTAGTGCTCCCTGATTCTTTAATGAGGGGTGAGAGCTGCACTTACCTCTGGGTATAAGGGTAACTATCTAGAATATTTAGAAATAATTTTGGTTTAGGAAAATGGCAGCTGTATGTTCTCCTCTAGGGTCCAAGAACCACAGATAGATGGCTAAGATTGCAATATAGGCATGATTTTCCTCCTGTTGGTTGGTCAGTAGATGGTTGTTGCTTACTGCCCTGATACTAAGGGCCATTATTACGCCTTTGGAGATATCTTGCCGTACTAGTCCATGTTGGGTCACAGGCCTCACATATGGTCTCTTGCCAGCTGCCATCATGCCTTCCTATATGATAGAAGCTAGTCTTCAGAGAGGAGTCTTCTGGGTCAGGTTCAGATCAATTGCCCCAAATCTTATGTTAGGTGTTTCGTGCAGTAAGGATTTGTCTTCAAATTCTGGGAGACAGCCAAGGGCAACAGTGGCTGTCTGTGTTGTTTTGGGATTAGCTTGAACTCCCATGGTCCAATAACTAGAGGAGGAATCTTAGTTAGGGCTTCTAGTGCTGTGATGAAATACCATGAACAAAAGCAAGTTGGGGAGGAAAGGATTTATTTTGTTCATACTTCCCGGTAAAAGTCCATCACTGAGAGACGTCAGGGTAAACATCTAATAGTAGAAACTAATACAGAGACCATGGGGGAGGGCTGCTTACTGGCTTGTTTCTCATGGCTTGCTCAGTCTTCTTTAAACCCTCCAGGGCCACCAGCCCAGGAGTGGCACTGCGTACACTGGGCTCGGCCTTTCCATATCAACTGTCAATCAAGAAAATGGCCTACAAGTTTGCCCTCAGACCAATATTGTGGGAAAATTTCCTTAATTGTAGGTTCTTCTTCTCAAATCACTCTAACTTGTGTTAAATTGATATGAAACTAGCCAGCACAACTGACACCTTGTCAGTTCAACACACAGACATATAACTGTTAAACCATTACCATTTCTTTCTCGTTTATCCCTACAATCTCATATTAATATGGATATCATAATATAAATCATAAATAACTTTAAAAGCCTATAGTCTTTATGAGTTTAGTCTCTTTAAATCATCCAAAGTCTTTTTCAGTGTTCAAATCCACTCTAAAATATTCAAAGTCTCTTTAAAATTCCAAAGTCTTTTAACTGGGAGTCCCTATAAAATAAAAAAGTAAGTTAAATACTTTATTACTTTAAGAAGGAAGACCTAAGGCATAGTTGAAATCAAATCAGAGCAAACCCAAAATCCAACAGTGTAAAGAATCACTGCTTAATGTCTGGGAGTTAGGTACTCACAACCCCCTGGGCTCCACAGGGCCTGAGTTACTCCTCTGGCTCTGCCCATTGTAGCACACAAAGCTCATCTCCTAGGCTCAGCCTGACTCCATGGCTGCTGCTGTCGTTGGTGGTTGTCCCATAGTGCCAGCATCTCTAAAATGTTGGGGTCTCTATTGCAGTGAGGCTGTTTCTTCAACAATATCCCTTTCTTGGTTCTCCTCAGGGACTATGACCCTGCCACATGGTGCCAAGTCTCATCTTCTTTCTCTGACCCCTTTAGTCCTGGAGCTTCTACTTCAACTGAGGACATATAATTCACCAACGACCTTCCCTGGCCTCTCACAGCGTCAAGTCTTAGCGAGTCTTCATGATCTCTTCACGCCCTCAAAACCAATACCACCCATGAAATTCTCACATATTACCAAGTTTGGTGCCTGCATAAGGTATAGCCTTGGCCCCTCTGGACCAGTTTGTGTGCTGACCCTGAGAAAACACTTCCCAGAAGATTTCACCTCAGTGATGACGCTGGTCTTTTCTTAGTCACAGCTAACTTCTCAGCCCCAGCATCAATTGTTCCAAACAAAGCCAAGGTTGCACTTTAGTGGTGCTTAACTCACACTATTGAATGGTCCCAGTGGAGTTTATAAGGGCCTCAGCATTTCCTCTGTCCTCTGCACCATTGTTGGCACTAACTTCCCAGTTCCCACAACAGCTCTCTGAACTCTGGAAACCCAGGGGCATTTCTAGCCCCAGATCTCAAAGTCCTTCTTCAGTGCTTTCCAAAACATGGCCAGATCTCTCAGAGCAACACTCCATGACCTGGCACCAATTTCTGTTTTGTTTATGCTTCTATTATGGTGATAAAACATCATGACCAAAAGCAACTTAGGGAGCAAAGAGTTTATTTTAGAGTACAACTTTTAGTCCCTCATTTACGGAAGTCAGGGCAGGAACTCAAGGCAGGAACCTGAAGGCAACAACGGAGGCAGAGGTCTGTCTCCCAAGTGCTGGGGTTAAAGGAATGCACCCCCACTGCCCAGCTGAACACTTTTTGAGATATTTCTTAGCCATTTTAATTTTTTCTTTTGAGAATGATTCTTTTAGATCCATAGTCCATTAAAAAAAACTGGATCTTTTGTTTTCTTATTTCTTTGTATATTCTGTGTATCAAACCACTACCAGAGACACAGCTGGTAAAGACTCTCCACCACTCCATGGCTTCCCTTTCACTTCAGAGATTGTTTCCTCCAGGCTAGGGCAGAGCTGAAGCAAGGCCTGGGGGTTTAGGACAGTGCAGGTGGGACTGATGAAACCAGGCTGATGTACAAAATGTGCGACCTGGAATACATTTTGGGATTAGGGAGCATGCAGAAAGCCTAGCATTTGAGGAACTCACCAGACTGTGCCTGAGCACAGAGTGAGTACCCTACTTAAGGCCTAGAGATGGTGAAGGCAGGTTAATGCCAGGTAAGCTGACCAGACTGGGCTGGCAAATGGGATGTGTGACCAGGGCCAAGCCTGAGGGTTGGGAAAGGTACAGGAAAGACTAAAAAGAATGTGTGGTAACATAAAAGAGGTTCAGAGGCCAACTTGGTGGATCAGTTCTCTCCACCTTCCACCTTTACATGAGACCAGGGATTAGACTCAGGTTCTCAGGCTTGAGCACCAAGCACTTTACCAGTTGAGCCCTTGGTCTGGATTTCTAATCTGTGGCTTGGGAAACTTGCTGTTGTTCTTACTTGTGTGTTAGTGATACAGAAGCTAAAGAACTGTTACTAGAATCATCAAACTAGGGCTATTGATGTAGCCAGTGTTTATGGTGTATACCCCTGAGGTAGGGTTGGTGACGTAGACAGTATTTATGGTGTATACCCCTGAAGTAGGGTTGGTGATATAGCCAGTGTTTAAGGAGTATACCCCTGAAGTTGAATTGAAAAGGAATGCTGAATTTTTAATGTGTGTGTGTGTGTGTGTGTGTGTAGTGTGGTGTGTAACGTTCTTCCACAGCTGTCAGCACATTCTCAAAATTGTCAAAGACGGATCTGTACCAAACCTGAGAAGCTGAGTTGGACCCTCAGGAGCCATGCGAAGGTGGAAAGAGAGAACAGACTCCACAGAGTTGGTCTCTACACGCTCACAGTGGCTCATGCAGGCACACACTCTCATAACAATGAAGTTAACAAAGTGTCAAAGCCTTGACAAGCTTGAGAACACCAGTCCTAGCTGTTGGCTTTTTGTTGTACAAGATGGACTGTTGTGGGTTGTATTTTGGATAGGTGGGTAGAGCCTTTGGGAATCCAAGGGTTGGATCAGTCTCCAATTGCTGCCCACAGCTCTTTGATCTTGCTTTGGAAGCTTAAGGTTTCCTGATCCCTGGGACGTGGATACCGGCTTAAAGTTTGTCTGCCNGCCACTGTATGATTGCAGCAGGGACCCTTCTTGGGCCTTTACCCTGCTCAGATTGTTATTATACCCTGGGTCCCTGAGTGGAGCTGAAGAAAGGAGCTGACCCTGAGATGACCAGGTGAGGATTCTTTGGAAAATATGGATGTGTTTCACACCCAATAGTAGGAGAGGAGGGACTAATGACACCGGAATTCACAAGAACGTGCTGTTCCCTAAAGGCCGGTAAAGTACTGTTAGGTTAACTAGTTGCCAGTAGGATGACTCATTTCTGAGCACTAGACTTGCTGTTCGTAGTAGACACAAAATGCAAATGGAGAGGGAACTGTGCCGCCTTCCTGTTTACCCTGTTCACTATCAGCAGCATATTTGTGCAGATAGTGGGCAGCCAGTCTGCTAAGAGTAAAAACTGGGACTCCATAGATGGGAGTGTAGTCACAGAGGAGTAAGTGGGCATGCCTGTCACACAGGTAGAGAAACAGGCCTTCCAGATAGCTAGACCCTAAACAGAGGGGCCCGACTGCTGCCATGCCTCATTGTCGGGCATTGACCAGTCCTGTACACCCCATGTGCCACATTAATCAGGCCCAGTGCTCTGTGAACACTTACTCCCAGATGTGCCCTGGATGGTCTAGGCACTTGCTGCTGCCCACATCACAGGGTGAATAGGCTCCTTCCATTCAATTTGTCACACAAGGGACTTTGCCTGTTTCCTTGTAGCATAGCGCCTGCCTTCTCTCTACTTCCTCCTTCTCTTACCAACCTTAAAAGAAGACACCTTGCTTTGTTTGGTGGGGTGAGGAGCTAAGATTTTCCTTCACATCCCCTCTATACTGTTGGCACTAATAAATTCTCTTGCATGAAGGAGGAGCCACTTAGAATCCATGCCTTTCTCTCCAACCTTCTCTCTGCTCCCTCCCTAAAAGCTAACAGGGAATTGAGAGGTTTGGAGTAAAGTGCTTTCTTCAGTTTTGTGAATGGATATATGCCTTCACCGTCCTCTCAGGCAGGGGCAGGGAAGCCACTGTGCAATGCAGAGACAAGGGTAAGCCAACTTGGAAATGAACTCCTGTTATTATGCTGCATGTTTTTCTCATGCACAATTCAAAAGTGAGTAGCTAGTGTCAGGGTGGCCCAGGGAAAAGATTGGAGAGGTTCTGGGTTCACCAAGACACATCCCGGGTCCCACTTAGTACTGAGAGAGTCTGATGTATGGAGAACAGTTCTGGAATACACAGAAGAGCACAACCTATCTACTTGGGTGGTGGAGGTGGTGGTGGTGGTGGTGTGTGTGTGTGTGAGTCTGTGTCTGTGTGTGACTGTGTATGTGTGTGTATGTGTGTATGTTTGTGTGTGTATGTGTGTGTATGTTTGCGTGTGTATGTGTGTGTGTGTATGTATGTGTATGTGTGTATGTTTGTGTGTGTATGTGTGTGTGTTTGTGTGTATGTGTGTATGTGTGTATGTGTGTATATGTGTGTGTATGTGTGTATGTGTGCGTATGTGTGTGTGTATGTGTGTGTATGTGTGTGTGTATGATGGGGTGGGAGGACTTGTCTCAGTGCTTTGGATTCCTCTTGAAATTCCTTTTTGGACATGCGGTCACTAGATATCTGAGGGCATGTAATGCTTGCCTTTAACTGAAATTTAGTGAGTTAGCTTTCTCTGAGCACACCTAGATGAACCATTGGGAAGTTGGTCCAGATTGCCCTGCAAATGGGGCACTTGTTAGGAAGAATTAGATGAACACAAAGCTACCCACAACTGATTCCAAACTCATGGCTGGAAAGGGAAAGATGAAGTAAGGGAGACAGGCCCCTGATGCTCCATGAAGGAGTGGGCTGGGATTATCATAACAGACCCCATCATAGAAACCATGGGCAGAGTCAGGTAGGGCCTGTGTCCCGGAGCATGGTGATTTGGCCTCCTGTTTCCTCATTTGCAGAAGAAGAACAAGGCAGTGGGAAGTTGAGAAAAAGTGGCTTGGCAGGAAACCTCATGTAACACTTGAACCACAGAGGAGACCTTGGCTCACTGATTGAGGCAGATCCGGCCACTGAGATTTCCGGGGTCTGCAATTTTCCTGTCTATCCAGGTTCTCCACCCAAGGCCGAGTTCAGCCAAGATCCCTCTGATTGTAATAATGGTGCAAAAGGGTATAGAGAGGGTCTGGAATTGGACAGCTAGTCTCCAGCAGCTGAGCACAAGAGCTTACTTTAGTGGGGCACCTCTGCACATATTCTACTTGGGAAATGAACCATTTTGGTTGGGCCCAGACCTCATCCCATCTGCTGGCCTCCAAATTCAAGTGGTAAAGGGGGCTGGGCAAGAGACCAGTGTTCCTTGGGTTCCAGCTGCACAGTGATGTGAAGGAAAAAGGTAATTTCCACCCGAGAAAAGACAAATGGTGGCCACTTATTTCCTGCCATCATCTGTCTGGAAGAAAGTGGGTCTTGTTCCTCGTCGTCCTTTGGTACTTGAGGAAAGGGTTCTGTGAGGTATGTCTGATTGCAAAGTTTCAGCAGATAAATAGGGATGATTTTCTATCTGCTGGACAGGGAGGGGTAGTTTGCATCTTGATCAAGATGGTAACCCCCCGGCCATCACCTTGTTCAAAGCTCAGTGACTCACTTTAAGAATCTGAGCATCTGTTTCTCATCCTCACGTCCTTTTGAATATTTGTCCAATTGTCTTTTAGAAGAAAGATCTTTGAAGATTCTTTTACTAAAGAATTAAAGAACATTCTGGCATAGGCCTACTAAGCTCGCGGTAGGTTTTCACTTTTGCTTGAGACACTAAGGCAGTGTAACTCATGTGTTTCTCATAGCCACCTTGTGAGAGAAGGAATTCTGATGTCTGTTTTGCTTATGAAGACACCAAAGGGGTCAAGAAATTTGAACAACAGCTAACTAGTCTGGCAAGTGCAGAGCGAGGACCAGATGCATGCTCGTCGCAGGCGGAAGAAACTGTCTAACGTGTGCGGTGCTGGGAGCATTTCTAGTGGACTGACAGGGTCACGCTTCCACCCCTCCCTTTGCTGGCTTCTCTAGCCTTTTTCTGTCTTCTCCCTTCAGTGCCTCTGCTGCCCATGGCCTTTTCTTCTGCCCAGGACTCCATTCAAGATGCCTCAGGGCCTGAAGTCCTGGTGAGTCTTTCCTAGTGGAAGCAATCTTCCAGACCAGGATAATTTCCTGCACATGGAACAAGAAAACTGGCATTTCTATTTCCCTAAATTCTTGGTTTTGTTTCCATTCTCCCCCAGGATGAGTAACCTTCCTTCCAGTCTTCTCTGTGATCTAAAGCATTGCTGGCTTAGCCACTCTCCATTGGAGCACCTCCCACATGCCAACAGCATACACCCAGGCCACCTTCAGTCTGGTGGGAATCCCAACAGCTAACTACATCCTGATTGGAAAAGGACAGCTCAGTACAGCTTACCCAGAACATAGACATAAAGTTAGACAGGATTATGCATTGTGAATGGTGTGTAAGGTAAGTATGTTGTTCAGTCTTACCTCACTACCCAAACATGGCTTTGGACTAGAGACTCTTCTAAATCAGCATTCCCTGGCTGAAGTTCCAAGTGCTAGACTGACTTATGTATTCTCTGTGGGGCACCTGTCACACTCAGGTAGAACATGTTGTTTGGGATTTTTGCATCTGGAGGCATTTGTGCGAAATGATCTGAACTAGGAAGGCTGATAGTTGGCTATCACATGGCTGCCAGGGGCACCCTTCCAGGAACAAACCAGCAGCTGACTCCATCTGTTCTGCTGTGTGTGTCCTCATACCTGGCATAGGCACACGTGCCCTGGGAAAGCAGTATCCAGCCTGTCACTGACTCTAGAGGAGACATCTATACTACAACCTCATCTGTTAGGACCATCAAGACTCTGAACTTGGTAGGGATCTGAACACTCTGATTCTCTGCTGCAAAACATGGTTTCATTTTGTTACTGTGACACTTCCTCCTGTACATGGGTAAATTTCTTAGGCATTGAAGAGAAACAGTGGGAGAAATCCAGAAGCAGGTGCCCCTCATGGTTCCAAACAATGGGATTGCTAAAGGGCCCTCCTTGACTTCTTGTGGTAATTTCCTAATGGGACAGATGGGATTTTGGAAGAGGTCATTGCTCTAGGCCCAGATAGCCTGTCTGTTGTCTGAACTTCCTGGCTAGTGAACTGTGTTCTGGCCTTGGCTCCACAGTTAAGCCCTGAGAGCTCTGTTGGTCCAGGCATACAGTGGATCTGAGAGACAAACCTTGGTCATCAGATCCAAGGATGTCTGAGGGCACATGGAATTAACTTGCTTTGCTTTGAGTAGAGGGATCGGTCCCCACATGACTTCCTGACCTAGTGATCTCAGTGTGCTTGGTGTACGAAACACAGGAATGCTTTTGGAGACTCTCAGTTCCTATAATCATGGGGCACATACAGATGAAACTCAGTCTGCTTTGGGTGGTTCTGAGGGACTGGATTGCCACAAATTCTAGTTCCCACTGTTGGTTCAAACTCTCCTTAAACCTGTATGAGAGTCCTCCTATAAGTGGCAAAGTAGCTAGAACTTCAGAACAACAGATTTCTAGCTCCAAGTTAGTCCCAAATACGTGCTCATGGCTTCTCAATAGAGCATGTGTTTTGGGGAGTACCCCTGGCCCCAGAATGGAACCATGCAGCTTCGTGGCTGACTTCAGTACCTTGCTCTTCTTCACCATGGTGACCTCAGTGTTATTGCGGAGAAAAGCGTATGGCCTCATCCAGTTCTAAAGTCTCAGAGGGCAGCCATTGGACTAATGTGTTCTGGAAATTGGCATAGCCATTTTCACACAGTGACCTATAGATTTTTTTTTCGGTTTGGTCAGCTGATTTTGCAGTTTAAAAGTATTTCAGAGCACCACACAATTATGTGTCCTCATTTTCTGATCTGCAAACAGATACCTTAAATGGAAATTAAAAAATCAAATTAGGCATGTGCAAAATGCAATAATTGTGCATAATGCAATAATTGTGCATGCCATTTAATTTATAAGGTGTAATTTGCTAGAACATAGTCTAAGGATTTAGAATGGGCAGCCAGAAGAAATGCAAGTGAATTCAGAAGTCGACTACTTATACAACTAAAGAGAGCAAGGACTTATGCCTGTCTATGAGGACAGGGTTTTTTAAAAGGAAAATTGGAAATTAACTGTATTAACATAAAGACTGGGGGAGAAATAAAGATTGGGTCTGAGAGAAGAATGTCTATGTCTTAAAAAAAACCATTAAATAAGAACGTTGAGCAGGTATTATTTTCTGAAATAAAAACTTGCCCTGGCTTGGGGAGTTTTGAACAGCAGAGGTTTGGACACAGGTGAGTTTGACACTCGGAAAAGTTACTCCACTTCTCCAAGCTTCTTTCATTGGGAAAGAGACACCTGACCAGCTCCGACCCAAGGCTGGCTCACGGTCTGAAGAAAGTCTTTTTGCAAGGTGGTGTCTGGCGTGTTGTCAGTGCCTTACTTCTTCTTTTTCCACATGCTTCCCACATATAATGGCACAGATATACATTCCCTTTCCAAAACATAGGGAAGGGAGCACAGGGAGGAAACACTGGACTAAAGCAAGACCTAGGACCAGCTGGACAAACTCCTAACTGCATCCCCATGTCTGATGTCAAATGCTCTTCAGATCCCCAACTCCTTTCACCCTTGTTGATGGCAGCGCACTTCTTTCTCTTGGGCTGTTAGCAGTTAGCAGCTCTCTCTGGCAGGTATCCCACTGCCCTGCCTTGGGGTCTCCAAGGCAACCCAGGTTTTAACTTCACAGCTTCATGAGATGGCCTCTCTGGGCTTCTGTTCAGGGACACCACTGACACATGCTTGCCTCAGCGGCTTTCCTTGGGCACAGAGACAATTCCATGACCCCTTTCTTCTGTCCTTGACTCTACAGCCAGAACCATGTGGGCAAAGTTGCCAAGTTCTGCTGCTTGCTGAAACTGGAACATGGTCTCCTTTTTAATTACATCTTCACCACCTTTCTGTTTTTGATTATTTCCTTCACTTTCTAAATATGGCTGTTCTAGAAATTTGCTCTGTAGACCAGGCTGGCCTTGAACTCACAGAGATCCACCAGCCTCTGCCTCCTGAGTGCTGGGATTAAAAATGTGCACCACCACCTGGCTCTAAATTGTTATTCATTGCCTTTTAACAAGTTGGATGGGATCTTGTCCTGAGGTCACCACTTCTTTTATTCAATTTCTTAATCTGTTTATCTCCTTGAACACAGGATTTAGCTTTTATTCCACTTCCTGGTGCCCGCTTTTTCTCAATCTGTGATTATATATATATATATTCCTATCTTTTGGTTTTTCGAGACAGGGTTTCTTTGTGTAACAGCCCTGGTTGTCCTGGAACTATGTAGACCAGATTGGTCTCAAACACACAGAGACCTGCCTGCTTCTACCTCCTGAATATTGGGATTAAAGGCGTGTGCCATCACTGCCAGGTGCATTTTATATTTTTATTTTCTCAGTTTGTTTCTTTTCATTATAAATCTTCATCAGTATTACCACTAATAAACACATGAAAGAGTCTATACTAGACTGTTTTGAGATTTCCTCCGCCAACAGAATTAATCCCCAACTCCTCCCTTTAGCCTCAGGCAGACAAGGGGAAAAAGCAGACACATTCTTCACCAAAGTATCACAGGAATGGTCTCTAGGCAACACTCTAGAATTCTTCCCCTCTGAACCCTCTTGAGCCAGTCCCCATAGCTCAAATCACTCTCAACTCCACTGTCCTAAACGCTTCTCCTGGTATGGCCAGGTAAGCAGCACTTGAAGAGTTCAACTGGTACCAAATGTTTGGTTGGGGGATTCACCCCAGCTCCTGGCATCCATTTTGGAATGTTGGGCGGAAAGTTCCATCTCAAGCCTCCTCCTCTGGGAGTCACCTCAGTCCAAGCTCCACCTCTGAGAACGCCCGCCAAACAGTGACCCCGCCCCAGAGAGGGTCAAGACCACTCCCACAGGCTTTTTAAATAAACTGCCCCCAGAGAACAAACACAAGGTCTTTCCGGTTTTTCTCCCCACCCCCTTGTCCTGAAGGGCCATGGGGAGCACTGGCATCCATTAAACCTGGGCTTTTTCTAATTCGGTGTGATTTGGCCTGATTTGAATTATTGTGTTGGTGGAGAGGCTTGTTGGCCGAAAAAACTTAACACCAAAGTTCAAATTCCTCCAAACAAAAACATGGTCAGTCCAGTCACAACAGTATCCCAGTCCTTGGTACCAACTTCTGTCTTAGTTATGGTTTCTTTGCTGTGAAGAGACATCATGACCACAGCAACTCTTAAATAAAATAAATAAAAAATAAATAAATTGAAATAGTTAATTGGGGTGGCTTGTTTACAGTTCAGAGGTTCAGTCCATTATCATCATGGCGGGATGTGGCACTGTGCAGACAGACATGGTGCTGGAAAAGTGCTGGTGGTAGGAAATGGTCTCCCTCCTTACTTCTTAACAAACGGGGATTCTTGTAGATTTGTACAAAAACTAAGGAGGTACCACAGACAGTTCCCACAGTTCCCTGTGCTTGGTTTCTTATGTCATTTAACATATATTACTGTTATGCCCAGATCCTCGAAGTCCCCCCAAAACCAACAAGGAGACTGAGTCCCGTATGTAAAAGCAAAGCGCCTCTATTTTATGCAAGTTTACAAACTTGGTCTCTCCTCATGTCCAACCTATTAAAATAAATGGAGAGCCCTGAGCTCAGATAGAGTTGGGTTTTTATAGTAGTAAAGGTGGGGGTGATGGGTTTCTGAGCTTCAGGACTCCTGATTGGCTGACATTTGTCTAGGGGTGTCCTGGTGAGTGTTCTGGCAGGTGTTCCTATGTACAACGATTGGAACATGTTAGGCATTTCCTTTGGATGGTCTGTTCTTGGGTGATGCTCCGGTAATCTCAGTTTGTGGTTCTTCCTGCAACCAGGCAATTCTTCAGGGTAAACTACTGAGACTCAGGTCTCCATTAAATGTATTGATGGCCAGAGTCCTACTCTGGCAGGTGATAATGGTTATCAAAGTAAAGAACTTCCTTTTGGTGGTCTGTTTCTATTTCGCTTATCATGGCTAGCTGCTACAATTACATTTGTTAAAACTGGTCGATCACCGCTAATACATTATTTAATTTTTTTCACCCAGATTTCCTTAGGTTTCAGCTGAAGCCTCTGCCCTCCCAGGATTACAAGTTCACTTTGATTGATTTTAACGTCACCATCATTTTTTTTTGTTTTTGTTTGTTTGTTTGTTTTTTTGCAATAAACATTCTGCAAGTACCTCTTCCTGTCCTTCGCTTCCCTGCAGTGAGACTTGCTATCTTGGCCTATGATAGGGTGGGGCTGTTGTCTGAGAACTTGGGTACAGGTGAGTGGCAGGGCACTAGGTTTCAGACAGGCACCACGGTGAGAAGTAAGTGAGTAAAACCTGGGCAGCAACTGTTGAGTCAAAACCCCTGATTTGGAGGTTGTTCTTCAGCATTGTCCTTTAGTCGTTTCAAAATGAATCAGAGGGTGCTGGAAGTCACAGTGTGTCACTGACTTAGCACTTCTGGGCTTCTGCTGCGCTTTGGGCTGAAGTAGCTCTGCTATTGCATTGCCTTTCCTCTCATCCTCTGTGCTGGGTATTTAGTCTCCTGCCTGTTAGGGGGACAGTTCTGGCAGGTTTTTTTGTACAGTACAAGTCAAGCTGACCCACTTACCACAGCCTTGGAAGTCAGCAAAAAGATCTGGAGTCAGTTGAACAGTAGCCATCAGCCCTTGATGAAAACGCTTGGGAACCACCATCATTTCGACCTGGCCAACACAAGAAGCCTTCACAGTTGAAAAAAAGTAAGCTAAACTCTAGAAATCAGAAGCCTTTGCCTTCTCACACCGCCTAACATGGCACTGGGCATTCAGAAATGCAGCTCCTATCCCTCCAGAACCCAGTCTGAGGAAACCACTCTTCACCTTGCCCCACCCCAGTCAAGAAGACAGAAAAGGTGTTCCTCTTGGCATTTCTGGCCATCTTGTGCTTACCACCCAGTTCTCCTTATGTTTGCCCACAGTCAGTGTTGAAGATGTATATTTGGCTGTTTGTCACCCCACCCCATTAGATGGAGGCCTTCTAGATGGTGTGGGTCTAGCAGTGTCTGACAAATGACCAGGCTCAGTGAGCCTCCTGAAGTACTCGCCAAGTCTTTGCTCCAGAGTTCCCAACTCTGCCTATCATGAAGCAGCCCCCATGGTCACTACAAAAAAGTCAAGTCATGTCACTTGCTTAGAAAAATCCTCCACCCTTCTCCAAGGTATTTGAGTACATTCTCATGGAGAGAGTTCTCACTCAGGTCTCACACCAATTGGTCTCTCGGGAGCAGAGTCTCCCCTCGCAGTCACTCCATATTTTCATCTTCTTTGTCTTCTTGGCAGAACTCATAACCCTCTGAAATGGTCCAGCTACTTATTGCTCCTCTTGGGTGATCTTTTACTTTCCCTGAGAGACAAGCTCTCAGAGAGCAGGGACCTTATGTGCTCTGCTGACAGTCATTGTCAATAGCAGCATCTTGCATTGGTGGCTGACTCTGCAGAATGGCTGGCGGAAGTCAGGGACAGCTGACGCCGAGCACGGGACAGATGCTGTGGGTAGTGCTGGGGAGTGTGGGAGACAGTCAGCAGGTGACTCACACCACAGAAGGGCCTGCGGGCCTCAGTATTCATTATGAACTCCCCACTTCTCCAAGTCTTTTCAGAACTTTATTATTTTCAGAATAATCTTGATCAATGGCAGACAGTGTATATATAGGTCAGTGGTCCCATAAGACCATGATGGAGCCAAAAACTCATTCTTTAAAGATGAGAAATGTGTGTAAGGCACAAGGCCTCACTTGTGTGTGTTTCTGGTGATGATAGGATAAGCAGGATCACCACACTGCCTGTCATACAAAAGTATAACTATATAGTGCACATAATACTTGGTCATTTAACAAATGACTATGTTACTGGTTAATGTATTTATTATTACTCAGTATTTTAAACTGTGCTTCTCCTATTTATAAAAATTGTTTACTGAGGGGCTAGAAAGGTGACTCTGTGGTTGTTCTTCCAGAAGGCACAAGTTTGACTCCCAGCATCCACACGGCAGCTCACAACTCTCTGTGGCTTACAGAAGCTCTCTTCTAGTATTTAAGAGCACCAGGCACACACATGCAAGAAAAATACTCATACACATAAAAAAATTAGAAAGAGATAAAAACCCCAATTAATGAAAAACAGCACAGTGTTTTAGCAGCAAGAACTACACGCATTTCATGTTGGGGAAGCTTCTCAATGGCAAGACGAGGCCACATCGAGTGACTGGCATGTGCCGCCTAGTTCTGTGCCATCATGTTATAGAAATAATCCGCCTTCCCCGTGAGAAGTCACTTCACACACCCAGAGATTAATATATGAAAAGCTTTTTACTTAAAAAAAAAAACAAAAAACTCACAGTCGATTGGAAGAGCCAAGCCCAGAATAGAAGATATTACTAACTTATGTTCACCTGAGGTTTATGCTGTTTTAAAGCATAATTTCTTTATTCTTTGAGTATTTTACATCATGCACCCCAATCCCACTCACCTCCCTGCCCCCACATATTATCTCCTCATTCCTGC
Source organism: Bramus lutescens (assembly GCA_001685075.1). Taxonomy (NCBI): domain Eukaryota; kingdom Metazoa; phylum Chordata; class Mammalia; order Rodentia; family Cricetidae; genus Bramus; species Bramus lutescens. The sequence goes on along the minus strand of LOEQ01002141.1, from coordinate 405,252 downwards.
AGCACTCCCTAAAAGAAAATTTAAAAGAAGTCAAAACAAAGCAAGTGAACAAACAACAAACCCTCTTTGCCTCTCCATCTCTCTCATCTCCAGCGCCTCTTTATCCATCCTGTGGCATTGGGAGCAATGTGTCATATAGTAAACCCTTTCGTCTAATTAGCGCTACTAGCAAATGTTCATTGCAGTGAGTCACTGGTCTGGTTCAAGGCCTCTGGTTTCTGGTACACCCGAGGCTCATGCATTTTACATGTACTGCCATTTGTAAGTCTCCATTAGGCCTCAGCCCCAGGTCACATTTTGGACAATTTGTACAGACACAGGAGACTGCAAGGCTGGTCACTTGGGCAAGTGAGAAATTTGCGTAGCAAAGCTGTTGCTAGAATCCTCCGTAAGCACCCTGGTGTTGTTCTTTCTGGATAATTGTTATGCAGGTCCATCTTGCCTCTCTCTACCCCCTGGGCAAAATTATACTTTTCTTGAGGAGAGAGCAGGGAACTTAATGACAGACTAGGACCTGATGGTAGCTGTGACTCTGTAGGTGCCCACGGAGCTGCCTGTGAGCAGTGTGCTCTTTGGGGATGGGTCTAATGGATGGTCAAGCCGGTGAACAAACGTTTACATCCTAGCATCGTAAAGTCTGCTTAACTGTAACAGGCCTGGTGGGAAGACTATTTACCTCTGGGGCATTTTGGAAGCAGCGCTCCTTCAATGAAATTCTATGTTGTGTGATTTAATGTCTCCTAAGCAAATATATCATACAATTCTATTACTTTGAGTTTCTTCTATATCAAACACACTCTATAATGTTTACACAATAGCAAATCATCCAATGCTGTTAAGTGACCCCAACTGTGTTTCCCCCTGGTGATTTTTCCCTTTCTATATTATGAGGAGACTTGGGAGCTAAATACTGTGCTTGGAGTTGTTCATGGTTAGATCTGATCATAATTACTTTGCAAAGCTCAGACACTGGCACCCCAGCAGCATAGGATTGCGTCTCACCAGGGAGTGTGGGAGGCCAGAGAGCAGTAAGTGACAGAGTGTTTAGAGAAACACAGGAGGAGAAAGAGGGGAAAAGAGGGGTGCCATTCGAGGAGGAGGGGGAGGAAGAGAGAGAGAGGCACATACAGAAAGACACACAGAGAGTGAGACAGAGAGAGAGAAGAGGGACGAGGAAGAGACACTGAGGTGGGCTGCCCTAGGCTATGTGCCATGTGGGTCCTGCACCCTGCTCTATCTGCCCCGTTCTCTGAGCCCTGCTGTAAGGGCTACACCTGCAGTTTTCAGTTGCGAAGACAAACACTGGAGAACGTGCAATCGAAGAGGGGAAATCTGTAAGGGGTCCATGGGTCTCTCCTGGGACCCATGTCTCTGTCTCTTGAGGGAGTATCTCTAACAGGGCCAGGAAGCCAACCTGGTCTTGAGACAATCATGAGCTTAAGAAATTTGAGCAGCAGTTACATCATTCCTACTATTGTCTTGGCAATTGGAATGTCAAAATTCGTAACACAGAGCTTTCTAAAATATACATTTTAGGCAACTCTGGGAGGTGGGGTGAGCGAGACCCTGAGGCTGGGTTCTGGGGTTGTGTAAGATTACCTCACTGGGCTGCTCACCCCAGAGGCCTCTTCCCAGTAAGGTCTTGGCAAACAGGACAAAATTGCAGTCATTTATTTATGTAGTGTATCAAACTTAGAGTTATCATCTGAGCCTGAGACAGATTCTGCCACTTCCCCTGAGTAAACCAACTAAAAGGGTCAAGTCGATATTGGAAAGGAAGTGGAGATTTGCTCAATGTGGCCACATTGCAAGAGGGATAAGGGGCCCCAGCAAACTCCCGAGTCCCTGTTCTGGGCTCTGAAGTGAGACTGACATTTATGTAAAGGGAGGAGGATGTGCGTATCTCAGCGGCACAGGTCTCAATGTGGTCCCACCTGGGGCTTCAGTCTCATTCTGTAAGGAAGTTTGACAAGTTGTCAGAAATCTTTCCTAGACATAAAATCCCCCTGTGGCGGGGACAGCTTCCTTTCCCAAGCATGGGATTCCTGGGAAATCTCCCATTTTGGGGTGCATCGTTTCAGCAGTGCGACAGTCTGGCCGAGAGATGCAACTGTCCTTTTGTGTCATTGCTGTCAGCTCATTACAACAGGAGTTTCGTGCTGTGCCTTCTCTAACCAGGGACATTTTATGTTCTGACCACAAAGGCGGTTTTGAGTGGCACCTGGCAGGGTCTGCTGAGCTCTCAGCTAGACTATGGTGCTGTTGTCACTGCCTCCTAACGGGCTATGTGCCTGTGTCTCCTTCTACCCCTAGTCTATCCCATAACCCTTGGACTGATGTGTCCAAAGCACAGATATGATGCTAGACTTTCCCTTCCTGCATCCATTGCTGTGTCTGCCCTTGGCTCTCCCACCTAAGGAGTGAGCTCCTTGGCTCCGTACCCATCCTTTTTGTCTCTGTAACTTTCATCTCCCCTCGTATGTCCATGCTCCTCATTCCCACACAGCCGTGCACCCACCACGCCCAGGGCTTTTTCTGAAGCATATTTCTGTCTGTCTTGAGATGTCTGCAGTCTCAGCTTCAAGACATTTCGATTTTCACTCCTAGCTAGGCTTGGTGGCTTACATGTATAAATCCCAGTGCTCAGGAAGCTAAGGCAGGAGAATCACTCCAAGCTTGAGGCTAGCCTGAGTTACATAACAAGATACTTTTTTTTTTTAAGAAAGAAGGTAGGAAAAAGAAAAAGAAAAAAATGAAAACAGTCCTCAGATACATTCAAGTGCACTTCACCAGCTAAGACTGACTGTCTTAGGTTGCAATTCAGAATTTTAAGGATAGTGGTAGATACATCAGCAAATTCTGATATTGGAGAAAAGCCACCTCCCTTCTGGGTAGACAGCTCTACAGATTCCAGCCTCAAGGTCCCACCTAGTGTCACCTTGACTTTTCCCTTTTCATATTAGAATGACCCAAGGACCTGTCTGGTCATCCCTGTAGGCCTT
>LOEQ01002141.1:385477-396542 GCA_001685075.1 Bramus lutescens | reverse complement strand
TTCTTTCTTTCTTTCTTTCTTTCTTTCTTTCTTTCGACAGGGTTTATCTCTGTAACTTTCGCTGGCCTGGAACTTGCTCTGTAGACCAGGCTCACCTTGAACTCACAGAGATTCACCTGCCTCTGCCTCCAGAGTGCTGGATTAAAGGTGTGCACCACCATGCCTGGCTGTTGCTTGTTTGCTTGATTGTATCTACTGTGATTGGGGTGAGGTGGAATTATGAGTTTTGGTTCACATTTCTGAAATGGCAGTGATATGAATATCTGTCATACATTTGGTGCCTATTTGTACTTGCTCAAACGGAAAAATGTCTAGTCAGTGAATTTGCCCAGTTTATGACTGGATTATCTGTTCTTTCGATATTTAATTGTTCTACTTTTTGTATACCCCGTTAGATTAGTACCTGACAAACATTTTCTCTCATTATGCAGACTGTTATTTCGCCGCTGTCTCCCTTGCTGCTCAGAAGCATGCTAATTTAGTGTAATCTCACTGATATTTCCTCAGCCTTTGACATTCTATTACATTAAGGCATTTGATTAATGTTGAACTGACATTTGTAAAAATTAAAGAGAGGAATCTAGTTCCTGTCTTTGATGTTGTTTGCTTGAGAAAAGTCTCACATAGCTGAGGCTGGCCATAAACTTGCTGTGTAGCTAAGGACGATTGTGGACATCTGATCCTCTTGACTCTGCATCCCAAGTTCTGGCATTACAGGAAAGTGCCACGATTCCCAGTTAATGTGAAGCTGGGGTAGGGCTACTTGAGTGCCAGGTAAGCATTCTACCAAGTGAGCCCTGTCCTGGGGTTTCAATCATCTACATCCAATTTTCCTGGTGCCACTTGTTAAAAAGGCTATATTCCTCCCCCAATATCTCTGTTGAGAGTCAGTTAGATAGCTGTAACTGTGACACTCTCATGTCACATGCGTCCCATAGCCTCTCTCCAATTCCTCAACACCTCTTTCATGGTCCCCTTTCCAGCTTCCAGACCTAGCCCAGCACTCACACCCTCATCTGTACATCTATGTGTTTGTCCATCCACAGCTCTGTGCAGGAACATTGGAAGCTAGGATCTCCATCGAGTGCATGCGCCACGTTTTCATTATCCTTTCACTGGTGTATGGAAATCTAGGCTGTTCCCACTTCCTTGCTATTGTGACCGAGGCAAGACTCATGGTTATGCAGGTGTCTCTATCTAGAATATGGACTTCTTTGAGTACGTGCCCAGGAGTGGCCTAGTTGGGTCATAGAGTAGTACTATTTTTTTTAACTTTTGACCAAACCTCCAGGATGATTTCCATGATGACTGTACCAGTTTACAGTCCCACAACAGTGACTTACACAATCCTTATCGTTACAGCTATAATGTAAGTTGAGGCCGGGTATCAAGATATCTCCAGCAGTGTTCTTTAAGCTCAGAACTGCTTTGACTGTCTGTGGTCTTTGTGTCCACATAAATTTTTGGATTGCTTTTTCTAGTTCTGTAAAGAATGCCATTGGGCTTTTGGTGGTAATTGCATTGAATTTGTAAACCTCTTTTGATAATATAACATATTCACAATTTAATTATGTCAGGGAACACTGTTTCTTTCCATTATTTAGCATCGTCAATTTTTTCCTTCCTTCCTTCCTTCCTTCCTTCCTTCCTTCCTTCCTTCCTACCTTCCTTCCATTTTTTTTCACTGTAGAGAGATTTCACCCTCTTGCTTAGGTTTACGCCTAGGTTTCTTTCCATCTTTGAGGTACAGCGAGTCTGATATAATTTCATTCTCATAAAGCTGATGCTTGGTGCGTGTAGAGAAGCTATTGATTTTTATATGATGATTTTATATATTGCGGTCCTTGTAACTTCACTGGAAGTGTTTATCAGATCTAAAGGTTTTCTGGTGGAGGACTGTGTGAGTGTGTGTGCATATGTGTATGTGTGCTTATGTATGTGTGCATGTGTGCTTGTGTGCATGCACCTGTGTGTGTGTGTCTGTGTGTGTTGGCTAGAGATTGATGCCAGGTGTCTTTCTTTATAGCTCTTCACCTTACATCTTGAGACAGGGTCTTTCCTGGGTTCAGGTAGGCTGGGCAGCCAGAGCCTGAGGACTCTGAGGCCTGCCTCTGCCTTCCCAGTACTGGGATTGCAGACATGCAGATACACTTGAGATTTATGTGAGTGTGGAGGATCTAAATTCAGGTCTGCATGTTTTCATGGCAAGCTCTTTACCATCTAGGCCATCTTCCCAGCCCTCGGGACCTTCTGTTCTGTTTTATAGTGTCTTCTTCTGTGAACCATGGTGGTTTTGCGGCTACTGTGGCTTAGTCTGAAGTTAGTTGTTGTGATTCCTCTAGCATCATTCATTTTGCTTAGGTCTTCCTTATATCTTGCAGAGAAGGGTAGGAGAGCCAGTAGGATTGGTTCGGCTCTTTGGGGTCTTTTGTGCTTCCATAGGGATTTTAGGATTGATGATAACTGTTCTTCTATAGCCTCCTCATGGGTAGCATGTGTCCTTCCCCTAAAGTAAATGCTGCCAATTATCCACAGAAGCCAAGGTGGCATAGCCAAGTACATAAGCTTTCTCTCTATACACAGACCCCACCTTTTTCTCAAGCTTCTTTTTCACTGCAGCCTCAGAAGACCTACCTCTCATCTCCTCACCTCAGGAGTGCCCTTCCTCAACCCTCAGTGTGGACTCCTACCTGGATCTCATGGTTCAGTTCAAATGCTGCTCTAGTCTACCCATTGGGAGATAATTTCCTCCTTGGGGACCTTTCCCTACAGCACTCTGGCTTTCAACATGTACTTTCTTGGAGTAAAGGAATATAAATATTTGCATCTGACTAATAATTGCTTATAGATTTTATTATAGATGCTAATCCTTGGCCCCGAGACCTCCTGCTTTGCACAGCATATGTAGTTGTGGTTAAGAGCTCAGACCTTCTACCTGAAAGTTCTTTTTATTAATATTTCCATCTCCTCATTTGTTGTGATCTGTTTAGGTTATTGATTCTTCTTGTTTTAATTTTGGTGGCTTGGCTGAAACTAGAGATTCACCCATTTATTTTAGATTTTCCAGATTAATGGGGTACAAGTTTTAAAAATATTCCTTTATAATCTGAATTCCTTTGATATCTGTGGCAATGTTTCCCTGTTCATTTCTGATTCTGACAGTTTGGATCCTCTCCTTCCTTCTCTTGTTTAACTGGGCCAAAGATCTGTCCACCTTGTTCATCTTCTCAAAATCCAGCTCTTAGGTTCACGGATTCTTCTGCAGTCTTCTATCTTACGTTTTATTGCATTATATTCAGATAGGATACAAGGAGAGATTTTGTCCTTTTGAATTTATGAATATTTATTTTGAGACCCAGGATGTGGTATGTTTTCAAAAAGCTTCCTGTGCTGCTGAGTGGATTGTGTATTTGGCCTTGGGTGAAATACTCTGTAGATATCTCTTAAGTCAATTTGGTGCAAGGTGTCAACTAATTCTGATGATTCTCTGTTAATTTTTCCCAGACTGGTCTATTAAAGAAAGTGGAATACTGAAATCACTTACTATTATTGAATTGATATTAATCTGTGCCTTTAAATTCAGTTGTACATCTTATGAAATTGGGTGCTTCAGAGTTTGATAAATGTGTGCTTAGGACAGTAATTTCTTCGTTAAGCGATCCCTTCATTAGAATGAAGTGTCCCTTTATCTCTTATGATTGGTTTTGGTTTGAAGTCCTTTGTCAGACAGTAGGACAGTGATGCCTGCTTGCTTCCTGGTCCCATTTGATTGGAGCACTTTTATCCATTCTTTTACTCTATGGTGGCATTTGTCTTTAAAGCCTTAATATGTTTCTTGTAGACTACAGATAGATGGATTTTTGTTTTCTGATCCATTTAGTCAGCATGTGTGTTTTGACGGGAGAATTGAAACCATTGGTATTAAAGCTATTATTTATGTTAAGGTTATTATTTAAATATGTTTGTTAATGGTGGTCTTCTTGCTGCTGGTGGTCAGTGCTGCTTTGGGTTTTAATAATAATGGGCTCATATTTCTTTCCTCAGTTTTTCTGCTGTGCTCAGTTCTCTCTTCAGCCCAAAATATCATTTCCTGTGTTTTCCAATTTATTGGATATAAATTTTTAAAGGTTGTTAATACTGTAGAAAATTTTCTTTTTCCTTCAATTATGATACTTTTGGTGGGCGTATTAGTCTAGGATGGCTGTCATAGTCTTTTAGTACTTAGAATGTTCCAGGCTTTTGGGGCATTAAAAATTTCTATTGGAAAACCAATTCTCACTCTGATGGGTTTTTCTTTATATGTGACTTGCAACTTTTTTTTCTTGCAACTTTCAATATTTCTTCTTTTTAAAAAATATGTAAGTGACAATATACTCCTTTATTGTTATTAAAGTTTCTCCAATATCTTTCAGTAACAGAGTACTTATCTTACTAATTTCCACTATTGGCCATGGTTTGGGCCCTGCAAACTCCCATCCCCTTCATCTCAAATGGAACCCTTTGTATGTGGCCACACAGTCATCACTGGTGTGTGGGCCAGGCTGGATCTACTCCCAGATCTTCTTCTTAGGTTCAGCTCCTTGCCAGGCTCTCCAGGGAAAGCATGAAAGGTAGGTTCCATCTTCAGGAACAGACCCATTGGGAGGGGCCAGAATTTCCACCTTCCCTGGTGAACTCGCACACATCGCCATGGCTTGAGACAGTACTGTCTTCAGTTTTGCTGGCTTCAGATTGCATGGTAAAATCACCACCTGATTTGCATCTGCCCTAGAGAAGCGTGATTCACCAATCCACAAACAGCTGTCTTTGGGGCTGCTCCTCCCACATCTACTTCTACACACAACGCCTCCTCGCCTTTCTGTTATAGCAGCGCTGGTTGCCATCTTTGCCCCAAATCAGCAGAAAATCATGCAGCAGCCAAGCGTTGGTCTGGAGTGGCCCCAGCAGGCACCAATACATTGTCTTTGCTATGTCTACTTAATTCTTTAACTATGATGTGCAGCAGGGACTTTCTTTTCTGGTGTTGACTACGTTCTGTGTGCCTTTTGCACCTGTATGGGTGTGTCTTTCCTTACTTTATCTGCTATGATCTTGTTGATCATCTGATGTATGCCATTGTCTTGGGATGCTTCTCTTTCATCTATGCCCATAATTTGAAGGTTTGGCTTTCTCTATGGTGTTCTACATTTCCTGTGTGTCCCTTTTCTGTATGTTTAATGTTTATCGTAGTCCTTGTTTACACAACTTAGATCTACTACTTTGAGTCCTGATACTGTGTCTTCAGCTCGACTCATTTGCCTTGCAAGATTTTCCTTTGAGTTTTCTGGCTGAGTTATCAGGGTTTTCAATTTAATCTTCATTTCAGCTCAAGTGCTTTTCTTACTGAATTCCATCTTCAAGTTCTGTGTTGTCTTTCTCATTTGCTTCTGTTTCACATTTGTGTTTTCTGGGGCATCACATAGGGGCTTATTCTCCCTAAATTGTTTCCCCTTAATTTCACTGAGCTGTTTCTTTGGGTCTTCTTTAAACTCCTTGCATTCTTTGATGAAAATTATGATTGTTCTTTTAAATTCTGTGTCCTGGCATTCATGTGGGTTATTCTCATTGGTGAACATTTTGACAGGACTGGCAGGTTCTGGAGAGAAGGTATGAGCTTATTGTTTCACATTGTTGGTATTTTTGCAATGCGAGTGGGGTGCGTGGATTTCTTTTGTTAGTTCTAGGTCTGATATGGTCAGAGCAGGTTGGGACAGAAGAGCGGATGCTGGGGAAGGCTGGGCCAAGAGGTTGGAAATGGCTTGGGTGGGATAAAGTCAGGTGGACAGAGGGCTGATGTACACGATGTGTCTCTTGTTCCAAGCTTGGAGTGCTGGGATAGATCTGGTTGGTGGAAGGGTTTGATGTGGCACATGAAGGACTTAGGCATTGGGAAAATAGGCAAGGAAAGTCCTGGCAGAAGTCTAGAGATCAGTTGTGGTATAGATAGTGGAGGACAGACTCGACGGGAGCCCTGGGTATGGGAGCTGGGCTACATCTGGCTGGTTGGGGAGAAGGCGTGGATGGTCAGAGAGACTCTCTGGTCGGGTCCTGGAGAAGGAAGTAGGAGCTCTGGTTGGGTGGACAGGCTGGATGCGGTGCAGAAGGGACCTGGGAGGTACTCCAGGACCTTTGTGGCTTCTGGTTTACTTGTTCTCTTGTAGAGGAAGTTAGCATCTCCTCGCCAGAGTTGCCTTCAGGCCCAACCCCACCCAGACTGCACCCTGCCAGAGACTGCTCCTCAGAGCCATTCTACTGTGCCACTGAGGCAGAATAAACAGTTGGGGACAAGGGTGCCAAGGAGGTCCAGAGCCAGAGAACTCCCAGCTGGTAGGTGAGGAGCTACAGACCCTTGTTCTGTAATCTCTGGGCTCTGTCCACACCAAGTCTTTGCTGACTGGCCACCCCGAAGGCCACCTCCAGACCTGCCTGCACCTTGGGCTTCTCCTGCATCCCTGTGGAGGGCCCGTCAGCCACCTGGCTCCTGAACTCTCATCCTGAAGCTGTCCCAAGTCTGCACACTTCTCTCTGCTGAGAATCTTGGTTGCTGGGAAACTTGACCTTCCCAGCCAACAAAGCTGCTATTCCCTTTCTTGTCCCTAACTGCTGTTTTCCAGCGTCCTCAGCCTCCCTTGGGTGCCGCCCTCATTTCACTTCCTACCAAAATTCCAGCTCTCATCTCGGTGACTCGGATCGGCAATTTCCTGCTGCCTGACTACCTCACAGGAATCTCCTTGAAGGCTACAACCCTTTGTAGAAAATAACAGGCTTTCCCAAACAAAACACTGCAGGCATTGTAATTATTGGCCTTTCTGTCTGTCTCCCTTACTGCTCCATTAATCTGTTAACTCGTCATTAGATAAATTTTGCGTAGAGGAGACTGATAAACATTTGCTAAATACAATGGTGGTTGTGTTGGTTTTGATAGAAGGTTATGTTTAGAAGGTTATTTTCTATAATTAAGAAGTTGTGCAACACAGGAGACAGCAGGAAAAAAAACAGGAAGTGGAGTGGAGTCATGGAGAAATTGGACTGTGGAGCACATCTCTGCTGAGTGAGTAGAAGGGCATCATCAGAACGATCAAAGTGCATATGCTGCCACCCTGTGGCCCTCCTGGGTCATGACAGCCTGGGTACTCTTGGGAGTACTCATATTTTTTGTCAGCTTTACTTCACTATTTTTTTTTATAAATCCCCTTCCATGGTACTCACAGCTTGAGCCTGGGTCATCTGAACTGTGACTCTGTTGTGGGTTTTCACAAGCTGCTCAATGAATTCCTGGTAAGGAACCTTGGTGAATAGAGTTTCCTTCCAGAGGTTGGGGATCAAGAAGCTGTAGGTCTTGGAGGTGGCATTGAAGGTGGCCTTGGCAAAGTTGCCCAGGATGGCAGTGCAGCCCCTGGCTGATGTGGAGCAGTCATTAATACCGGCCATCAGCAGCAGCTGCTTGGGCACAGGAGCAGAGACAATGCCAGTATCTCTGCGGACAGGGACGCGACACACGATAACAAGTCACAGCCACTTGTCAGTTTGCCAATCTTGTTCTCCCAGTAGCCTCTCTTCACAGGGACAATGGAGAGCTTGACTGAGATGATGGCGCCTTGCATGGCAGTGGCTACCTCCGTGGAGCACTTAACACCAAGATCAACATGATGATCATTGTAGTCCTCAATAGTGACAACAGCCTTGAACCTGGTCCGCTGGCAGGATCTTTAGGGATGCACCCAGAGAAAAGTCAACAATCTCAGATTCCTTCCCGGTCAGGGAGGACAGTTAGATCTTCTCCAGGGACTTGATCTTCATGTCCTTGAGCAGACGGCTCAGCTTGGTGATGGGAATCCACTCCTTGTCTGGTTTTACCTCCATGGGTACCATGTCCTTGAGCATGACCATGACCCCCAAACCTCCAAACCTGTGTGGAAGCCGTGGGCATCCTATTGGCCACTTGTTGTTTTTCAGAAAAAGAAGGGAGATCTGGTTTTGTAAATTTAAGGTAGGAGAGGTTGTTTGAGGATAATTCTTCTTACGGTTTAATATTCTATTTAATACTCATATGTGCATATGTGTTTCCATCAAATCCACCCCTCATTCAAGTTACTTCCCTGCTCTCCTGACCCCCACCTTCCCCTCCCAACTTCATTGTTCTTTTAGTTTTTTAAAAAAATACTCATTGTGGATGCAGATTAAGCATTTTTAAAAATCCTTCTCTCATATGTCTGGACCTCAGTTTCTCCTCCTCCAACTCCTCCCAATCTCTCCCTCCCACCCACTCCCCTTTTGTTTCCCTTCAGAAAAGAGTAGGCCTTCCAAGGACATCAACTGAACACAGCATAACAAGTTACAATAAAACTAGCACAAACCCACATATCAAGGCTGGACGATGCACCCAGTAGGAGGAAAAGGGTCCCAAGAGCAGGCAAAAGAGTCAGAGACACCCCCACTCCCACTGTTAGGAGTTCATGAGAACAACAAACTAAACAACCATAGCATATATGCAGACGACCTAGTGCGGAGACCCATGCAGGCTCTGTGGCTGTTGCTCCAGTCTCTGTGAGCCCTATGAGCCCTGCTTAATTGATTCTGTGGGCCATGTTCTTCTGATGTCCTCAACCCCTCTGCCTCCTACACTCCTTTCTCCCCTCTTCTGCAGGGTTCCCCAAGCTCTGCCTAAAGTTTGGCTGTGGGTCTCTGCATCTGCTCTCATCAGTTGCTAGATGAAGCCTCTCTGATGGTGATTGGTCTAGGCACCATGATGTTGGATGCCCCTCTGTAGGCTGTGAATGTTTTATTACCATTGGTTAATAAAGAAACTGATCTGGCCAATAGCCAGGCAGGAAATCCAACCAAAGAATAAGGGAAAAAGAAGTTGGAGTTTGGGAGACGCCAGCAGAGTCTGGGAGACACCAGCAGCCACTGAAGAAGCAAGATATGAGGTCACAAGTCATGAGCCTCATGGTAAAATGTAAAATAATAGAAATGGGTTAGTTTAAGTTGTAAAAGCTAGTTAATAATAAACCTGAGCTAATAGACCAAACACTTTGTAATTAATATTAAGCCACAGAGTGGATATTCAGGAACTGGCTGGCAAGAGAGAAACCTCCAGTTATACACCAGTCTAAGAGTGTAACAGAATATCATTAAGGGTCATTTCATTGATTTTTTTTTTCCAGACCTGTTTGGTTTTATCCTAGCTATCTGGGATATCCAGGCTCTGGTTCCTAGCCATCCAGGCAGTATCAGGACTGCTCAGGTGCAGGTCACATCAGCCAGAAGAACAGGTAGGCCTCTTGTCTGAGGAACTCTCCCACTCCCCTGGTTCAGTTCCCAAAAACTCAATCCACAACCACTCCCTTCCCTCCCCATTCCCACTCCGCTGCTGTGTCCCCAACTTGCTGGACATTCCCTGCTCAAGTGCAGGCCACACCAGCCAGAATAACGGGTGTGCAAACTCAGGCATTTTTATTGTTGTTATCGTGTGTGTGTTCTATGTGAGTGTACATGCCACAGCATGCAAAAGGAGGACAGGGAACGGCCTTTGGGAGTTAGTTTTCACCTTCTGACTTGTCGAGGTATTATGGTATCTTTTAGTTTTTCTGTGGCTGTGCTGCATACGCCTGGCTCGGTGTGTCATGAGGTAACTCTGTCTCCTATCTCACTACTAGTACAGACGTGCCACCATAGCCAGCTTTTACCCTGGGTTCTGGAGTCATCAGGCTGGCACAGTTAGTACAGATTGTGCCACCAGAGCCAACTTTTACCCTGGGTTTGTGAATTGTCAGGCTGGCACAACTAGCTGGAGCCATTTTCCTGGTCCCTGGCCTCAGATTTTAAAATATTTTGCTCTTAACATTTTTTTGTGCTTGTGAGAATTACTGAGTATCCCAGATGGCTTTTATGGGTTACATTTCTAAATATTTATTATACTAGAATTTGAAAAACACCAAACTGTTTACCAGATTATTTAAAGTAGCATTAAGAACCCACTAATATTAACCTATTAAAACAAAATAATTACTTATTTTACAAAGCTATTGAAAAATATGTCTTCAAAATAATGTTCACAAAACTCTTTGTATCTCAGGGGAAGAAAGATGAGGCTTTCTTTTTATTTCTACATTCAGTATGTTACTGTATTCTGTTTGGGTTGAAGATGGGAAAAAATCCATCTTCTCAGATAAGTGGTTGGAAGGCAGAGGTACACGCTAGTAACTTTAAATACAGTTATAGATATTATTCTTTATAGGTATTATACTATATCATAATTACCAGATAGTAAGTTCTTAGAATATGAAACCATATGAATAAATTCTTTGCACATAGTTTCATTAGAATCAATTACCATCCTCAAACTTGAAGGAGTCTTTTATTTAGTTGTGATTGTGTAACATTTTATATTAGTCATTTGGAAAGTAATGATTTACTGACTCATGAGTGTCATCTAAATTCTGACATATCTCATTACCCATCTATGACATACATGTTCATATGTGTGTTTACATATGTGTATGTGTGTTTACTGACTCCTGAGTGTCATTTAAATGCTGACACATCTCATTGCCCATCTATGACATGTTTACATGTGTGTACTTACATATGTGAGCATATAAAACATTTGAAATACTACCACTAATCTCATCAATAAATGTACCTGTTGGAAAAATACCAGATCATGACTGCAAACAGAAACTCCCCCAAATACTAGGTTTTGCTTGCAAGATTCAATTTTATTATCCTGACAAATTCTATGTTATTTTCCTTGAAATGAAAAGTTCAATTTGTTCATTTTCAAGAAATGTATGTCATGAAGTTAATTAGGAGGATCTATATAATTGGCCAGTTTTCTGTTTCTTTTTCCGAGAAGAAAACAGTTCAATAAAAAGCGTGGCCAGTTCAGCTCATAAATTGACCGTTCAAGGACTTTTTCTACAAAGAACCAGGATTGAGCTAGGTGGTAGTGGTGCACGCCTTTAATCCCAGCACTCTGGAGGCAGAGGCTGATGGATCTCTGTGAGTTCAAGGCCAGCCTGGT
>LOEQ01002141.1:340924-355657 GCA_001685075.1 Bramus lutescens | reverse complement strand
CTCAGAGTTGTTTTGATTTGCATTTCTCTGATGACTAAGGATGTTGAGCATCTCTTTAAGAGTCTTTCAGCCATTTTAGAATCCTGTGTTGAGAGTTCTCTGCTTAGGTCTGTACCCCATTTTACAACTGAAACCATGAAAGCAGTAAGGGAATAGACTGGTGTCTCTCAAACTTTGATAGATCACAATTGCCAAATAAACAAAACTATCTGTCATAACCAAAGGTGAAAGAAAAAAAACAGGCCTAAAGAAAAGTTATGATCAGTTATGATCCAGCCCTATAGAAGGAAGATACTGGAAAGAATATTTCAGTCTGTGAGAAAGGCAAAAATATCAAGAGACGACAGGAGGAAAACACATGTGAAGCTAAGGCACTTACCAAACCAAAGAAGACTAGGGCCCGAATGTCAACAAAATGATAGGGAGTAAGAGACACCAGTGATCTCAACACCAGTGATCTCAATTCACCCGTGAAAGAGCGTAGACTGGCAGAGTGACCAGGGAACAGAACCCTGCCTGCCTGTGCAAGCCTCCCAGTCCTGGACCTAGCGCTGGACTCTCTCACACACAGGCCTAACCCAATGAGTTCCCTGCTAATAACCTGCCCATGCCAAGGTCACACTCCTAGACCACCCTGTACCAGCCCAGCACACCAGCCCCACAACGTTACAGCAATAAGACAGAGAAATCAAAGTTTTACTTAGTGCTTTCTGCTTGTTGAAAATTATATTAAATCCATTAATATTTTTATAATAAAGAAAAATAAAGGTCAGAATTGAAAAGCTCCACAAAGTAAAGTTTTATTTTATTTTTAAAGATTTATTTATTAGGTATACAGTGTTCTACCCGCATGTCTGCCTGCAGGCCAGAAGAGGGCACCAGAGGAGCCAGTGTTCTTAACCACTGAACCATTTCTCCAGTCTCAAAATAAAAGTCTTAAAACTTTGATTCTCAATGATTTACTTCATACCTGAATAGACTGGTTCATACTGATAACTGTAGAGAGTGTCCTTAGCATAAAATAAACACTCTTAGTACCAGATTTGTGATCACTGGGTATCACCTTCCAGCAGTCAGTGTTTCTTGGAGAAATGGCTGATTTCAGGAGTGGAGCAGGTAACATAGAAGCTGAAACATTTTATATATTAGGTAGCAATTAGGGCCTTTTTGTGGTTCTCAACCTTCCTAATGCTGCGACCCTTTAATCCAGTTCCTTATGCTGTGTTGACCCCAAACCATAAGACTCTTTTCGTTCCTACTTCATAACTGTAATTTTGCTACTGTTAATGACTCATAGGGCAAATATTTTTGGAGATAGAGGTTTGTCAAAGGGGTCGTGGCTCACAGGTTGAGGATTACTGAATAAGGCTGGCAAATATTTCTCAAGTTGCATAAAAAGCAATTGGGAGATTTGTGCTGTCTAATTAGAAAATTTTGGCACCAATTCCAATGGAACAATTCTTATGTCAACAATAACTTCAGTGGGTCTGACCATTAATTAGCTTTAAGTCTGTTAGTTCATGATGACCCAAAACCCCCAAAGTTAGGGGGAGGAAAATACTAGGAGACTGTTTGAATTCACTTCTTTGATTGAAAACTTGGAAGTAAACAATGAGGAAAACCCTGTGCTGCTTTTCCTAGAAAAGGAATATAACCGGAAAAAAAATGCTGGAGAAACTTCCTCTAACTAAATGCATGAAAAATAACGGTAGCCCTGGCATAGCACCACCCTGAAGATGCTAAGGAGTGAGGGATGGAGATTCCAATCACTCAGCACCACATACACATCCCAGTAGACCAGCTCCTGGCAGACTCAGGACCCTCACCTGCCCTTCCATATAGAACACCCAGCTCCTCCTGTGTATAGTTTCCACTAAGTGTTAAATGGATGCATACTGAATCCCAGGAGCCCAAGGAATCCTTGGTATTTTGGATTGCTTTATTAGAATACCTAAAGTATCATTTTGACTGAATGGGTCTCCCATAAGAGCCCCCAGATTGCTCAGGCAAGTTGGTGCTGGGCTGCATGAAGAGCGGGTGAGGGGGTGGCAGAAGGAAGTGTATCTGGGTTTGAAATCAACAAGAGCAGAGCCGCAGAGGCAGTGTCCCACCAGGAGCCCCTGTCGTGGGCTTACCAGCCCTTACGGGGTCCTTTCTATGTGCACATGCTTCCAGCGTTCATGAAACTTCACCACAGTTGTGTAAACATTGTCATTTACGCCTAGCAGCTGAGGAAACAGACCCAGAGAAGTAAAGAGGGGTGTCTAACGTCTGGTGAGTTAAGTGCCGAGATGAGACTTTCACCTTTGCTTCTGGCTCCAAATCTTTCGGATATTAAGTCATGGCAAGCTTTCTCCAGATTTCGGGTTCCTTAAATGGGGCCAGAAATGAACACAGTTATTCTAGATTCCCCTTATGCAGGTAGAACGTGGAGCCATTATGTACCCTAATGACACCTGGTGATGTTTGTGGACTTGCTTTGCAAATGATACAGTCCTCAATAGACGGTGTAATTACAAGGTTGAAAGGTGTATATCCCCTTTTAGTGGACACTCTCTACTAATCACATGCAAAATTGAGGAAAACTCTTGTCTTCCAATGTAAGATCTATAAATTCAGGCCACCCAAAGGGAGGGATTCTTTTAAAAGGGCCTTTTTTTGTTAAGGGATTATCTCTGCTGGTGCATACTAAAGCGACTGTCTTGATGTGTTTGCAGTGCTGTGTTGTGGTCACGGGAGAGGAGCCATTTCAACACAAAAGAAAGCAAAGCAAAAAAGAGAACATGCATCCGATCAAATTAGGACTAGATCCTGGTCCCAGGGCAGCAAGTGCTCCTGACCCTTTCCAACTCTACATCTAGAAGATATCATTGAGAACTACTGTCTAGATAACAATCAAGGGTCTTTGAAACCTCTTTTCCCCAGAGTGTGGTAGGCTTATTGAGGGGAGCTATTAGGAAGACACTCTAAAGTATGTGGCAATCCAGGTCTTGCCCAGGGAGGAGGAACCTGGGTTATTCACGGGGTTTTCCCCAGGTGCTGTAAGCCCCAGCCTTATTTCTTTGCTTCCTTAGTGTAGCGAGGAAGCAATGAGCCCCAGGCCTCTGTCTAGCTTTTGTTAGGGGGACTTCTCACTGTTGGCTCTTCTTTTGTGAATGAAGCCAGTGCTGTATTCCCAGGGAGGGAGTGTCTGTCCAGAGCTACAGAAAGCAAAGGCTGGAGGAAGAGACACCTGCCGGAGAAAGGGCAGGGACTGGAGGTCTGGCTTCTAAAGAAGGAAATCAGCAGCCAATTAGAGGAGACTACACTCTGCCCTGCGGGGCTGGGACAACAGGAGGTCAGGTATTTCTGAATGTGAACCTTCTTCAGATGCCCTGTTTTTCTTATGAGGCCACACTCAGTGGCTGTCTAAACTTGGTGAGGAAGTTCTCTCTTGTTTAAGCTGTCCTCCAAACAGGAAGGCTTTCTCTTCTGGATGAATTAGGTGCTACCAGTCCTTTATCTACTTGCATGGATGTTTGGTTGTGGATTTACCTCTACACAATTTCTTCCTTGCTTTCAAGTCTTGAGACTTTACCTACTGTTTCTTTTATGTATAGAGGAGACAGCAATGTGAGCCAGTCGGAGAGTAGGCAGAGCCCATCAGTTCAGCGGCCGGCAAGGTCAGGCCTGTTTTCATCTTTCAGAGTTCAGGAGTATGGTCCAACAAGGCTGAGGTATGGCTTGTGACATTAGAAGTCATGGTTAGGGAAGTGAAAAGGTTACACGACCAGAATCCAAACTTTCTGCCGACATCGTTTTCTAATAGTTTTCTGGGAGGCTAGCTGGCAGTGGCTCTGCTGGTTCTTGTCTCTGTGGGTTAATGAAGGCATTTGTTTTCTCTCCCATCACATGAGGTGCTGACCGTTATTATAGGCTCATCTGAGGTGGGCTGGTGGCCGTAGGAGAGCTTCCTGATTGAATGGGAGTTTGTGTGTTATTTGATGTTGTGTTGCTCGAGAATCCTTCATATGCTCAATCCTTAAGCTGTAACGTTAAACGTTTCTATCTGGAGGTGTCAATTGTAGTGTCAAGATAGTGCAGGGTGAGGTCTATGACATTTTCCTCCACAGCCCCTGCATTGTTTCTCAACTGGGGAAAGCTGAAGACTTGGTTGGCAACATAGCGAGTGAATATCTCACACTGAGCATGAGTAAGAAGTTCATTTCTGCCTACAAAGGCAAACAAGATCCGTGGGTCTGGGCACACCAAAGTCATCCTGCACTTTATCCCCAGTTCCCATGCTGAGACTCTCCACCAACAGAAACAACGGCAGGACTGGGGTTTCCACTAGAGGCCCTGGAGAGTGGCAGATCTGGCTGGGAGGGGTAGTGTCTGTCCCCACTCATCTGAGAATTTTGAACATGTGACTCAAACTCTTGGACATACACTTTCACAGGTCACTGTGAGACTTATTAAAGAGTCTAAAGAGTCCTCACACAGCATTTGGACCATAGGATGTGTCCACTGAGTGGGAACAGCTGGTTTTTATCTCCATGTTAGAGCAGAGATTGACTGCTCATTCCTCCGAAATCTTGGAATAGGGAACTTAACTCTGCGACTTTCCGTACTTGTAATTGTCCAATGGGTCACACGATGGAGCTCATACCTGCCTCTACTTGCCATTCAGTGCTGTGTATTCTCTGTTTTAAAAAAATAGTCTTCAGGATAATTGTCTTATAGGGATTTCATAAGGGCCAAATATAAAACTGCCATACTAGAAATCAAAATATCTATACAGGGTCCTTATTACTGCTTTTGAAGGACTTTAGAAATTGTATTTGTCTGCCTTGGAAGACTTAATAGCAGCCACACTGACTGCAAGGAGCAGGTGTCTCCTGGGCTGTAGAAAGTGAGTCTGGAGAAGGCCTGCTAGCTATGGACATTAGGCTCCTTGTATCTGTGGAACAACTGAGGTGTGCGGGTGACTCTGAGAAGCCTGAGCCAAGTGCTAGCCCTCAGGAGGCACATGGAGAGTAGGGGAACAGACAGGGTGCTGTGCAGTTAGCACAGTCATGGTAACTGTCTGTGTTCTCCACAGCCAGTAACCCCAGGACTGCTGGTATCCTGGGACCACTTGAAGATGCTGCCCAGGCTCCTTGTTTTCTCTGCTCTCGGTCTCCTGCTGTGTGGTAAGTTTTCTTTCTTCTTATCAGAAGTGCCCTTGCTGACTGACATACAACTGTCCTCATGTGGAGAAATAGAAACGCTCCCAGTGCTGTCTTTACTAGAGCGTGTGTGGCTTTGTCACTTGTCACATTGCTCTAGGACTGACAGATTGGCATCGGTGTCCTGCCAGCTGTTGTTATCCTCCGCAGGTTAGCATGTGACTCTTAATCGCATTACTGAAATGAGAACGATATCAGCCACTGGTTTTTAATTACTTAATTAATTTTTACTTATTCTTTGTGTCTTTCACATCATGCTACCTGATCCCACCCACCTCCCTCCCCACCCCAAAATAAAATTTAAGAGAAAAAGAAAAAGAACAAAGAAAAAATAGGAAGGGAAAAATCTCATCGGAAGCTGCAGGGTGACAGCAAGTCACAGAGTAAGCCTCTTTATCTGTATTTTTACATGTAAGCATTTATCAAAAAGAATCACTGAACTGTTACTGATGATTTAATTAGGTATTGTATTGATTACTTTCCTTTGACAAAATATCTGAGAAAAAGGTTTACTTGGGCTTGCAGTTTTAGGACACACACACACAAATGGTGTGTGTGTGTGTGTGTGCGTGCACGTACTATAATGGTGGGAAGACACAGTGGCAGGAATTTAAGGCATTTGGTTTCCACAGCTGTGAGCTGGGTGGTGGTGGAGGTAGTGCACACCTCTAATCCCGGGATTTAGGAGGCAGAGGTAGGTGGATCTCTGTGAGTTCAAGGCCAGCCTGATCTACAGAGTGAGTTCCAGGACAGCCAGAGATACACAGAGAANTCTCTGTGAGTTCAAGGCCAGCCTGATCTACAGAGTGAGTTCCAGGACAGCCAGAGATACACAGAGAAACCCTGTCTCAAAACAAAACAAAACAAAAAAAAGTCTGTGTCCCACAGCTGTGAAGCAGAGAACAGTGAAAGCTGGTGCTCAGCTTCCTCTCATTCAGGCTGCTACCCCAGCTCTTGGAATGTGCTGCTTTATATAAGGGCCGAGCTTCCCAGTCAACTAGCCTAATCTAGATAATCCCCTGTGGACATGCCTAGAGACTGGTCTCATCAATGATTCTAAGTCTAATCAAGTTGACTGTAAAAGTTTAGCACATCATTCAGATCATGACAGTGAGGTAATTTGTAGCTCTAACTGCCGTACCATTTCTACATCATCATCATCACCATCATCAAGTTAACCCCGCCCAGAGTTTACATTTGTAAATAAATACCAGTTATGTTGGTGCAGGACTGCCTTTATGGCACTGCAATATGTTTTATGATTTTATAAAGTGATTAGGCCTCAAGTAAATATATGTGAATTCTGTTGAATTAAATGGACTTGAGTTTGGTACTTCTTAAATGCTGGGCAAGTTTTCGTGTTGTCTGACACAATTTAGCTAACTCTCTGCCTTCTACCCTTAGGTAGACATGTTACAGGGTTACATACAGAGTTAGTGTTGAAGAAACTTGCAGATCAAAGAGTGCGTAGTTGGTCTTTTTGTGTGCATGAGGACACTAAGGTCTGATGGGGAAGTGGCTTGCCCGAGGGTGGCAGTGAGTTGGAATTAGCCCCCAGTTAGTTGCCTGATTCTGCTTTGTATCTGCCATACTCACTGGCTGATGGCTCTTCTTTACCTCTGAGGGTCCTGTGGGTTTTATGGTCCTTGTCTCCTGCCGTAGTGAGGCTTTCATTACATCTGCCTTCAATCAACCCAGTCCTAGGGTCGCTGAAGCCTTCCCTGATCCCTAATGAGAGCAATGTTGCTTTCTACGGGTCACCTGCATACCTACCAACAGACCCATGAGTAACATCATAGAGCCACATACTAAGATGGTTGTCATTATCTTGAGTAAATTTAATAGATTTATAAAGTATATACCGGTTCCTGAACAGAAATATATGGATCACTGTGATTGTCCTCAGGGACAGAATTTAATAAAGATCAGTTTCTATTGGCTTATTCTTGGGTCCTTGGACCCCTTATTGCTCATGTTACACCCTTGAAGATACAAATAGGTTCCCAACATCAGCAGTTACTCCCACTAACCAGGCAACTTGATAAGGCTGAGTACAGGTCCAGGTGAGTACTGAGCCCAAACTGGACTATAGAGATGAGAATGGGTAGCTGTGGCTGATGAAGCGCGCTCCAGGGCTTCCAGATATCGCAGTGGGGGAGCTAGTGCTTGGGTATGGTCTGCTGCAGGCTCACCTGTGGTTTCTCTTACAGCCAGCCCTACCATAGTTTCCCGGAAGGAATGGGGGGCGAGTTCCCTCACCTGCAGCGTGCCGCTGAGCCCGCCTGTGGCCTACCTCATCACAGAGCAGCTCAGCAGAATGGAGTGCCGAGATCGGGCCACCTGCAGCCAGATGGTGCGAGTCCTACAGTCCCATTCCGTCTACAACAAAGGCTGGTGTGACGTGGCCTTCAAGTAAGAGGCTGCCCGAGTCTCTAAACTCATGTCTATCCCTTGTAGACTTTTCCTGGCTTTCCTTATTCTGTATCTCCCATCTCCTGGGCTTCATTTGTGTTGCGTTTTTGATGACTGAAAAGTGTTAGAAAAAAAAGAACTCAAACAAAATCCAGAAGTCATTAGGAAGAACAACCTTGTGGGTGCTTTTATCCTGGGTGATCCTGAAAGAACACACAGACAGTTACAAAACCACTGCAGCCACCCCGGGAGCCCCCAGCATGACAGCTCACAAAGGGCTTCATTGCTGTCAACCAGCTAGGAGCACTAGGGGAAGAGAATCTTTCTTTCCCTTATTGCTATCTTTATTACCTAAATGAGAAAGTCATAGTCTATGGACACCAAAGAATTTCTTTAAAGCGGTACATATCAAGGGGCATGGGTTCAGAATTGTGTTGAGACTGCATGTTTATATAGCCCAGTCCCCTTCCCTTCCAGTCAGGGCTCATACCCATTTAGTACCCTGAATGACCACTGGGTATCACAAGGGGATGAGTGGACAGGGGGCAGGGAATGGTGGGGAGAGCCCATGTTCAAATGAGTGCAAGGCATGAAGACTATTTACTCTGATGGCTCTATGCAAGGCCCCCAAGTTTTCTCATTAGCCTCAGGAAAGAGAAGGCTCATAAATGGATGAAGAGAAAGAGCAGGGTTGGGGGTTAAAAAACAAATAGAAATAAGTTGCAAAGAATCTGTTTTGAAAAGGATGGTCTGTGCTTCCACACAGTTTCAGACTGAAGCCTCAGTATGCAAGAACAGCTGGAGACAGGCCGTACAGCCTGCATCTGTACGTTGCCAGGGACCTCTGCTCAGTCCTTGGTGGAAGCTGTGTTGACTTTGTTAGACACAGTTTGTCTGCCTGTCCCTCATCACCACATTGCTGTTCCTGAAGTGTTGCTTATTCCAGTCATGGTGTTTCTTGGCGGTTTCAATGGCTCTGTCTCTAAACAATCAGGTTTCTGCAGTGACAATGTACACCTCGTTTTGATAGTGTGGTTACTGCAGCTGTAGGGAGTGGTGACACTGAACTATTAAAGGACTCTGCAGAAGTGACAGAGGAGCCTGCTGGAAACACCAGAAAGCAGAGAAGTGGCGGGCACACTTCGGGTGCCTGATTCTTGGTGTCAGTTGACGAAGCCTTCAGGTGAGCAGGGCTTCACTTGACCTTGGAAAGTCTTCTTTCACATTCAGTTTGCGTTGGAATTCACAGTCTAGTAAACTGCTGAATCTAGCAAGAGTTATGAAACACCATTTTCAAGGTGGATTGGAAAGCAGAGAACAACAGAATGGGCAGAAATAAAAGAAGGAGTAGAATAAAAGAATATAGACATGACTTTAAAACAAACTTATAAAACAAAACAAAATATATTTCTGTGATTAAGAGTCTACAGGATCTGTGAGGAGTGGGCTTAAGGAAATTCTTGAGTTGCAGCTAATTGTTTTAAAGAAGGCTCAAGTACTTGGTCCTATAGTTAAAAACAAGAACATGTTAGACTAAGCTGGATGTTGTCATGCCCAACTGTAACCACAGCTCTTAGGAGGCTGAAGCAGGAGGACTTCAGTGACCTCAAGGCCAGCTGAGGCTATGCAGTAAGTTCCAGGCTAGCCTAGGTAACAGGGAGAGATCATGTTTCAAAGGCTACCCACTCCCAAATAACAACAGCAACAAAATGAATTAACCAGCAGGAAAAGATCATTGTCTTCAGGTCCTGGAGAGTCACACATTCAAATTCCACTTTGAACAAAGTGAGTATTTTTTTCTTTTTCTTTTTTTTTTTTTTGGAGGTAGGGTTTCTCTGTGTGACAGCCCCAGCTGTCCTGGAACTAGCTCTGTACACCAGGCTGGCTTTGAACACATAGAGATCTGCCTGCGTCTGCCTCCAGAGTATTGGGATCAAAGGTGGAGGTGGCACCTTCCTTCCTTTCCTTTCCTTCCTTCCTTCCTTCCTTCCTTCCTTCCTTCCTTCCTTCCTTCCCTTATTTTTAAGTGAGTCTGGAAAACACCTGTAATGGAAGACAAAACCAAAATTGAAATATATTTCTATTTTTTTAGGTTGTCCAAAATTGTCTCTTTTGTCTTTCATTATTATATTATTGAAACTTCACTTTTTTTCTGAGCCTCTAGGACCTTTAGGAAATTGAATTTCCTTGATACAGAGGTTTACCACTAAATCTGCATTTTTTTGCCTGGCAGCTTCCTGGTTGGGGATGATGGCAATGTGTATGAAGGTGTCGGTTGGCATGTCCAAGGCTTGCATGCTCCAGGATACAGTAATGTCTCCCTGGGCATTGCCTTCTTCGGCAGTAAAATAGGTAATGGTCCTCCCTCCAGACTCAGAAGGTGCCTACACCCCTAATTCACCTCTTGTCCCCACAGTCACATCTTTTTAGCCTGCCTTGTACCATCTCTGATATCCTTGTCTCTGGAAATCCTTCCTGCAGTGGCACTCTGTGAGATGCAGTTTGTCCTCTTTTGCTCTATTCTTGCTTATTTATTGCTGCAGTTGCCACAGGCATTGAGTTCACAGTTATGGTCAATGGAATCTGAATCATCTACCACTGATATTTCAGTTGCCTGAGGCAAACAGCATGGATTATTTCTTCTTCAGTATCTTTGTTGCTAGAGGCAAAAACGAGGTTAGTAGGCACAGTTGGAGAGTCAGGAGTTTTTGACCATCCACTTCCAGCCAGAGCAGAGCAGAGTGCAGGGGTGGGGCCGAAGGCTGATGTCAGGAAGAGGTAGCCACCCACAAGCTGTTCCTTATTGGGGATCTCAATAGCACATGTTATAGGGAGGTTCAGCAAGAATTATATGGGTTAATGGATATAAAAGAGTTTAAGGCATCCCGCAGTTACTCAGTAAATACCGTCACCCTTTCCCACAGGTCCTTCTGACTTGGTCAAGCAAGTCTCTCCCCATGTATCTTTCACCTGATTTTTAACCTTCTATTTAAAGGCAGAGTAAAATATAGTCTCAGTTTGGCCCTTAGAAGAGGTTCCTAGTTGTGGTTGCCTGGAGTTCTGACCAAGTAGTTCTTCTCTCTCAGGCTTTCTGTCTGTCTTTTCTCTTCCTGTCTACCAGTCACTCACAGGAGGTGTCTTGGCCCTCCCTGTTGCTGCTGTGGGTTGGAGTTCCTCCTGACAGATTTTTCTCTCGTGTTTTTCCCACGAAGGCAACAGCCCCACTCCTGCTGCTTTATTAGCTGCAGAGGACCTCATAAACCATGCCATCCAGAATGGCTACCTGTCACCCCGGTACATCCAGCCACTGTTCTTGAAAGAAGAGACCTGCTTAATTCCTCAACATTCAGAGATGCCCCGAAAAGGTAAGGCCTTTGCCCAGTCCACGTGTCTCTACACTGCCCCCATCAAGCTGCATTTGGGAGAGTTTTCCTGTTAGGCTCCCAAGGATTTCTTGGGCCAAGGATATCTCACACGTGTCACGGCTTTGAAATCAGGGAAGTTATTATTACTTTTTTGTCACTGAGGATTTAATCAGGGCTCAGACATGCTAGGCAAGCACTCCACTACTAAATGACATCCCTATTAGTCAGAGAAGTTAAGGACCATGTTTTCCCTGGCCTCTCCATCCTACCAGAATGGTGTTATCACAGACCCTTTCCTGTCACAAATATATGTGTACTCATGTTTCTGCTGAGTCTACAAGATGCATGAAGCCTTCAGATTTATCCTACATCTGTGAAAAAAGTCAGACATGAAGGAACCCGTGCTTCAGTGAGGAAAGTAAGAGCATGAACAAGCAACAAATGAAATGTGTTAGAAAGTATGGAAGGGAGAGGGGGAAGTAGGGTGTGGAATGGAGTAGCCTTAGTCACATATTGTGGGAATGCACACCCCACCCCCACCCCCNCCCCACCTTTCTAAAACCTGCCACCTTTTCCATGACCGTGGTGCTTAGAAAAATTTGAATTTACAGGCAATGCTGATATGAGAATAATTATTCTAAGAAACCAAATAATGAAAATAATGTACTAGTTTGGAAAGAATGATCAGTAAATTAAAACCAATCAAATTAATTAGCACTTTCAGTAGCTTAGCTTTCTGCTAACACAGCCTTTCTCTCTGATCCAGTGATATTTTAAAATTTGTTTTTTTGAAATTATAAATCTCTAAATAATAATTTTCTTACTTTTGAGTTGGTAGTATTTTTCTTTTTAATATTTCCACCTTATTTATTTATTTTAAGACAATATTTTATCATTTTACATACCAAGCCCAGTTCCCATTCCCTCCCCTCCTCCTCCTACCCAACCTCACCCCCACCTCACCCCCATCCTCTCCTCAGAGGAGGGCAAGGCTTCCTTCCCATGGAGAGTCAACAGAGTCTGACACATCACTTTGAGACAGGACTAAGCGCCCCCCTCCCCAATATTTAGGCTGAGCAAGGTATTCATCCAAAGAGAATGAGCTTCAAAAAGTCAGTTCAAGTACTTGGGATAAATCCTGGTCCCACTGTCAGTGGCCCCACAGACTGTCCCAGCCACACAATTGTCACCCACATTCAGAGGGCCTAGTTTGGGCCTATGCAGGTTCCCTGGCTGTCAGTGAACTCCCACTAGCTCAGGTCAGTTGTTTCCATGGGTTTCCCCATCATGGGCTTAACCCTTTTGCTTGCAATGATAATTTATTAACATCGTGAGTTCTTTGTAGACTATATTATTTCCACACCAGCTCGATCTGTTAAAGAGAGTTGATTTGCACATACCCACATTATTGTATGGCACACTTGTAAGCATGTAGACATCCTGTGTTGTGAAGAAAACAGTCACGCCTCTGTCTGACCAGTCTGTCTCTTTCTGCTTTCATATTGGTTCTTACATCATTGAAATCCATGCTTTTTGCTCCTAATCCAGGCACCTGGCATTTCCAAACTCCAGCCAAGTCCACATGCAGGGCACTGGTGAGAGGCTGGTGCAAACCGGCCTTTGGCTGTTTATTGATTCACTAGCATACAAAGCAAATTTTCATCCCCTTGGCTTTTCATTTTACCGCAGCATGTCCCAGTATCACCCCGCGGTCTGCGTGGGAAGCCAGAGAGACACACTGCTCTCAGATGAACCTCCCAGCCAAATTTGTCATCATCATCCACACTGCTGGGAGAAGCTGCAATGAGTCCGTGGACTGCTTGACTCATGTCAGAGACATACAGTCTTTTCACATAGACCATCAAGACTTCTGTGACATTGCATATCAGTAAGTGGGAGATGGTCCTGTGGCTTCAGTGCGGTGGAGGGCAAAGCTGCGGGAGCCCAGGTGTCTTACACGGGCCCCACACCTTATTCTCATGAGAATCTGAACTGGGTAACATTCAGGTCACAGTTTGGGCTACCTGACCTCTCAGGCATGTTCTCCAGTCCTTCCAGATCAGAAAGACTGAAAATACTGCAGAAGGGGTGGTGGGAAAGCATGGTGGGCAGAGTAGGGATGTGCCGTCTTAGGTACCCTGTCCTAACCAATAAGGGGTGACGGTCCTGGCCAGCTCCAGCTTGTTCTCTCTGATGTTAGAACCTTGCTAGTCTTCTGCTGCTTACCACACAGCACTTTTAACCAACCCCTCTTGGCTCCTTTGTCTCATCTCTACAGTAGGGACTACATTTCCTGTTTGAAGACAAGACAGGGAGTGACATTACTCTCTCATGGTTTCTTTCATGCCAGGATTAAATTAAAGAAACATTATTAATCTAATGAGATACAGAAGACATTTGGGAGATGCCTGTGCTGTCACAGGTGGGACTTAGGGTTAGAATACAAGAAACCTCAGTTATTTGTCCAGGACTTACACAACGAATTTTGTGACTGGTCTCAGATGGGTTTACTTCTGCAGTGTGCCACTGATGTTCTAGCTGTATCCACCCCCATCTCTTTGTAAGGGCAGCTTCTGTATGTAGGAGAGAACATGCTTCATTTTCCAGGACTTTTTTGTAGTCTTACTATGGTCACAGCAGGTAATAGGGAACTGACTACAAACTTGGAAATCACAAACTGGAAAACACCGGGTGAGCTGATTCTTGTTCCTCAACTTGTAAACCTACAGTGGAATCTGCCCACCTCCATGTGTGGTGTTCTGTTACCAACATTGACATGGCTGTAACTGGGTGAGGCACCCACTCATGCCTCAACTAACTTTGTAATTCGCATTTATTGGGTGCCTACTCTGTCTAACACTAGGCAAGATTGATATGGTCCCTTCTCTTGTGGGCTTGAGAGAAACAATAAACAGATAATTACAACGCAGAATGTCAAGCACAGTGTTGGAAGAAGATCAGGGCACAGGGAAGATGAGCCTGCAAGTCTTTGGAGGAAATAAAGGTGTCAGAGAAGAACTAATGAAGAGGGGCATCTTTATTAGCACATGAATAAGGTGTGGGGGTTGGTTGGCAAAGAGGAGGTAGTCTAGTTAAAGAATAACATATTCAAAAGCTTGGGCTATAGACAGAGTGTGTGTCTTTGAGGAAACAGAACATGCACCACTCAAACCTAAAACTGGATTTCCGAGAGAAGGGTAGTGAGGTGGGGTCTGTAGGAACCCAACTTCTATGTGGATCTTGTAAGTAAAACTGAAAACTGGCTTTGTGTGAAGGCAGACTGGAGAGTGTTTGGAAAGTCACACCCTTTTATGTTGTGATGTATGTGTGTGTGCCACATGCATGCCTGGTGCCTGCAGAGGTCAGAAGAGGGTGTTGGATCCCCTGTAACTGGAGTTACAGATGGTTGTGAGCCACCATGTGGGTGCTGGAAACCAAACCCATGTCTGGTGCAAGAACATCCAGCACTCTCAAGTATGGAGCCTTCACCCCAGCCTCCTGGGTATGATATTAAGAGTGTGTTGGAAGGAGGGAAAACTCTGGATAGGGTGCAGTTATAGTAATCCCAGTTGGAGCTGGATAGGGACAGTTGGACGGAATAGTGGGAGAAGTTAAAAGCTTTGTTAAAAAAAAAAACCACAATTGATGAGTCATGGGTAGTAGTTGAATGGGGCTGGGAGAAGGAAATTGATGTAGGAGGGTCAACTGTCTATGTGTTACTTTCATTGGTTAATAAAGAAACTGCCTTG
>LOEQ01002141.1:313964-330456 GCA_001685075.1 Bramus lutescens | reverse complement strand
TCACTCATAAGTGGTTTTTAAACATAAAGCAAAGAAAACCAGCCTATAAATCACAATCCCAGAGAACCTAGACAACAATGAGGACCCTGAGAGACATACATGGATCCAATGTACATGGGAAATAGAAAAAGACAGATCTCCTGAGTAAATTGGGAGCATGGGGACCATGGGAGAGGGTTGAAGGGGAGAGGAGAGGCAGAAAGGGGAGCAGAGAAAAATGTAGAGCTCAATAAAATCAGTAAAAAAACAAAACAAAACAACAAACAAACCAAATGCCGTGTCTAACCCCTTCTTCATAGGCTCATTTAGTACCTTGCTCCTTCTCAGTAGCGCACCATCTAGAATCGTGTCTTTAATTCTGTGGGTTTTATTTTATATGTCATCTTTACTAGAAGTTCAGGAAAATGAGAACTCCCCCAAGCTTTCCAGGAAACTCAGTAGAGATTTGTGGAAGGATGAATCCATGATAGTGTTATTTTCCCTGCTTGAGATGCTTTGGGGACCAGGGGTCTTGCCCTGGCTCCCTGGCAGTGGTGCTGGAGAGCTTAGCTGGTTCAGTGGGAGGCTGGGAGAGAGAAGGGGAGAAGTAGGACCTTGGGACAGCCAGCAGGTCAGTGCCTGCCCATGCTGGATGAGAAACCTGTGACGAGGTGGTGCCAGCAGAACCATGGAACCATGGTAGGTGCAGACCTGAAGGGCAATTGCTCCAGGTGTGGATGGAGTGCTGGCATCCTGGGACCTGCTGGCCCGNACACTGTGATGCCAGGGCTGTGGCTTCTGAGCCTACAAGTCAGAGAAGTGATGATGCCTTTGATAAGTGGCTTTCTCAGGATAACTTTGTTACTCCTGTCCTTACCTGTAGCTATGTCCATGGGCCACCACTGTACCCAAACCTCCTCTTGTAAGCAGTGATGACCCAGGCCATTCTATCTATTATGTTGCCTTTGTTGGGATTTGGCTGGTCCTGACCTCTCTTGATGACAGCTGTCTTTCTTTGCTGTGTAACATTCTGATGCATAGAGTTTTGAACTGGGGAAAGAGGACAGAACAAACAGTGCAATCATTGGCTGTGCATTAGTTTAAACCTGTATGCAGCAGCATAGTAGCCACGGGCTTCGTGTGGTTATTGAGCTATTTTGTTTTGCTTTAAAAATTTTTTATTGAAACATTATTGACATATAAAATCCTTTATATATTTAGTGTAGATTGCTTTATTAGTTTGGGAACTATTACGCTCACATAAAATTATCTTGCTGACAAGGCTTTAAACATGTCTATTACTTTCCAGGAATTTAATATGCCATACTATGAGTGGTAGAACTACTTAGCACAGGATTTACCCCTTCAAGTAATTCAAGTGTACGATAGAATACTATTAATTATATGGTAGATCTCCAGGACGTAGGATGTGTAGCATAACTGAAGTGTACATTGTCTACTACCTTTTCATTTCCTTGTTCTTCAACCCTGAAACCAGCACTCTATGTTCAGCGCCCATGATCTTGGCTACTTTGGCTTTTATATATACGTGAACTTCTGTGCTATCTTTCTTCGCCTGGCCACCCCATTTAACACTATAGCTCCTGTATTAGGCTCTTGAGGTATCTGCTCAGAACACAGATGTGCCTCTAGCTGAAGTTAGACTTTGGAATTTCAGGACTTATGGAAAAACAACTATAAAACATTCAACTAATGACTTTTTATATTGGTTACATGTTGAAATATATAATTTGGGAATGTGTTTGGTTAAATAAAATATCAAAATTAGTTCTATCTATTATATTTTATTCATTTTATGATGCTTAAAAACAAACCTTATATTCTAGGATAGTGTTAGGTTTATAGAAAAACCACATTATTGTTAAGTGAAATTCATGGTTTATTCAGATTTTCTTAGTTTTAAAAACGTATTCAGTTTATTTTGATATTATTTCCCTCTGCTTCAAAACCCCCTCCACCGTTCTCATCTCTCTATTCACCTAGCTTCATGTATTTTCTCTCTTAGAATTCAAAACTTCCCTGAAACAAAATCAAAACAAATAGAAAAAAGGGCCCAAACCACTAAATCAAAATGCACACAAAATATATGCAGTCCATTTTGTGTTGGCTAACTACTTTTGGGCATGGGGCCTGCCTTGGGGTATTTGACTTACCCAGTGACACTCCATTGGAGACAAGTGGTTTTTCCCTCTCCCAGAAGATGCATTGCGAATAGCTTCTTGCTTAGTGGTGGGCCTTCGTGTCCAGTTCCCCTTCTCAGTGCTGAGGGTTTGGTTTGAGCCTGTACAGGTCTTGTGTGCTACCTGTCTCCATGAGTTCATAGTGCACTAGCCCTGTGGTGTCTGGAAGTCATGGTCTCCTTGGAGTCACCCACCACCTCTGGCTCTCACAGTATCTCCATCTCCTCTTCTGGATAGATCCTTGAGCTTTAAGGATTTTTTTTTTTAATCTTCTGTCTGTTTCTGTTCTGGCGTTCCATCAGCATACCAAGCTGTCTGCAGCTGTGATGTCTCTGGAGACCCCTGTGACTGTGAAAGTTCTGCCAGACACCCTGTGTTTTTAACAACCGTAACGGTTGTCAGGAGTGTTGGTCTGACATTGGAAAAGACCCTCCCTGTGGTTTGTCTAATTCAGTTCCAGCATGTGCAGCAGTACTGGAACCTTCCACCTGAGGAAGCAACTGCCGCAAGAATGGAGAGATGCTCCTATTCAGTCTCCTTTGCCTTTAACTCTAGCTTACTGCTAGACCAGGACCTTTCTCTCCAATGCTTTCATGAATTTGCTTTACACATATGCAATACAGTTAGCTTAAAACACACACACACACACACACACACACACACACACACACACACTCACGCACTCAGGGCTGGAGAGATGGCTCAGTGGTTAAGAGTACTGGCTGCTCTTCCAGATGACCCACATGACAACTTAATCTGTAAATTCAGTCCTAGAGCTCTGATGCTCTTTTCTGGCCTCTGAGGCGGCATCAGCCACACGCATAGCACGCAGATATGTATGCAGACAGAACACCCATATACACAAAAAAATCATGTTCTGTCTTCTGTACTCAAATTCTTCCTTCAGTCCAAATGATCTTAAAATGTCCATGAGCTAAAGATCACTTGAGGTTCTGTGGATTCTGGCAGATTCAGTGTCCTGTGTTCACAGCAGCAGGATCATACAGAATGATTATATTTCCATAAACTTTCTCTGCTTCATCTATTCAACCCTACCCACACATTGAAACCTGGAAGTCTTTTATTATTATTACCATTACTATCAATTATCTTACTGTCATATAGTTTTTCCTTTTCTAGAATATTATGTAATTGGAATTAAACAGTTGGTGGTTCTTTAAGATAGACTTCTTTTATTTGGCAATATGCAATTAAGGCTTTTGTTTTCTGACTTGATGACTTATTTCTTTTTAACCACCAAATGATATTCTTTTACACACAAGTGTATTTTAAAAATCCATTTGTCTTTTGAATAGCATTGTTGTTATATCCATTTTAAAAAAATTATTTTCAAGGCTTTATGTGTATGCATCTTTTGTGAATGTGTACCACGCGTGAGTGTCGGGTACCACGAAGGCCAGAGGATGGCAAGGGATTCCCTGGGTCTGGAGTTCGACATAGCTATGAGTTACCATGTGGGTCCTGGGAACCTAACCTGGTTCCTCTAGAGAGCAGCAAATGCTCTTAATAGCAGAGTTATCTCTCCAGCACCACATCTAGGTTTTTTCCAATTATGAATGAAACTGTTCTAAATATTCATACGATGTTTTCTGTATGCACATAGCTTTTCAAGTCTTCCAATAGGTCTCTAGGAACATAATTGCTAAGTTTATGCATAATGCCTTACCTCCATAGGGAATTGCCAAGCTGTCTTCCTAGAGATGCACTGCACATTTTGTTCACACAAGCAATGAATGAGTAATACTTTTATTTCTTTTCATCTGCACCACACTTGGTGTGGTCAGTCTTCTGAATCTAGCTATTCTAAAAGATAAGTGATGCTATGTCCTTGTTGTTTTAGTTTGAGATTCCCTAATGACAAATGTTTAATGTGTTTTAGTCTGTATATGTATGTGTGTGCACATGTGTGTGTATGAAATATGTTTTTAGATACTTTATCAATTTTCTACTTGGGTGATTTGCTTACTTATCATTGACTTTTTTCTTTGGAAATCTCTTATATTTACACTGTGAGTTTTGGTCAAATCCGCACACATCCTCTCCCTTCCGTTCCCCGTGGGTCCCCTCAACACATCCCTTCCCAACTTTCTGTTCTCTATTCCTTCTCATAACACATTGAGTCCTAACTTTGCTGCTCATATGTGAACGGGTGTGGGGTCACTCACTGGGACATGAACACCCTACCAATGTCTCCCTGCTCTAAAGAAAAGTAGCCCTCCTTCCTTTAGATATCTATCAACTGCCAATAGCTCTCCAGCTAGAGAAGCATCGAGAGCCCCTCTCCTACCCAAACTGGACATTTTATCTGGCAGACAAGCACAGCTGCTATGAGCTCAACAAGTCATGACTAGTCCAGAGGCCAGCATCTCACCGTACTTCACCTGCTCCTCAGGCTCTTACATTCTTTCTGCCCCGTCTTCCTTGATGCTCCCCGAGGCTTGGGGGGTTGTTATAAATGTTCTGTACGTGGCTGAGAACCCACAATCACTTATTCTCAGCCATTTGAACAGTTACACCTCTGCATTAGCCACTACCCTCTGAAATAAGAACCTTCTCCAACTAAAGAGCAGAACAAACCTGTTGACAACAGTAGCTAAGGGAAAAGCCCTTACTATCAGTCTCTAAGAGTTGTTTGCATATTTTGAATATAGGTCCTTTATTGGATAGACATCTTACAAACATTTTCTCCCAGGCTGTTGCTTGTCTTTCTGTTTTTAAAACACTGTTTATAGACTAGAAGCTTGCATATTTCAGTCAAGTTCAACTTGTCAGTGTTCCTTCATGGACTGCAGCTCAGAACTTGTTACCATGCTCAGGAGCACCTAGATTCTTGCCTGATTTCTTCCAGAAAGTCTGCAATTTTTCATTCAAGGCTATGATTTATTTTGAATTAATTTCTGCAAGAGGTGCCCATGTTTGCATTCATTTTGTGTGTGTGTGTGTGTGTGAGAGAGAGAGAGAGAGAGAGAGAGAGAGAGAGAGAGAGAGAGAGAGAAGCACTCTAAAATTCCAACACAGTTTCTTTAAAGGATCGTCTTTTCTTATTGGAATTACTTTTGTTTCTTTCTTAGGACAGTCTGGCTTTGGCAGCAGGGTACTGGGCTAAATTTCTGTTCTTTCATCAATACCGTACAGCTTGATTACTATAGCTTTCTAACATGTCTCAAAATTAAATGATGTTAATCATTCAACTTTTCTTTTTATTATATTGTCCCTTTTAGGTATTTTGTCTTTCCATATAAGCTTTACAGTCAGTTTCTCAATATGAACAAAACAGCTTTCTGAGATCTTGACTGGGTTTGCATCAAACCTATACATCAAGCTGGGAGGACTGATACCTTAACCACAGGGAGCCTTTCGATTCATGAATCAAGACTGTCTCTCCATTTATGTGATTTAAAAAAAAATCCATCACTTCCATCATAGTCTGCATATAAGTCTCATACACGTTTAAATTTAAACTCAAGGATCTTACTGATTTTGTTATTCTTATAAATTACATGTTGTAACTTTCAAATTTGGCTTTTATTAACCTTGGCCCTGCGAATTGACTTTATTACAGTGAACTTTGCAGCGGCAATCCTGACTCTCATGATCTGACAGTAAGTATACTTTTCTTTATCCAAAAGTCTTCTCCAAGCTAGGAAACTCCATGTCACCCTTCCCCTCTTCTTCAAACACATGAAAAGCAGGAAGCTGTAGTGTTACTGGTTTGGCGTCTCTGCTTTGGATTCAAATGACACTGGGACCAAAACTAAGCTTTTGTTTTCGGATCTACAAGATGAGATGTACAAGTATTTCATCTAGGAGCTCACTGTGAAGAGTGAATGAGATGATGTGGAGGGAATGATCCAACAGAGAACATAAGAGATATCAGTATGTGTCAACTATTGCTCACATCTACCACTTGCAAGCCTTAGGGATTTGAGCTTAGAAAAGGCTCCTGATGGAGTCTCTCCCTTATTTCCTGTGCCGTGGCCTGAGTTCTGTCCTCATCGCTTACGCAAGTGCTTTATTTATTACGTTATTCACTTTTCACTTTTCACATTGCCCATGCAGCGATTTCTCTAAAAACAAAAGACAACTATCTATCAAACAAACAAACAAGCAAACAGTACATGCAGGTTCTCAGGCCCTAGTGTCCTTACTACCTACAGAATAAAATCAGAGCTTGTGTTGGTGCACCGGGTTTTCACAATCTGCACTGAGCGCTCCTTTTAGCACCCACTCCCTTCTTTATCCTTGCTCTCTTCTGACTCAGCCAGACCACGTTGTTTTCTGGATGTGGTCGATCTCATAGGTCAGTGCCTCTGAATGTGCCTCGGCAGATAGCTTCATTCTTGAAGCCCAATGGGCAACACCCACCCTTCATCCTCAAAACAGAGATCCTTGATTAATGACCCAGAGAACTCTTCTTTTCCTGATGGACTGGGTTGTTGGCACATGTCTCTCAGCCAGTCATTGGTTTGAAAGTTGTGTGTGGCACTTGGCTATGTCTTATTCTGAGATGTGCTCTCAGCCTTGAGGTGACCAACAAACATTTGTGGGGTGGTTAGCGATTTGTGGGATGATAACGATGGTGTCATTTCTTACCGGTTTGCCTACCACAAGAGCCTAAACTCTCAAAGGGCTGGCACCTGTGTGCTGTCCGTCTTTGAATTTTCAGAGTCTGTCTTAGTTACAGCATATGACAGTTCCTCAAGCTTGTGTGAGTTGTTCATAGCTTGGGAAAGTCAGATGAATTTCACAATAGCTACAGACAAGAGGAAGCCCTCAGGTGAAATCCACCTGGAGCTTGATTCTCCCACCCCCTAAGAGCCCAGGCAAGAACTGGGGATCCCTGATAGGGGGTCCTTGCCCCAGAACTTTTCACATCAAATGGCTTCGAGAGTCCCCCCTCTTGTCTCACCCTGCACCACTGTATTCTGCGGTTAAGGGTTTTTTTTGGAAGCTAAAGTGATGGCTATAGGTAAAATGAGCAACGATTGAAAATGGAAACACAGAATTGGTGTCTTTAGATAGATTAACCTCACGAGTCTGAATTTCTTCATCTGTACCTTTAATATGGTTGCTGAGAAGCCCATTGTTTCCCACAATGATGGCTTTAACAAAGTATTTTTTCATCTCTTGATATTTTCCTAAAAAATTGACCTAAAAATGACTGTAACAAGGCAACTCTCAATAAATGCCTGCATAGAGCTGAGGTGTCTTCAGCATAGAGTCTGCGAACTCAAGCTTTCTCAACTCAAAGCCAATGCCCTTTCTCTCTCTTGCTATTTATGTACTCCTAATGTCCATAAATAAGGCAGGAACATGCTCTGTGGAATAAGTACTAATCAAGTTAACCTCTAGTTAGAAAATGATCCCCAATCACAAGGCTCCCTGCCCCTCAAGCCTTTCAAAAGAGAGGAAGGAAACTCCCCGGTTTAAAGGAGCATCAAAAGAAATATGGTGCAATTGTTCAATCAACCAGCAGAGGGCGAGTAAGGTCTGCCTGGATTCAGGTTGTGTAGGGTGCAGGGACCCAGGCACACCAGAGGATCAGATTGAGACCACAGTGTAATGAAGATGAATTTATTTTTATTGAAACAGGGATTAGAGATGTGTGAAGTGGTGTTTTGCACTCTTATTCTTCAGAGTTCAGGATGTTGAGTGATCTGCTCAAGGTCAGTTCCTGGAATCCCTGATCCCCAGATCCAGCTGTTCACTTAGCATTTTAGACCCTCATCATTACACTACACCGACTCTTTGTTATATTTGAAAAAAAAAACCAAGCAAACATATTTTTGATAAAAATATTTACCCATACTTATTTCTGCCTCCTATGTAACCGAAGGATTATCCAGCCCCATTTGAGATTCTCAGACGCACTAAAGTGCTGCCTTCTTCAGAAACTGCTTCAGCAGCAAAAGCAATGCACGGAACTTTCCAGTGAGTGCCGGGATAAAGTTAAATCTGTACTCCTTTGGGGTTTTGTACAAACTTAAACCTTTACCCCATATTCATTTGGATAGGCTCTTCTTGAAAAACCTAGCTGGTTACGCTTCTGGGGTTGCAGTCAAGGGCAATAGGAAGTTTGAGTGACATCTCATTCTTGTTCCATAGAGAAGCTTTTCTGTGTGTATTTCACTGGTAAATGTCCAACAGGACAGGTCAATGACAGAGAGACGCAGAACACGAGCTCAAATAACAGGACTGTGGGCCCATTTCTCCACTTGGTCGAAGCACACAAGGAGCTCTGGAACACAGATTGCACCTCAGAGATGTGACACCTTGAGGAAATGAGCTCACCTTTGGAGTGGCTATACCCTCCAGTCACTGGCTGGGAAACCATGGGGGGTGGTGCCAGAACACGTAACCACTTCTGGCTCTCCGTGTGGATGAGAAGCCAAGAAAGCCTTCCAACAGCTCCAAATAAGCTGTGTGTAGCAAAGCACGAAGGTGGGACTTAGCAATACTATTAAAGTGATTCAGGCTGGCCAGGCAGGGTATCACGCCAAGAATTCCATGACAAAGAATACTATTAGATTGTG
The DNA here is from genome assembly GCA_001685075.1 of Bramus lutescens. Lineage (NCBI taxonomy): Eukaryota > Metazoa > Chordata > Mammalia > Rodentia > Cricetidae > Bramus > Bramus lutescens. Next base: position 321,722 of record LOEQ01002141.1, on the reverse strand, counting down.
GAAGACATGAGTTCGCAAGCGCATGTGCGTGTGCACACACACACGCACACAACACGCACACAGAGTATATATGTATATACATATATAATATATATAAGTATATATTGACTAGCTCTGGGATGTAGGAAAGGTAAAATAGCTTTAATTGCCAGATGCCTTGACAAATTGAGGGATGATGGGCTAGTTGATTTAGCAGAGGGAATGTTAAGACAAGAGAGTATTACAAATAAACATGGAGGCTGGTTGGTTTAGGAAAGCAGCTGGCAGGAAACTGTCCTTAGGACAGTGTCTCATGACAGTGGGGCAAAGATGTGGTTGAGTCTTGAAGTGGAGTAGTGATTGGAAGAGATGGAGCATCATCACAGCGACAACGGCGAGGCCTTGGAGGGAGAGAACATTTTCCTTAAAAACCTTGAGAGGAACTTCACTGGAAGAAGTGGCTGTCATCTACAGTGCTGTGGGAATCCTGCAGGGGCAGACGGACCTATCCACTTCCAGAGAAAGGAAGGAGGCTTTCATGGGATGACTTAAGTTCTACCTCACATGATTTAGCCTGCGTCACATGACAAGAAGCACAAAAGAAGGAGGTATTTGGAGGGCCGTGGTTTTATAGAGGAGAGGCTGGGCTTGCTTTTCCCCTCCCACCACTACAGCCTGACTTCCCACAGCAGGGCCATCAGTTCTTCCTACAAGACAGACTGCAGGGAATGTGGCCTGATTTCTGGGAGACAGAAGCAGCTAGAGGGCCTGTGACTTAACAGAGAACATTCAGGCTGGTCTAAGAAATTTTTAAATAGATAACGCCAGAGATAACCTCAAAGAATACCAACTGAGGTCAAAGGATGAAAACTTTCACTTGTTTTATTTTTGAATCACGTTACTGAGGTAAAATGACATAAAACTGCAAATTTGGGGACCAATGAGAGTAGAGTACATACTAAAGTGTTTGTTGTGTAAGTGTGACCCCTTGAGCTCAACTTCCAGGACCAGTGTAAAGGTAGAAGGAGAAAGGCAGCTTTAAAAGGTTGTCCTGACCTATGTGCCATGGTGTGTATGTGTGTGTGCATACTCTAGCATGTGCTGCATGCACACATGTGCACACACAAATACAACTAACAAGTGAATAAATAAAACAAACATTAACAAACTGTTTCATGTATATGCTTGAAGAAATTTGGGATAAATATATACTTGTGAAACTATCCCCAGCATTGGGACCATAAGTACATCCATGAACCTATTATTACCTCCTCTAGTTCTTTTCTGTTTCCTTATTACTGCTTTTGTTAGCTTCTTTTTGTTGCTAGAACATTCACAATGGTAGCAATTCTCTTAGCAAAATTTAAATATACAACAGAGTCTTGTTAGCCATGACACCATGCCGTGCAGTAGATCTCCAGATTTACTTTGCATAACTGAAGCTTACCCCCCAGCATTCTTCCCTCTGTGTTAAACGTCTGAATGTATTAGATATCTAAACCAAACTGAAGAAAGATCAATATGAGTGAAAAGAACTTAAGAATCAGCTGAAAAAAAGTGACACACTACATTCAGGAGAACATCTACAAGCAGAGATTATTAAAACATGACCCTTCGATATCCTCTCTAGAGGAGATTCCTTATCATATGAAGATGCAGAGAGGTTGGAAGTCACATTATTCAGAGAATAAACATAGAAGGAGAGTGGTTTATCACTGCGAGGCAGATAAGAGGTACTATGGTTGACTTTCAGTAACAGCTATAGCTGTGACTTCTGGACGTCCCTGTGTAATTAACAAAGCTCGTGGGGAAAGTCAGTAAGCATTTGGAGAAACACAGAAGTATTATTAATAAACAAGCAATTTGCCACACACATGAAATTGTTATGTATACAGTCCTTTTAATATTCATGGAATCCTTTTCTTCTTTACTTTTTCTAGACAGGGTCTCACTATGTAGAGCAGGCTAGCTTCAAACACAACAGAGATCCGCCTGCTTCTGCCTTCCGAGTGCTGGGATTAAAGGCGTGCACCCAGCACAAGAAACAGTCTTCAGTACAGATCATGCTTGGCCATAAAATGTACACACCTTCGGAAAAACTTAAATTGGACAGAATTTTCCCTCTGGCTGTTACAGTTTGAATATATATTTTTTTCAACAAAACTCACATTGAGGCTTTTTTTTACATGTACAAATGTATAGTTAAAAGCAAATTATTTTAGCTTCTAAAATCCTGAATATTAAAAGTGAGCTGAGATAGCTCTTGTGACATTTAGCATGAAAACTCTAGACTGCAATTTTCATGACGAGGTATCTTCAAATCACGTCTCGTGAGTTTCGTATTGCACAGCAAAGCACCATGCTGAATATCATGCCAAAGATCGTGAGACCCACGATTCCAATACCAACATTTCCAATGAGCTGCAGCTTAACACTGATTATGGTTTCAATTTTGTCGATGCAATTATTGTGGCCCGGAAGCTCCTTTGGACAGGTGGGCTGGACTTGTTTGGAGCTTTCTTTCCCACAGCACTGAAATGCTGAGCGGAAGGTGATGAGGATGCTATTTCCCCTTCCGCGGCCTTTAAGGTAATAGCTGTATGCCTCCTCATACGTAGTCTGTATGCGTCGTACAGCTACGTCCTTACCTATAAAAGCAAACACTCCAGTGGTTACTTCGGCAGCAAATATCACCAGCAGACAGGTGAAAAATGATCTAAGCACACACTGTGGCTCACGCATGGCTCCACAGCACCCGAAGAATCCCACAGCCATCATCAGGACCCCAGCTCCAACCAACACGTAGAGCCCTACATAGAAATACTCGGGGGACGTGTCCTCTGACGACAGTTCCTTTATGGCTCCTCCGAACCGGAACCATAGTCCAAATACAATGACCGCCCATCCGGCCAGCCAGAACAGCAGGTTGAAGCCAAGCAGCAGATACTTGATGCACCGCAGACCCCCGCGAAAGCGCCCCATACTGCGACCCCGGCAGCGGGCTCCCGATTCACATTGAGGCTTTTTAAAAATTAATTTATTTTGATCTTATGTCTGTTTATGTGTACAATGTCTGTGCCTGGTGCTCAGGGAGGCCAGAGGAAGACATCACATAAGGTAGTTGTGAACTGTATGTAGTGTGGGTTCTAGGAACTGAATCCTGGTCCTCTCTGTAAGAGCAGCAAGTGTTAGCCTCTAGTCTTGAGGATTTGGTTTTTTAAAATGTCTCACAGTCTGATTTGGAGCTCACACTCCTTTGGCAGCCTCCAGAGTGCTGGGTCTGTGGGAGTGCACCACTTGTGCTATGCATGCTGTGGCTGAATCCTGCAATGCCATGAAGTTGGGAGAAGGGTCTCCTGAGCTTGGTGAGGCTTCATGAATGGCTTGAGGATCTCTCATAGGAATATGGTAGAACTGGGCTGGCTTCCATGAGGGCAGGCCATCATGAGCCAAGGTGACTCTCTTGCTCTTCAACATGGGCTCATTCGGCCTTTTCTGCCGTGAGTGGAAACACCATGGGCCTTCATCAGAACCAGAGTAAATGCCAGGTACTAGAGTTTTGAGCTTGCAAGCCTCTAGGATAGTGGTCCAAATAAATCCCTGTTTCTGTTTTTAATATAAATTTCCCAGTCTTGAATACTCTATTATAGTAACAGAAAAACAGACAATGACTGACCACAGTGGATGCACTTAGAAATTAATAATACATCATCTACAATTACTCAGAAATGAGTTGTCCTATCTCTACTAAGTTATAGACTAAAGCAAACATCACCAAATACATTACAATATTTAAAAATGAATGATATTGGAAGCAAGATTTTAGTGTTTGACCCATAGGAAACGAAATATAGAGGGAGGATACAATGAACCAGGTGCTGGCGAGATGAAAACAAACAACCACCTTTGAGAACTGTGATGCACTGCTCTGGAAAACTGACAGTGCCCATCAAAACTTGACAGGTACAAATCTTACAACTATAAAAGAAAATATTGTGACAGCAATCTAAATGTGAAACACGATAATAAAAGTATGTCTCACTTGGGACTACAAGGGTGAGGGATGAAAGCCACTGTTGACAGTAACTAAAATTATTGAAGTAAAGAAGTACAAAAGATACATGGATTCGCCTAGGAAGAGGGAAAAAGACAAGAGCTCCTGAGTAAACTGGGAGCCTGGAGAGCAGGGCGGAGGGAGGGAGAGAAGGAGGAAAGGGGGAGGAGAAAATGTGAGCACATTCTTATCCAAAAAACGAGAAAGATTTGATTTTTTTTTAAAAAGTATAAAAAGAAGCCACATACCAGTTGGTTAAGAACGGATGTTGGCAATGTAGAAACATCCACTTCAGAATGCTTGACCCTGTTACAGAAATGCTAATTAAATAAAAATAAAAGTACCCATGAGTTTATAAGAGCTAAACAAAGCACTCAAGAGGTTAACAGCATCTGGGTACAGCATGTAAATAAGAAATGGATGGACAGTTTCACATTTTCTAAGCTGCTCTTCCCAAACCCCAAGCAGTTTTGTAGAAAAATGTGCCCTTCTTGTGAATGTGAGAAGGAAATGAACACTGAACTTTGCTCAGACTTCAAAAATCAGATCTCTTCTATAAAACCTAGTACCACACAAGCTCCACAACTCTAGGCTGGTATTTACAGACTCTAAGCCTGCCTGGATACCAAGCCAATTGGTGTTGTAAGCCAGAGCATACGGAGCCCACAGGAAGTAACTGCCATTGTTTTGTTAAATGGCTATGTTCTGCCTGTCAAATTGCCTTTTAAACATTTGTGTTTATGATCATAGGTTACTGCCATTGTCATCGTTGGCCCTTCCTCCTCCTCCCCCTTCTGTAGAGAGTGTTGACTGCAGAGACTCATAACCGGTCAATTTCTTGAGGTTAAGTGATTATCTCTGTGGCCAATGGTCTAGTGATTAACCACAAACATAAGCGAATAAAAACACATCTTGCCACCCTTTTCAAGACTCAGAAACATTGCAGGAGAAAGGATGGAAAAGATGCAAGAGCCAGAGGAGTTTTGCATAGCTGTGTCTTCCAAACTGACACATTCCCTCCTGGAGAGAAAGGAACATCACAAGACTTGGGAAGGCAACTTATACAAGGTTGGATAAGATATGGACACTTAGAGGTTTCGAGAAGCTGAGAAAGATACAAGGTTCACAAACCCTTATGACAATTTCTGGGAGAGGAGGGGACTCACATGCAGAGCTGACCGCATGTTGAGCAGGGGAACTCCAGGGATGCAGCTTTCACGAGTCATTGCCTACAATGGCATGGGCTTTTTGATGCTGCTGCATTTGAGTTACCCATGCATCCATAGGTAACCCCTTATCCACACTCCAGCAAAGAATGTCAATACTAGCTCACCTTGTAAGTTATTGTCCAGGAAGGCCCCAGAGCCCCCCACCCCAAACATAGACTATTGGCACTGCTATGGGTTCCTGTCAGAGCTGGGTGGTGTTTCTGAAGATGCCACAGTCTTAAGCAGCAGGGCATAGAGAAATCAGGCTGGAAATGGGCCTGGACATTTCTTCCCCGGTGGCTGGCTTTCATAATGGCAAAAGATGTTATATGGGCTGACGTACAAAGCTGTCACTAGCAATCCTGGCCAGCAGTGGGCTCTGCATGTGCACTATCAACATGTGGCCACTGGTGCAATATGGCTGACACCAACTGTTTTCCAATCAAATTTCTATCCCTACATAAGTCTACAGTGTCACAGACTGAGGACCAAATGGTCACATACATGAACCTATGGGGGACATTTTTCATTTGAACCAACATATCGCTGACCACTTATATCTCTGCAGCTAGTAATTTCTGTTTGGTGTTCCTACTTGTATCACCCATACATCCAGCATCTACAGGGATGGATTATTTTTCTTCCATCAGGGTTGGTTGGTCATTCACTTGTGTGTGTGTGTGTGTGTGTGTGTTGGCGGGTTGGTGCTTAGTGGTTTGAAAGAATACTGCACCTGACATAGCTTACATGGCTTTGGTTAAAGGGCTTGCAAACACCATGCAACACTGCTGTAACTATACATGCCACCCACAGAAGAAGCTTGCCTAAAGTCTTTTAAACTAGCCCTTTATTTGATAAGCTGTTTTCGTTATTGGTGAGGCAGACTCAGTGACGGATTCCACCCATTCATTGCTTTACATACACCTACCAATTGCTAGTTGTTCTAGTTCTGAATTCCAATCTCTTTCCTCTTCCTATGACTGTAATCAAAAGCTCACTGAAACCATTTGCTTGGGTTGCTTTTACCACACACCATATACCAGGTATACCCCTCTGAGCATCTAGTGACTTCTAACACAAAAGGACACTAGGGTATTGGGTTACCCATCTGTTTAACCTGTCCTATAAGGATCTTAACCTATTCAAAAGCTTCTTGGACTGTTCTTCTCCAAAACCACATGGAACTTCTTTCTGTCAAACTGTACAGAGGATGTGAAACCTGGGCAAGGTGGTATATGAAAAATCGATTCAAGAATACTTACAGCTCTCTTACATTCAAAGGAGCAGACTGTTGCCGAATTTCCCCAATAACCTTGCCAGTTGTCATACATGTCTTACCCTGACATGTACTTGCAGTGATTTCTCACCCATGTCTGGCCTCTGCATATAATACACTTTGGTTTCCAATCCTATTATCTAATTAAATCTTTCTCTGAGGGTGGGCAGGTTGGCAAAGCAAGGCCCTACACTACCATGCCATGACAAGCAGTGGATGGATGTGGAATTGGTGGGGTACTCGGGAGGTCTGCTGCCAAATGTTGTATGAGCATGCAGGTTGACCTTGGGATTCAGCAGCTGAGGGAAAAACTGAAAACGAGGGATAAACACAGTAAAATATAGCACGGAAAGACTCCATTTCATGTATAAAAGGAGGCAGTATTGAATGCAGCAGCATGGATGGGGATGCTGACTTATTTACTTCTCTAAAATCCAGCTCCACTGGAACGCCGGGCTTGTTCACAGGACATGCTAGGATGCTGAAAAAGCTTTGGGTATGTACATAATTCATATGCTTTAAAATTTCTTGCTGATTTCTTTAGTTTCATCATACTCCCTGGCAGTCTGTACTGTTTGATATTCATGGTCCTGCTTGACTTAAGCAACTGTACAAGCTCCCACCTTGCTCAATCACTGACTGTCTTTCAAGTCCACGCTCTCAGGTGAAACCAGGTGGTATGGAGGGTGTGCCGCATCAGTACATCTCCCTTAAGAATGTTCTCTTGCAGCAGAGAAACAGGCAGTATGTTCCTGTGGTAGAGGATAGCAGGCCACCCCTAAGACAGGCTTGGTCCTTTATACCTGCACAGCTCCGCCTTCCGCTGTGCCATTGCTTTAGGGGCTTTAGATGGTTGTCATGGGTTAGGGTACACTCAGCTCCGGAACTCACACAATACTGTGTTCTGCACATTGCTAAGGGATCAACCAAACCACAGTTCAACAAGATTGGTGGAGCAAATCAATTCACCCTTTATAACTAAACAAGAAAAGAGTTTGCTAAATTGTTTGGGAGTACGGTGGCTGTAGCACAAGCTACTGGGAGTAGGGGAGTGGGTCTCCATCTTTGAGAAGTACTTGTTCAGGTGCAATTTCACCACATGCGATCCTGCCATGTGAATGAGTGAGATCCAGAGTGACTGGTGTCCTTGGGGAAGACAGCCCAAACAGAAAAAGGGGAAATGATGTAGGAGGGTCATCTGTCTATGTGTTACTTTCATTGGTTAATAAAGAAACTGCCTT
>LOEQ01002141.1:295342-305532 GCA_001685075.1 Bramus lutescens | reverse complement strand
GGTATCTCAGCGGCTATTGGCTGAAGGAGCGGAAGGAGCTCCTGCAACAGAGGTCATCTGAGGCTATGCTGTGAGTTCATGGCCATCCTGAACTCCTAGTGAGATCCTGCTGTCTCCACTACACTTTCCAAAAAGGAGATAAATGAATGAATGTATATTGCTGCTGAAGAAAATAACTTAATGATACAAAAAGATAAAAAGGAGAAAGAAAAGAATGGAGGATCTATAATACAACTAGAAAAACAACCAAATGACAGTGTTTAGTTCTTCTCTATAAAAATCATTCTGAGCATAAATGAGTTAAGTTTTTTGAGTCAAAGGAAAAGAACAATTCAATAAGTTAATCCTCCCAGAACAAATAAAAGAAAAACCCAGACAAGTGGAATTCTTGATGCTTTTAAAGACCCACTATCCCTGAAAGTGAAGGGTACAAAAAGAGCATATGGAAATGCAAACGCAAAGAGAGCAGGGGCAGTTATAGCTGTGTCATACAAACCAGTCTTCAAATCTGACACTATAAAACAAGATAAGGGGGCAATCTATGACAAAGAGGTCCACTAACCAAGAGGATGGAACAACAGTAAGCATTTATGCCTCTAACGTTTGAATACCTAAATGCTTAGAGCAACTGTTAGTAGATTTGAAGGGAGGCAGAATATATAATACAATAGTGGGTGACCTCAGTATTAAGAAAAAATAATAAGAAAAAGGCAGCTATGCTAGCAGAAGAAATCCAATCAGGTCAAATCAAACCAAATCAAAATGCCCATCGTTTTATTAAGAATAATGCTCTCGGGTGGCCTAGCGCATGGTGGGAAGACAGGAAAGCAGAGAGCCCATGCAGACCCTAAAACCATGTGTTTCTCCTCTGGGAGCACACTTAAATACCCTGTGGGAGTGGTCCCCTGACCACTGGGGAGGGGTCAGGACCTGGCATGCTGGGATTTGGAGTCCAGACCAAAGCAACTCCCAGGCCAGGGAGGCTGGGATGGATGCCAGGGGCTGGGGGCTATGCTCCCAACTTAATACTCAGCACTCTACTTTTAACATTGGACATATCTAGATTAAAAGCACCAACAACATCCACAAATACAAAAACACTGGGCACTACTATACTTCAGAACAAATATACCCAACAGACAGACAGAGATTAAACCATCCAACATAATTAAACCAGCCAAGTATAAATTCTTTTCAGATGCCAACAGCATGTTCTCCAGAACAGATCAAATATTGGGCAACAAAATGAGTCTTAAAAATCTTAAGAAGATGGAAATTATATCAAGTGTTATTTAAAACTAGAGTCAAGAAAAGGAGGAATTTTTGAAAATTCAAACGTAAGCTAAATTCCCCATACTCTTGAGCAACTTATGAGTCAACGAAGAAACAAAATATGCCAGACCTTGTGGGATGCAACAAAAACCATTGTAAGAGGGAAATTTGTAATAATAAATGCCTACATCTAAAGCAAGATTCCCAAAGAACCAGCCTGATGTCATTAGAGCACCTGAACGAACTAAATCCTGGGTTATCAGAGGGTGAAAACGGCAATGCAATTGGCTTTTAAGACAAAAAGAGATCAAAGAAGAAATAATCATAGATGCCGAGAAGCTAGATCACCTAGAAGGAGTGGATGAACTTGTAGAAAGATGTATCTACCAAAACTGAGCCACAAAGCAAAAGAAAATCCGGACAAACAAATAACAGGATTAAATCAGTAATAGAAAGTTTTGTATCAAAGAAAACTACTTGGATGACAGCTGTACTGCTCAATGCTTGCAAACATTTAGGGAACGATACTAATTCTTCTCAAACTCCTCTAGGAAAATGTGAGGCAAGGAAATGCTACCAAATTCGTTTTGAGGCTAGCATTTTCCTGATACCAAAATCAGATAAGAACATTACAAAAAAATTACTCTCTAGCATACCCAATGAAGAAAATTACAAATTTCTCAACCAAATGTTGGTAATCAGGAGTTTGCAGGCAGTGAAAACATCATTCATCATGATTAAGTGAAGTTTACACAGGAATGATTTCAATATTAAAAAATAAATACATGATCTTATCAACCAATGTATAACATTTATTTAGCAAAATTTGACATATTTTCTTGATTAAAAACTCCCATGGAACTGCAAGATGGAACAGCAGGAAAAGGCACTTGAAGGCAAGGCTGGCAACATGAGTTCAATCCCTGAGACCCACAGAATGGAGGGAGAGACCAACCCCCATAAGTTGTCCTTTGACCTTCACACACACAGTGTGGCTCTTGTACCTGCCTCATAGGCGCATAAATAAATAAGTAAATAACCGTGACAAAAGCCAAAGCTTTCATAGGATGCGGTGTAGAAGGAACATACTTCAACATAATAAAATCCACAAGTGCCACAGTTCATATCACACTCGGGTGAAAAGTTGGGAGTTTCTCTTAACGTTGAAGGAGGACTATTATACAGAAGACTAGTGAGAAAGGGAGGAAGACTAGAGCAGAGGAGACTGTGGAGACCACAGAAAGACCCAATCTATGCACTGTGGCCAAAGAAAGAAGAGAATAATTCTAGATCAAAGGCACAGAAAGTGTTTTCAGTAAAATCATAAAAGAAAAATTCCCAGGTCTTAAGAGATGTTTATGCATGTAAAAATGGCATACAAAACACCAAAGAGACAAGATTAGAAAAGAGGCTTCATATAACGTTATTACAGCTAAAATACTTAAGACACAGAATAATGAAAATATGTTAAAAGGAGCAAGGGACAAGGCTGAGTCACATAGAAGGGAATGCCTATCAGAATAACAGCTGATTACTTTAAAAACCAGAAGGACTTAGAAAGTTGTATTTCAGGTTCTGAAACATCAAAACTGCCAACCCAAAATATATTTTTAATTAAAAAAAATCTTTTTTATTTTACATACCAATCCCATTTCTCTTGGCCTCCTCTCCTACTGCTTCCCCACCTTCCTCCTTCCATCCCCCACTCACTTCTCAGAGAGGGTAAGGACTCTCATGGGGAGTCAACAAAGTCTGGCAAATCAACTTGAGGCAGGAACCAAGCCCTCCGACCCTGCACCCCCANCACCCCCTCACCCCCGGTCTAGGCTGAGCAAGGTGTCTGTCCGTAGGGAATGGGCTCCAAAAAGCAAGTTCATTCACTAGGGATAAATACTGGTTTTAGGGCCAGTAGCCCCACAAACTGCCCAAGTCACATGACTTTCAGCTACTTTCAGAGGACCTAGTTCAGTCCTATGCAGGTTCTGCAGCTGTCAGTACGGACGGACGGGGTCAGTGAACTCCCACTACCTTGGGTCAGCTGTTTGTGTGGGTTTCCCCATCATGGTCTTGACCACTTCGCTCATATTATTGCTCCTCCCTCTCTACAACTGGACTCCAGGAGCTTGGTCCTGTGCTTAACTGTAGACCTTTGCATCTGCTTCCATCAGTTGCTGAGTGAAGGTTCTGTGATGACAATCTGATTACAGGGGAAGGGCAGTTAAGGTACCATCTCCACTGCTGCTTAGATTCTTAGCTGGGGTCATCCTTGTGGATTCCTGGGAATTTCCCTAGTGCCAGGTTTCTTGCTAGTCCCATAATGACTCCCTTTATCAAGATATCTCTGTCCTTGCTCTCCCTTTTGGTCCTTCTCTCAATCTGACCTTCCCAACCTCTCCTTTTCTCCTCCCCCCTCTCCTTCTCCCTTCGTCACTCCCCGTCCATCCTCCTCTCCCTCTCCCCCAAGCTCCCAATTTACCCAGGAGATCTTGTCTATTTCCCCTTCTCAGGGGGATCCATGTATATCTCTCTTAGGGTCCTCCTTGTTTCCTGGCTTCTCTGGAGTTGTGGACTGTAGGCTGCTTATTTTGTGATTTATATCTAATATCCACTTATAAGTGAGTACATATCATGTTTGTCTTTCTGGTCTGAGTTACCTCACTCAGGATGTTTTTTTTTTTTTTCTAGTTCTATCCATTTGCCTGCAAATTTCAAGATGTCATTTTTTTTTTCTCGCTGAGTAGGACTCCATTGTGAAAATGTACCACATTTTCTTTATCTGTTCTTCAGTTGAGGGGCATCTAGGTTGTTTCCAGGTTCTGGNTTTTTTTTTCTAGTTCTATCCATTTGCCTGCAAATTTCAAGATGTCATTTTTTTTTTCTCGCTGAGTAGGACTCCATTGTGAAAATGTACCACATTTTCTTTATCTGTTCTTCAGTTGAGGGGCATCTAGGTTGTTTCCAGGTTCTGGCTATTATGAATAATGCTGCTACGAACATAGTTGAGCAAGTCTTTTTGGTATGAGTGTGTACCCTTTGGATATATGCCTAAGAATGGTATTGCTGGGTCTGAGAAACCACCATACTGATTTCCACAGCGGCTATACAAGTTTACATTCTGACCAGCAATGGATGAGTATTCCTCTTTCTCTGCATCCTCTTGAGCCTCATCTGTCATTAGTGTTTTTGATCTTAACCATTCTAAAAGGTATAAGATGGTATCTCAGAGTTGTTTGGATCTGCATTCCCCTGATTACTAAGGATATTGAGCAATACTTAAGTGCGTTTTGGCCATTTGGGATTCCTCTGTTGAGAATTCTCTGTTTAGATCTGTCATTTTTATTTGGATTATTTGGTATTTTGATTTCTAATTTCTTGAGTTCTTTGTATATTTTGGAGATCAGCCCTCTGTCAGATGTGGAGTTGGTGAAGATTTTTTTCCCATTTTGTAGGCTGTCGTTTTGTCTTGTTGACTGTGTCCTTTGCCTTATAGAAGTTTCTCAGTTTCAGGAGGTCCTATTTATTAATTGTTGATCTCAGTGTCTGTGCTANAATTTTAGCTTCTTTGTCAAAAATCAGGTGTTCATAGGTGTGTAGATTAATATCGGTGTCTTTGAGTCTATTCCATTGGTCCACTTGCCTGTTTTTGTGCAAATACCAAGCTGTTTTCATTACTATAGCTTTATAGTAGAGTTTGAAGTCAGGGATCATGATGTCTCCAGAAGTTCCTTTATTGTATAGGATTGTTTTGACTATCCTTGGTTTTTTAGTTTCTCCATATGAACAATTTAAATTGACCAAAAAGCCCTAAGGAAATAGATGCAGTCATCGAAAGTCTCCCAACCAAAAAAAAAATCCCAGGGCCAGATTTCAGCACAGAATTTTAAAGAAGAGGTAATAACAATGCTCCTCAAATTGTTCCACACAACAAAAACAGAAGGAACAGTGCCAAACTCTTTATGAGGCTACAGTTACCATAATACTCAAACCACACAAAGACTCAACTAAATTACAAACAGAACAGGACTCTTGTAGCAGAGGAAATATGACCAACAATCAACAAGTATGGTCTCATGAAACTGTAGAGGTACAGCAAAGAAAGCTGCCAACCAAGTGAAGAGGCCTCACACAGAATGGGAGGAAATCTATACATCTGGCAGCATTTTAGTGTCTAAAGTACACAAAGAACTCAAACTGTTAACATCAAGAAAACAATACAGTTTAAAAATGGATTATGAAACAGAGAGTTCTCAAAAGAAAAAATTCAAATGAGTAGTGGACCCTAAAAAGTGTTCAGTATCCTTAGCTATCTGGGAAATGTGGATTAAACTACTTTAAGATTCTACCTAACCCCAGGCTAAATGGCCATTGTCAAGAAAACAATTGACAATATATTCTGATTTGGGTGCGTGGAGTAAGGAGAACCTTTATACACTCACTTCTGGTGGGAGTGTGAAGGAGTCCGGCCATTCTGAAAAATGGTATGGTGATTACTACAAACCACTAGAAATAGAACTCCATGTAACCCTGAGAGAGATACCACTCGCTGGCACGTGCCTGAAGGACTCTATATCCTAACACAGAGATACCTGCTCACTCAAGTTCATTGCTGCTATGTTCACAATAGATAGGGAATGAAACCCACCTAGATGTCCATCAACTGAAGGATGAATAATTATAAGGTGGTACAATTATGAAAATTTTAAGCAAGCTGATGAAAATAGGTGAAATTATACTCGGTGACTAACAGAGGTCCACGAAGAGAAATATATGTTCTTACTTATATGTGGATCCTAGTTTTGAGTCTTTAGTTTTAGTTTTGTGTGTTTAACCTGATGTTCAAGTGAAAACCAGGCAACTAAAAAGGGGCTTTTTTTTTTTTNNTGAAACAAGGTCTCACTAAGTAGTCCTGACTGGCTTGGAAGCCATTATGTAAACAGACTGGCCTTGAACTCACAGAGATCCATCTACCTCTGCCTCAAGCACTGCGATTGAAGATGTGTGCTATCAATTTAGGAAAGGACTATTGGCAGGAGATGCCCTAGATTTGTTGAGATAGTACAATACAGGTAAGATGAAAGTAGAGAGGGGGAACACTTAGAATTGGAGGGTTTCATCCGGGAGGGCAATGGTGTGAATGAGGAGGCGAAGTTGGGGTGACAGTTAACCAAAATGAGGGTATATGAAAAAAACCACATGAAAATCTAGTACCTTATAAAAATGCATTTTAAAAATGTTTTAAGGGATAGTAACTACATGGTTGGGTGCTGATGCTCCTGGAATCAGTGGTTACCAAACAAAATTCCCAGTAGCAGGTATGGAACACTTTCTTATGAGTTGTTGGATCAGGGAAGCCTCAGAGTCCCCCCAATCAATATGCAAGATGCTGTAAGGCAATGTTCCTCAGTTGCAAAACATGAAGAAATTGAGGAGGTGGAAAATTTCTCTGCTGATTAGCTTTCATAGTGCTGGAAGAATCTACGCAGGCTGCTGGGGAGAAAAGTTTATCAACGATCTCACCCAGTGAACCCACAGAGTACATTATCAAGTTGAAGACAAGGTGTGCGATAGTAGCACAACTGTTATCAGGTTCCTAGCTGCTCTCTGAATCGGAGGTCTGATCCACAGGAAGGAATTCATGCTTAGAACCAGAGACCTGGTTGAAAAACAACAACACTCCCTCCCCTGCCGAACAAAACAAAACAAAACAAAACAAAAAAACAAAAAACAAAAAAAAAATGGTGCGTGCGGTCTGCAGGATTATGCAGTGAGATTTCAGCTGACAAATCAGAAGGTCAGCCCACCAGAAATATACATTTTGATGAAGACAGACTCAGACACTGGGAATTCTATCTTTTGAATAGTGCTATTCTTGCTGTAAATCCCTATGGAGCCGTAGCGCTCTCCCGCTATAGTGGAACTCATCCCAAAAGATTCAGCAGTGCATTAACCAATTATTGGGCACAATTTTTTTTCCCATATACTGGTATATTGGGTGCCTTTGCCCACGACCCTGGTAAGAAAGTCATACAATCAAAAACGTTTGTTCCCACAGTCAAATCTCTGCTCCTTTCCCTGAGATAAGCTTAGAAGCCCGCTTCCAGCAATGATCTTTTATGGCAGGACATTTGGCCAGAAAAAGAGTCTTGCAAGTAGATACCATTTGGGACCTTCCCAGATAGGCTCTAGGAGGAAAGCACGGCATGTCTGAGTCTGTTGATTCATAGCCCTTGCAGATAGGGAGGACTGAGTCCCAAATTCACCTGCAGCCCATATGCAAAAGTGCAACTTCAGTTAAGCCCGCTCTAACCTTAACCGACTGTTAATATCCGCACTTACTCTCACTTCGGTGTATTGATACACGGTCTTAGTCTAGGAAATTAACTGTTTGCGACTTAATTCTGAGAGATAACAGGAAGAAACTATTGATCATTTACCCAGCTCCGGAGATGGGAAAAATGCCGCCATTTGGACCCCGGCGACTAGAAACAGTAAGACCCCAGATTTTGTACTATATAACTATAGATTTTTCTTTGTTCTAACTGCTTAGGGTGATAGATGTAATTCTTAGATCTGAGAGGTTCCCTTTAGTCAGTTAACATTGGTGAAAATACTAATGCGACCAGCAGTTTATGTCGGTTGCCATGGCTACCCTGACACCTTCCCAGGTGCCACAGCTCCACTGAGCCCAGAGAGTGCTGGTCACTGAGTTCCTTCCCTCTTCTATATTTATCAATTACAAACTTCTAGTTTAACTAATCACATTTAGGAACCTAGCACATGGACCACGCTTTTTTTTTTCCTTCTGAGAATTTAAAGCTCTTTAAGTTGGTCATTTCTCCTCTTAGAGTTGCCTGCACATTTTACAAGCCACGCCTCCCTTGAGCCATAAAGTAAACTGACAGTTACTACATTGTGCAGCCCTTATTTGTTTGGTGACCCTGAGAAAAGCAAGCTTTGTAATCTTGCTATTGCCAGAGAGTTGCTGATTGTATGTGTATATCAACTGGAAACTTTGCAGAATGGCAGAACAATAAAGAAACTGATTTGTAAAAGCACATAGTGAGAGATTCATTCACCCTCAGAAATCCTAAGTTCCTTTGCTGGCTATTGCCTCCCTTCTAAATCCTGAAAGGGCCCTGGGACTGGACCCCAAAGGCTCTCATTTTAATAAAAGAAAAAACATAGATAGGGAAGTCATAGTCCCTAGGGGGAAACTGGTAGGGGTTGGAAGGGAGCTAGGAAAGGATAGGGGTGTGAGTAATCAGAATGTATTATGTGCACACATAACCATGTTAAAGAATAAATTTAGTTAATAAAAATATGGTGGTTGGACTACCATGTCACTGAGGTGCTGCTTGGTTTGTTCTCTATGTCTCTGATGCAAAATGATGAAGGTAGTGATGACTCCGAATGGGAGAGTCACAAAAGTGAAGTCTTTTTATTTCTAACATAAACTAAACATAGGAAAGGTATATTGGCTTTTTTGATGCAGCACAATTAATTTGAGTAAGTCAGTAAGTCAACATTTGCCTAAAGCTGGTAATATCTGACTATAAAGCAGGAACTGGCCAGGAGACTGTGTACATCTCAACCGTCTGCTCCGTAGCTCACACATCCCTTGGAGCAATTCTAGCTATGTCCTTGATAATAAAGAGTTTCCTGTGTTTCCAGTGACCTGGATGTATTTATTGAAGGTGCTTCTGGTACCTGTGGTACTGATGTTGAGCGTCTCACACATTTATGATATGCCTTCCAAGTTGAATGAATGCTACTCCTTCAACCCTCCAAGGGCTGGCTGCCTTCTGTCCCTGTAGATGTCCAATAGAGTGTCCCACATGCTGTAGAGGTTCTTGAGTATCTGATGTCATATTTTGTTAACAATAACACAACCAGGCTTTCCCTTGCTTAGGTATCAGTATTCAGCAGAGCTGCACTGAAAAGACATAGAAGTTTTTTTTTTTTTTTTGCCTCAAGGCTCTGCCATGGGTTACGAGTAAGGACTCATGGAGAAGGAAAGCAGTTCCAGTCAGCAGAAGATTACCTGGGCAGGGGTCTTCTTGTCCAGGGGCAATGTCCTTTGCTGGTCAGAGCATGTCAATGGATTTGGACCTCTGGTAGTTACTTAGCTGAAATCTGAGCAAAGGGTTCTCTTGAGCGAAAAGAATTGGGAAGAGGCAGGAGAGGGCGGTTTCAAAGAGGTACTGCATTTCTTTCTTCGGTAGTCCTTGTATGCTAGTGTTGCAGGGCACAGTCACCCTGCTTCCCGAACTTGAAGAGTAAAGTTCTGGCTCTGAGAAATAGCCTGGTAGGCTGCCTTAAGAAGAACTGGCGCACCCCTGGTGACTGCCCAACGGCCCGGGGATGTGGAGGCGTCCAGCGAAGGCTTTCCTTTGTGTTGAGGACAAGCTGGTCCACATCCTGGTTATTACTTGCCAGTCCTCCCATCTATCTATTCCCTCTACCTTTGGATAGAACACTTGTTGAATGAATGTAAGTGTGAATGAATGAATGGAAGACGCAAGGACAGGATGGAGTGAGTGAATTTACAGGCTACAAAGACCACTGGAGACTCAGAGATTCTCATGAATTGCAAATTTATTGACTGAGTAGGCACTGGAGTTGGGAGGTAGTCATTCAGAAACCAAGATGGAAAATCTGCAGAACAAGATGCAGCTTGAGTGACTCGAAGGCTTCTTCTGGGGTAGGGGGAGGGTTAAGGCGTGAAGGGTCTGGAAACCTCGGGCAATCTCATGAGAAAGTTAAGCCAGTCGGTGTCCACGGAGAACACCTCTAGCTCCTTTGTCTCCGTGGCAACCTGGGGACCTTACTTGCAGGGCCAGGTAGGCGCCTGCTTCTGCTGGGTCTGGTGGCAGACCGGGACGCCCTTGCCACCTCCAGAGCCTCCCCCAGAGGAGCCG
>LOEQ01002141.1:252022-273573 GCA_001685075.1 Bramus lutescens | reverse complement strand
CTCCGTCCCTCCGTCCCTCCCTTTCTTCCTTCCTTCTTTTCTTTCCTTTTTTTTAAAGACAGGATTTCTCTGTGTAACAACTTTAGCTGTTCTAGAACAAGCTCTGTAGACCAGGCTGGCCTTGAACTCACAGAGATCTACCTGCCTCTGACTCCTGAGTATTGGTATTAAAGACTTATGCCACCATTGCCCTGTTTCTTCTTCTTCTTCTTCTTTTTTTTTTTTTAAGTAAGTTTTAAAGATAAACTACTGAGCCTTGACACCAACAAGGTTCCTGATACCTACAGCTTTCCCCTGGGGGCCTACTTTCAAGTGTGGTTAATATCCCCAGTGAGACTCCATTGGAGAACACTAATTCTTCCTTTGCACGAGGATGTTAATTGGAGATGTTAGTTGGTCAGGGATGGTAGTCCAGGTCTACTGCCCGTTTTCCAGGGCTGGGACCCACCTGGCTTAGACCTGTGCATGCCTTGTGCATGTTGCCACAGTCTCTGTGTTTATATATGTGTTGGTCCTGTTGTATCTGGAAGACACTATTTTCTTGGAGTCATTCATCTTTTCCAGCTCTTACAATCCTTCCACCTCCTCTTCTGCATAGCTCCCTGAACCCCAAGGGGGATGTTTGATGAAGATATTCCATTATAACCGAGTGTTCCAAGGTCTGTCACTCTCTGCCATTGCCCAGTTGTGGGTCTCTGTGTTAGTTCTGACCTACTACTGTAGGAAGAAGCTTCTCTGATGATGGAGAGTAAGGCAGTGATCTATGGGTATAGCAGAATGTCGTCAGGAATAATTTTATTGTTCTGTTGCTTTAGTAGAGAGCAATATTTTTTGGCTCAGGGCGTATCCAGTCTCAGGTTCTTGGCCACGAAAGCAGAGTCAGGCATGGGTTCCGTCTCATGGAATGGTCCTTAATTCCAGTCTGAGAGTGGTTTATTAATTCCACACATTTGTGCTGCTATTGTGCCAGTATTATCACACAGGCAGCTTGGTCACTTTTGTAGATTGTAGTTTTAATTTTCATTTCAAAGGAGATGAGTACTGACAGGGATTTTTATATAAGAAAGAATTGCTATTGCCTCTTTTGATCATAAGTTCTTTCTTTAATCATTGGCATCCCAAAGAAGAGCTGAGCAGGTTTGAGCTTGGTTCAGGCCTATTACCAGGAAAGAAAGCTGAGCCCAAATCCATCAGAACTGGCAGATGCTGATAATGATTTGGGGAAAGATTAGAAGGTAGATCTTAGTAAGGCCGCATTGGCTTGTGGGACAATGTCACATGAAGCAAAACAAGTTATTGAATAGATTAGTTCTGACAAGCTGGTGTAGTTATGTCATATAATTCTTAAAATGCCATGTGAATTTGACATGTGATTACTTCTGTCTCACTGCTGAGTGTGTGTGGTACAGAAGTGCTAGAGCCCTCGCTAGGCTCCAGCATGCTCCGGGTTCTGTTGCCGCATGGCAGCCATCTTTAGAAGTCAAAGAGAAGCAAGGCCATTCTTTCTGCTGTGGCCCAGAGTCACCTCATACAGCTGCAGAAAGCAGACCCTGTGGACATGAGCTGCTCTGTATCTAGAGAGGACTCTGTGGAAAAGGGACTCTGAGCCATGTTTGGGGCCTGAGATATGAGTGAGTGCTTTGGTAATTGGGGGGACTCAGGAAAGCAACAGAGCTAACATTCTCTGCTGAAGTTAACCCTTCTCCTAAGTGAAGACAGTACGGAAGACTTGAAGCTTCTCAAGAGGACCAGTGACTGCCCACTTTTGTCACACTAGCTAGGCCAGATCAGCAGGACTCCATCCATCACCCATTCTGCAAGCTCTGCTCCCTCCCAATGAGGCCTTGCTCTGCCTATGAAGCTCATCAGGTTTAGCCACCTAGCCTCTCTGGTGCTGCCTTTCTTGTTCTTTCTGACAAGATGAAGGGGTTTCTTACCTGCTCACCTGGGAGGATAGATGGGTGGAGTGGATGGTGGTGAACCTAGGTAGCCGCACCTAGCTCTGCAAGGCTTTCTGTTGCATGAGGCCCATGGGGCTTGACAAGTCTGAGGTGGCCATACCTCACACATTCAGGAAGGAAGGATGCCCTGGGATTCTGCTGCTCAACATTTTAACTACTTTGATTTTCTTTGAAAATACTTTATTTTATCCTTTTTGATATGACAGCCACTTGTCAGGAACTTTAGAGCAGGACTTGAGTTCATCTCCACAACAGACGTGAACAGTAGGTATTATTATCTACCTTTGACAGGTAAAAATCTGATATGTCTATTGCTGATTGTATCTATCCATTGACACTCAGGTCATGTACTGTTTTAAATGATGAGACAGCAAGTAGCATAATGACAAGGGCTAGTGACAACAGTCCTCTGATCTGCTCACAGTCTCAAGTGGGATGAAGGGCATGAGTGTGCTCGGTAGACCACAGAACACTGCCTGCATCTAGAGATGGACACCCTTAGAGATAAGGCTCAGTGCATTGTAAACATTGAGCAACACTGCCTGATGTGGACCAGAAAGCTGAGCCCTGTCTCTCGGAACTGCTTTGTCCCAATGGTTTAACGGGTAGCCTCAGCTCTCAAGGTTCCAGATGTTAGACAGGGCATGGTATTAACACTCCGTGTGCACATGCTGTGAAGGGACTCCCTTCCTCTGGCACTCATTGTCACCCATGTATTCCACGTCCCTCTGCACTATTTGAGTCAGGCCTCGGGGCTGCTTGGTAGAGCAGGGCCCCTGGAAACCCGTCCTGGGATGGAGCAGAGTTCTCCTTCATCCTCTGAGTCATGAATCAACATTTATTTATACCTATGCTCAATGGTCTGAAAAACATGTCTACATGGAGAAAATGAGAGGGATTTCACCGTTCAACCCTTAATTCATTAGTGATGAGCGTCATCTGTTCTCTCGGCTGCCTGAGTCAAGAGTCTCATTATATTTTCTTTACTAATATGCCATTCATATGCTCCTGTAAAAGAATACCCATGTTCAGGTTTTATCAGATAGAAACAGAAAAAAGAATGAGACTAAGATCAGTAACAGGAATCAAATGAAGAGTCTTGCATGTATTATCTTGAGTTAGTCATTCCAAGATGGATATACACATCAAAACTTCATTATTTAGAACATGAATATGCTTAAATTTTAGTTTCTCAACTAAAAATTTTAACCAATTGCTGGGCGGTGGAGATGCATGTTTCTGAGCTCAGCACTCAGGAGGCAAAGGCAGTTGGATCTCTGTGAGTTTGAGGCCAGCCTGGTCTGCAGAGGGAGTTCCAGGACAGCCAGGGCTACACAGAGAACCCCTATCTTAAAAAAATTACTGTAGAAACTCTCACCATCAAAGTATAAAATGCATTTCTGACTTATTTTTATTTTTTCAATAATGAATAAAGTATCTAACTTTTGATTATGCAAGTAATTTTTTTCTGAGCAGGGTTTCTCTGTCTTATTTAGAACTTCTGTAAAATGTAGACAACATCAATCACAAAAGAATTTTTATCTTTAGGCCTAGATTACATAGCATTATTTTAGAATGTATAATTCCATATTTATTATATTCATTTTTTCTCATTAAACAATAGTATATCATATTTTCTCTAGTTTGTTTCAATGGCCGAAGGTATTCTACAAATAATGTCTGTTTAATCAATCTCTACTAGAAGCTTATATGATCACTTTCCTCCTATTGTTGCAGAACTGTTGTAATAAACATGGCCAATTGTTTACTTTTCTCTTTATTTTTATTTCACTTGGCTTATTTATTTCTCTGAGCATGCATGTATGAAAGCACACATGTTGAGGTCAGAAAACAGTTTTGGGGGAGCAGCTCCCTTCTCACCGTGTGGGTCTGGGTTTTGAAATGAGGTTTTTATGCTTGGCAGCAGTCAACTTTACTTGCTCAGTCATCTTTTGGCCTTCCGTTCTTATGGCAAATTCCTAGAAGCAGTTCCCGAGGTCAGCATACTTCCGTCCTGTTTATGTTCCAGCAAGGGCAGTGTGGCATCATTCCACTTAGAACTGGATTCCACCTCTGCCACCTGCTGGCTGGCTGGCCTTGGGTGGCTCAGGAACTCCTCCCTGGTGACAGCAACAGCTCTTCCTTTACCCAGTTGTTTGAAACACAAGGGGTTAATCCCTGGTGAATACTTGGGCCATGCTCTGACCCATAGTAAGCTAAATCCCAGGGCTATCATCATTGTTATTATTGCTATTGCTGCTGTCCTTGCAAATGTGTCCTCCTAAAAGAATGTCCCAGTTTAGACTCCCACAAGCATTGTATGAGTATTATTTCCACATGCCTCTGCCAACACCTTTTATTGTGTTGTTTGTCAACTGGATAAAGCCAGATTGTTGCTTTAATATGTATATTTCCTCTGATTACTAATGGTGCACAATTTTGCATCTTTAGTGGTATTTATTTTGCACATTTATGAATTTTCATTCATGACATTTTCTTGCTTCTGAGAGATCTTTCATCTTTTTTTTATTAGTTTCTTCTTTGATACACTAAGGATAATATTCTCTTGTAGATCCTGTGGGTTGTAAATACATTTTTCTCCCAGACTGTTTTTTTTAATGTGTGTGTGACATATGTGTGTGTAGTGTATGTGCATGTGTGTGTGGTATATGTACATATGTGTGTGTCTCTTTGTACGGTATACATGTGTATGAGTGGTATATGTGTGTGTCTGTGTGTGCAGTACATGTGTGGGGTATATGTACGTGTGTGTGGTGTATACACATGTGCGTATGTCTGTGTGTGTGGTGTATGTGTGTGTGTGGTATATGTGCATGCACATGTGTAACTATCTCTTGTGTCTGTTTCTGCTTGTCTGCATGTGTACTGCATTAGTGCTGTGGCCAAGAAGGACAGGAAAGAACACTGGATCCCCTGGAACTAGAGTTCCAGGAGGGTGTGGACTGCCTGATGTGGGTGTTGGGAACCAAATCTGAGCTTTCTGCAAGAGCAGCTGAGCTGCTGACCCAGAAGTCCTGGTGAGCCTCCTGTCTGTGGTCCCTTACCCCAGTGCTGGGATTATAGATGCGCACACGGCCATGCCTGGCTTTTTATGTGGTTCTAGGGATTTGAGTTCAAGTACTGACATAACGCGCACATGTGGCTGTTGATGCCATTCCCTGCTCTCCTCCTGCATTACTGTGCTATGAAATCATGTTTGCATTTTTAGACATATAAATTGTGTTTTCCCTTATTCTTACTTATGTTTTCTCACTTAGAGACCCTTCTTAAGTTCAACTTACCCATCTTTCAGCAATATTTAATTTTAAGATTGTTAGTTTTATAAAACTATGTATTTATTTTATATGTATGTTTTGTCTGTATGTACCTTGTGTGTGCCTGGTGCCTGTGGAGCTCAGAAGAGGGTGCTGGATCCCCTGGCACTGAAATTACAGATGATGTGCCACCATTTGTGGTACTGGGAACCCAAACTGGGTCCTCTGCAGGAGCCGAAAGCACTCGTAACTATGGAGACGTCTCTGCAATCCCAAGGTTGTTAGCTTTTTCATTTGGGAATAAAATAAAATTATTCTGAAATTTTAATGAGTTTCTCCACATTTGGCTCAATTATTTACTAATTACTTAAACTAAATTAGCCGCCATTCTTGTCCCCTCTGCCCCTTTGGCTGTTTCATTGATCTTTGTCTTTTCCTGGGCTCATATTTTTAGTTTTTGTGACTTTATAAAATTCCTTAATATTTGTGTACTGACTATTGAATATTGCATAAGAAAGCCTCATTAACATAGAAATATTTTCTTGCTGTTATCGTCTGTTATTTTTGTTGTCATATTGTTATATATATAAATAAACTCAATATTGTCATTTAATTTCAACTGACGTATACAAATTTGATATCTCAATTACTTTTTTTACTTTCCTGTCTAGAGACACAGAAGTTCTTTATTACCTAATTAGGAAATTTAAAATAATTTTAAATTTTAGAATAGTTTAGAATGTGTGTAAAGTTGCAAAGATAGAGTTGAGGGAGTTCTGTGTGCCCCAAGCCCGGCTTTCCCCATTGCTACTGTCTCATACCATCTAGGTGCCTTTGTCACGCCATGGAATCAAACTCAATATACATTATTGTGGGCTGGAGATAGTTCAGGAGGTAAGAGAACTGGCTGTTCTTCCAGAGGACCTGAGTTCAGCACCCACATGATTGTCTGTAACTTCGGTTCCAAGGAATCTGATGCCTTCTTGTGCTCTGTAGGATCCAGCATGCATGTAGGGCACATCAGCTCATGCAACGACATACACATACACATAAAATGAAGGATAAATAAACACTTAAAAAGATTTATTTAAAAATACACATTTCTGTGAATGTCCATATTTTTTTGAACTGTACTAGGTTTTTCCTGATGGCCTTTCTGGGTCTCATCATCCCATTCGAGGCAGCTTATCAGCTCATCCCTTTCTTGGGCTTCCTCGACCACGGCAGCTCCTAAGACTTTGGTTATTTGTGACAACCTTGACTGTTTTATGAATCACTACTCAGTATTTTAGAGTGTTCTTCAGTTTGGATTTATTTCATGTATTCTTCATGATTAAATCAGGTATTGTTTCTAATATGGTTAGGACAAAAAAAATCAGAATGCACTCTAGGATTTTAGCTGTCTTGAGGGAGGCACTCTCTCTTCTAAGAAAACTCTGTTAGCATGACTTTAGAGAGGGGGATTCAGTGTCCATCAAGAGTGTAGTGGCTTATACAGAAATAGTTTATTGTATGACCTACATGAAATTCTAGGTCAACACATGGTGGGTTCACGGCTCCTTCTGAACAGACAGATTGATGCGTTTTCTCCCGTAGTCTTACACTTTATCTAGAGACCCCAGACCAATGCCCTTGCAGTAGTGAGTGCTAGTGTACTGGTCTTACTGTATTTGAATTTATCCTGCAGATAAAATTTAAAAGAGCGGAGTGGTAGGTGGTGACTTCCTCCGATTATCTTGCCCAGGAGGAAAAACTCAGAGCCAATATAACTGGGTTCAAAACCTGGCTACCCGTCTTCACTAGTCATTTACTGCAGGGACCTGGCCTCTAGGTGAGGCAGCTTGCAGCAATTAAGCGTGTGTTACCTGCAGAGGAGGAGCAAATAACAGAGCTTGACTAGAATGTGGAGGCTCCCTATTATTATAATTCTTTTTCCATATTAGTCATCGATTTAACCTAAATTTTAAATGTATGCAAAGGGCCAATAATTCCATATTGAACTTGCATTAAATATTCCATCCACGTTCATAGGTGGGGGACGTGGAAGAGGGAGAAACCGGAGCTGGAACTAGTCCATATGGCTGTGAATCGGGAAATACTAAAGCAGTGCACCGTGTTATTTGTGGGGTTTATTTGCTTGGTTTGTGTTTTTAATGAATAACAAAATTAATGTCCATTGACTGGAAATTAACAGCCTAGCTTCATCATATTTTTCAGGACAGACAGTTTTTACTGTGGAGTAAATAAATTAAAATTTTTCTATATGATATTTGCATTTTGATTTGAAAGTTAAGAATCTGTCAAGAATCTATGCATTATGTAATTTGACAAGATTAATTTTCATTTGAGGGAAAGGAGTCCCTAAGTGTCTCCAAAGAGGGCCGCTAATTAATTGAAAGCCCTCCAAAAGCTGTTTGAAGTGTGCAGTGTGGCATGTGGTGTGTGTGTGAGTGTGGTGTGAGTATATGAGTGTGATTGTGGTGTGTGAGTGTGGTGTGTGAGTGCGTGAGTGTGGTGTGTGAGTGTGGCATATGAGTGTGGTGTGTGAGTGTGAGTGTGGTGTGTGAATGTGGTGTGTGAGTGTGGTGTGTGATGTGTGAGTGTGTGTGTGAGTGTGTGAATGTGGTGTGTGGTGTGTGAGTGTGAGTGTGGTGCGTGAGTGTGGTGTGTGAGTGTGGTGTGTGGTGTGGTGTGGTGTGTGTGTGGTGTGTGGGTGTGTGTGGTGAGTGTGGTGTATGAGTGTGTGTGGTGTGTGAGTATGAGTGTGGTGTGTGTGTGTGAGTGTGTATGTGAGTGTGGTATGTGAGTGTGGTGTGTGAGTGTGTGAGTGTGTGAGTGTGGTGTGTGAGTGTGGTGTGTGTGTGGTGTGTGAGTGTGGTGTGTGTGAGTGTGGTGTATGAGTGAGTGTGGTTTGTGAGTGTGTGAGTGTGTGTGTGAGTGTGGTGTGTATGTGAGTGTGAGTGTGGTGCCAGAGTGTGAGTGCGGTGTGTGAGTGTGTGAGTGTGGTGTGTGGTGTGTGAGTGTGAGTATGATGTGTGAGTGTGGTGTGTGGTGTTGGAAAATAAAAATTCCCACCATTTTTTTGAGGGAATAACTTTAAAGGTACTTAAGTGGCTATGTTTGCTTGGAGCAGTTTAGACTTGAACATCTCAATTTTGACACTGGTATTACATCCTAAATAATTGTATGTGATGTTCTGGTTTCAAGAGAGAAGATGAGGCAGCTGCTGTGTGGCTTGGACGAGCAGGCAACCACAGGAGCACAAAAGTACTAGTGTGGAAATCACTGAAGCCTTTAGCCTCTGTGGATCAGAAGTTACCCTCTCAGATGTCCCTGGAACACTGTTGACTGGATTTGCACTCACTGTGATGATTTGCTTAGCTGGTAGCTGGGTTGAGAATCAAACATGAAAATGAAGAAGTCAAACCAGTGCTCTAATTAAGATGGAAGGCTCTCTGCCTGTGACTGTAGCTCGGCTCTGGGGCCACCCACAGAAAAGGCTGGGTTTTCTCTAGGAAGTAATGAACTATATAAGCCTTTGGCCGAGTCTTTCGCCCTACAGTGTAAGTAGATAATTACGCCTTGAAAAAACGATGCTTAGTTACTGAAAACAAAACAAAACAAATAGCAAGCAAGCAAACCAACAAACTCTTCTGCGAGGCTCCTGAGTCTGTGGGCTGACTGATTTGTCTCTGGGCCCCTTTGCTCTGAATGAGACACAAATGGTCTCCAGGGAGTCATCCCCACTGCCAGCTTCCTTGTAGAACAATGCATCATGGAGCTGTGTTAATTGAATTTCCAGGTAGATTTTTCAAAGATAAATTCTTTCCTGAATGGTCAATGGAGGGTTGGACCTAGTCTCTTGGGACCCTACCTGAATCTTCTGTGATTTAGGATTCATTTGTCTTTCATTTCTGTCAGCCAGTCAGAAATTTATTTCATTTGAAAACATTGCTATGTTTCAAACATTTGGTCTAGTTCTACCAACTAAACAATCCAATTTGTACTTTTGGGCTTGGAGTGATTTTTCTGAATTTTTGATGTTAAAATTTTATAAACTGGAAAATATTTGTAAGTTTAGCATTTCAATTATTTATTTTAAAAACAAAAGTTTCATTTATAACAACCCCAAAGCACAAAATTTATGTTACCATGAACCAAAAGTTAAGCTGATGCTGCCTGCCTTTTTAGCAGTAAACATTCTCCCAACATTTATTTCTTTTAGCATATTGTAATTATTTTTCCTGTTTCTATGTCTTCGTCTCCTAGTGAGCTTTACTGCCCATGATGACAGCAGATTGTGTTGTTATTAGCTGAGCTTCTAGGACCTGGCCGGATCCCAAGCAAAGGATTCCATTACATGCTTGTTGAGTGAATGGGTAGGTGATTGGATGTGTCACGCTAGTTGGATGAATAATCACCTTTGTATTTAGCTGCCAGCATTCTTATGTTGAAGGACTCAACAGAAGTCTGTAGTGTGAGCTAGAAATTGGCTCATCTGCCTTTGGATGCTTGGGGTCCTTTCCACTGTTGTCTTATAGATGGAGATGGCAGTTTCACGCCCTGAAGGTCCCGACAATTCTTTTCAGAGTCATTAGGTGTCAGAAACAGAACAGGACTTAAGAATATGTGCTACAACCCCATACTTTACAGGCAAGGACTTGATGGCTTTTAGCACCAGCTTTTGTACCTACCTTGGAGCTGGCACACAGATGACATCGGAAGAGACTAATGGTTTGATTTCATAGGACCTCGAAGTAGAGACTTTAATATGATTTGAAGCCGTGGACAGAAGAGTTAGTGATATTCGCCTACCCATGTTTTGGGCAATATCTGGGGCTGTGCACACTGAGGGCATCTGTCAGCTGGAGCATCTAGCAGAAGTGTTGATAATTACCAGCTGGTTCTTGTTGCTGCCTACCTGACCCTTTCTTACAACCCGTTAAGAACACGTTGTGAAACTCCCCTCTTCGTTCAGCCCTTCTGCGAGCTCCCCTGCGCACCCCCACCCTTCACCCCCAGTGCCTGGGGTCTGGAGAGGTGCGAATAGGGGTGGGCAGTGCAGGGACTTTGTTAGGTATTTTCCAGGGTTCTGTGAACAGGGGACAGGCCCACATTCTAGATCCTGCCACACCCTTAGTTTTTTTTCTCTCTGCTCAACCACTGAGCCCCAAATTTCTTCATTAGAAACTGGGTCAAGATAAATTTGGGTGATAGTTTTGTCAATAGATAAGTTAAGCGGCAATTATGTATGCACTAGGTCCAGAGTCAATGCTTTGACTAATTTTACCTCTGGCTGAGTAGTCAATGTATAACTAGAAAACCACACCTGTCATTTGAGGACCGAGATCTTAAGTATAGATTAGTGAGCCAGTTTTTAAAAAAGAATAGTGTTTTATGCAATATTTTTAAAAAGTAAGGTCAAACCTTCTGTAGACATTAGCATTTGGAAGATTTACTGTGGCTGGAGCTTTTCCTTGCTCCTCAAGTGGGACCTTAGGGTCAGTTTTGTGTCTGTCTGTCCTGCAGAATGTAGACATACCTTCCTCTACATCTTGGAACCTCCCTGAGGTTAGCTATGTCCCATTTTCCAGCTTTGGAGATTACCCTGATGGTAATTGCTGTCATCAGATAGGGGCTTGATTCAACACAGACAAAATCTGTGACCAGCATGATCAGTCCACACTCTTGGCCTGGTTGGTGGAGGGTGAGAGAGGCTTGGTCTCCGTATCCAGAGTCATTACCTGGGTTCTGTGTGCGCATGTATATGCCTGTGGCACATGCTGTGTAAGAATGTTGTGGGCAAGCGTCATGTGTGTGAGATCCGGCAGGGTAGTATGGAAGAGTTGCTTCCTCTCACAAAAGAACAAGAATAAAGAGGTGGATCTGGGTTCAACAAACTGTGAGGAGTTGCCACATATGGCATCCTACCTGACCTAAAGAGCGTTTGCCATTTGGATTTGATTCAAGCATTTGTACCTGATTCAGCTTCTGTGGTATTAAAGGCTCAGGTGTGGCTACTTTGGTAACTGGGGCATGGTGTTCATATGAGTAGTCAGGGTCCACCCATGGAAGCCTTATAAATGGAAGTCTGGGCTTCAGTGCTGGCTTTGGGAAGTATGTGCTCAACCATGCTTCTTCCACCAGCCTTCCCACACCCAGGCTTCTGTAGCAAGATGTCCTTCGTCACTGCCTCCTGTGTCCTCGGATGGATCTGGTCCAGGCTGTCTCTGATAGCAAGCCAGTCCTGGTGCATCCAGAAATTCCCTGGGCCCCTCTGTGAGATCCTTGGCCTACTCCATTCCAATCTATCTCCTGAGCTAGCACTTAAAGTTTTCTGCTCATGCTGCATTAATTGTCCTGTTAGAACTGCTTGAGTCTCTTGATTCCTGCCTCCTTTGTGGACTCCTATCTCCTTTCTCCAGCCTCTTAACTCTCTTCACTTTGTGTTTCTTGTATAGTTCCTACTCTGTTATTCAACTCTGAGCTCCTGTAGTATCCTGGGCTTATTAGGGACCCCTTTTCCTTGAATTTGGTGATATTAGCCTATCTCCTTTTTAATATTTTTTGTGTGTGATAGCAGCTCTCAAGTATATATACACATTTATTTCTGACCCAAATATCTTTGAGTTCCTAGTATTTACCTGTCTGAAAGTGCTCCAGAATTCACCTATTAGCCCAAGCTAGAACCTTGGAGATTTCTGCCATTTTATCCTTATTCATACATGTAAAGATTATTATTAAGTGAAGAGAATAAGCTATTGATAGTATATTGATCTGCTATTATTAACCAAGGTAATGTGATCAATAAAGTTCTGCCAGCAGATTCATGTCTGAGAATATTCATTCTTACTGTTATTCTTTTTAAAGATAAGGTGTGTGTGTGGGGAAGGCCGGTCCCACAGGGGTGAGTGATCCCACAAGGGGCCGTGGTAGGTCACCCAATGTCTTGATGAGGTAGTGGCAGGTCACCTGAAGCCTAGGCGGGTCGGCGGGTGGGAGACCACAGCAGGTGAGAGACAGACAGATACGCCATGTAGAGAGGGAGTTTGGGTATAGAATTTATTTAGTAGGCTATGGAAGGGAAAGGGAAGGGGAAGGGGAGAAGGGAGAGGGGGAGAAGAGAGAGAGGGGGTAGAGAGACAAGCAGCAGCCACCTCTTCAGAAGAGGGATAGAAAGAATAAGAGGCAGGCTGGAAGAGGTGGGAGATCTGCTTGCCTCTGTGGTTGGGTGGGGGTTGGGAGTGGGTGGGGCTTGTTTCTTAAAGGGACAAGGTACTCAGGTGATAGATCAGGCCAGCAGATCATAACATTCCCATCTCTTTCTTATAATAAAAAGGCGGGAAGTTAGGCACAACAGGTTAAAAGAATTGGGGCAGCCGGTTCTCAAGACTACTTCCTGCTTATTTGTAGGTGTCATCTTCGTTGGGGGGGAACCTGAGAAAGCTGGGTGCTGGTCACACCCTGGGGTAGCTGGTCGCTTTACTCCTGTCCAGACTTTGTGGTATGGGACTATCTGGTGTCTCTTGAACTTGGCAAGGAACAGAACAGAAGACAAAGCTAAGTTTAGGAAGAAAAGAATTTTTAGGACCAAGGAATTGAGAGTGGTTTATCTGACCTGTTTAAGGTGGATCCTTCAATTTGGCTCCCAGGACCTCACAAGAATTTTTTGAGTTTGTGAAAAAATAAGTTTTAAATAGCAGCATATTTATACCAGAATGACTGTGACAGATATTTTTGTACAATGCAAAGTATTTTTAAGACTATGAAAGGCAGCACACACAAGAGATTCGATAACTTGTATTTGTCTGCACATCTTTATAACTTACAGGTATACACCTTAATAACTTGTATTTGTATTTTACTGAAATTTCTTTGGTGAGGCTGTTGTTTTAAACTGACAAAAATCTCTCAGCTGTCAAACTGCATCAGAGATCTTTGAGAAGGACAAAATTTCACTTGAGCAATTGTTGATTAAAAAATGACAGAGAACTCACTCGGTAGTCTACCTCATGACCCTTCTCAGGGTCCTCCATGGTTGCTGTGGGGCGTATTTGCCTTTTGCTGTTTAGCACAGGGTCTGCCAGACTTTAGAAGATCCTGTGTGTTAGAAAATATGTAGGAAGACAAGCCTACCTTGACCTGAGCAGTTCGGCTGTTGATTCCAGTGATTCTGTCCACGTCTGGAGATCTTCAGTTTAGATGAAAGGCATTTTTTTGCCCAGTGGTCAGCACTTGGCAGTTGATGAAGCAACTTGAGGATGGTTGTTGTTCTGTGCCCATCTGTCTTCTGTCTTCTTTGAAGGAAGTAGAGTGCTGCTAGGAGCCAGCCTGTCTCTGTTATGAAAAGTCTTTTTTTAAAAAAACTTTTTAAAAATTTACGTATGAGGGTTCTGCATGTACACCTGCCCACCAGAAGAGGGCATCAGATCCCATTGTTGATGGTTGTGAGCCACCGTGTGGGTGCTGGGAATTGAACCCAGGTCCTGTGGAAGAGCAGCCAGTGCTCTTAACTGCTGAGCCATCTCTCTAGCCCATGAAAAGTCTTTTAATAATTAAACATTTAAATGCCATTTTCCCCAGCTCTCTGAGCAGTTGAAGGCTGTTTATTGGGTATATATAAGTTATAACTACAGTATGGATCTGCCTGGGGAGCTGGGTCCAAGCTTGACTTTACTGGCTCTCAACTTAACAGGTGAGATTTGTATTGTAGAAAACAAAGGAGAAAAACCCGTTTGCAATAGAAGCTTAGTGGTCGAACTGACAATAGTAAAAAAACAGCTTAATATATTTTGAGGCAGGATTGGATTAAATATACTGCATTTTTGTAAGAGATTTAAGAGTAAATATCAATTTAAAACATGCTTTTGTAGTCTGGAATGAGATATAATGAACAGACAATTATTTAACATTTAACAGTAAATATACATACATTTACACCTAGTTGAATTTAAAGATGGTGGGACTTGGTCACCTGACCTTCCCTTAGTTAAGATGGTGGTGAGGTCATCAGACCTGTCCTCAGTAAAAATGGTGGCAGTCACATGTTGTACGGAGAAAACATGTTTTCAGAGCCATGGGAATTTTAAAGATATAAATAACGAGACACAGAGGCCATGTAGAACATACATTTAAAACAGAACTACATCTGTATGGACACAGCATTTACACATTCTTTCATACATGAAGTAGAGAGGAAAATTACTCGGCACCGTGAGCCACCATGTTGCTGAGCTGCCGCGCCACCAGCAGAGGTGGAGAGTGAGGGGTGGACTTGGAAACAGCCACCTCGCAAATCCTACTAATCTTGCCATTTTTTTTTTGTGGGACCAGTGGTAGTGGTGGCAGAGATAGAATAGAAGGAATAGGAGCAGTGATTTACTCCTTCCAACAAGACTACAGCTAAACCTCCCCAAACAGCACCACCACCAACCGAGGACCTAGTGTTCAAATACATAGGGCGATGAGACACATTCTCATTCAGATACCATACCTCCAATGTTCTTTCATCATCACCATCACCATCATCATCACCACCATCATCAACACCATCACCACCACCATCATCACCATCACCATCATCACCACCACCATCATCACCACCATCATCACCACCATCACCACCATCACCATCATCATCACCACCATCATCATCACCGTCACCACCATCGTCACCATCATCATCATCACCATCATCATCACTGTCATCATCATCACCATCATCACCATCATCACCACCACCATCACCACCATCACCATCATCATCACCATCATCACCACCATCATCACCTTCATCATCACCACCATCATCACCATCATCATCACCATCATCATCACCACCATCACCACCATCATCATCACCATCATCACCACCATCATCACCATCATCACCACCATCATCATCACCATCATCATCACCACCATCACCACCATCATCACCATCATCACCATCATCATCACCATCATCATCACCACCATCATCATCATCATCATCATTATCATCACCATCACCATCACCACCATCGTCACCACCATTACCACTATCATCACCATCATCATCACCATCATCATCACCATCACCATCATCATGACCACAAAATGTACCTGTTGTCTCTGTTACCTTGACCCTGACCGTATTCTTTTTTTAATATTTATTTATTTATTTATTATGTATACAATATTCTGTCTGTGTGTATGCCTACAGGTCAGAAGAGGGCACCAGACCTTATTACAGATGGGCTGTGAGCCACCCTGTGGTTGCTGGGAATTGAACTCAGGACCTTTGGAAGAGCAGNNNNTCAGGACCTTTGGAAGAGCAGGCAACGCTCTTAACCGCTGAGCCATCTCTCCAGTCCCCCTGACCATATTCTAATATTATCCCAGACCACAGCTCCAAATACTAAGCTCCCATCTGACCTGGTACTTACAGCACAAGTTGTCAGAGTTACGTTTGTCCAACTGAGACAAGATCTCAAATCTAACTGAAAATATGCATTCCCATGGCAGAAGGAGTCACCTAAAGGTGCATTATACTCTGATTAGGTGCTCTGGAGGACCTATCACTTCTAATACAGGCGCTTGAATGGACTGTTAGGCATTAGATTCAGTTTTGGAGATAGAATAGTCTTCAAATGGCCACATTGAGCCAGAGTGAGAGTGTGCCACCAGAGAGGTCTTTTTCCTGCCTTAAGACCGTGTTTTTAGGTCAAGAATATGGGCCTTGGAGTCTGCCAGTCTGGATTCCAGTGATGGCTATGACATTTACTGGCTGGATAATGTTTTTTTTAATAGAAGTAAAGGTTTATTTGTGCTTCTAATTCCAGAGGGATAAACGTCCATCACTACAGTAGCAGGAAGTATGGTAACAGGCGATTGGTGATGGCAGCAGTGGGCTGAGAGCTCACCTTTTAAATGACAGCAGGAAGCAGAGAGACCAACAAGATAATCTTAATCAAGTCATTAACACCTTTAGGCCCTCAGGCTATCAGTGACTTAATCATTCACCTCTTACTGTCTACTGGGACCTGATGAGTGGTGGACGGTGCTGTGTCTCAGATGTATAGAGTGGGTGGATAGCATGTGACAAAGGCATCACTGGGTGGCTGATTTGGGACACTGTCCCACTCAGGATGCCCATCACTGGGTGGCCCTAAACCCTGTGACAGGGTGAGTCCATGCCCATCACTGGGTGGCCGATTTGGGACACTGTCCCACTCAGGGTGCCCATCACTGGGTGGCCGATTTGGGACACTGTCCCACTCAGGGTGCCCTTTCCGTTTCAGAGTTGGTTTGTTTCTTGATCCTCGGGAGCATGAGAATCGTCACGTACTCTTTCCTTCCTGAGTTATCTCTGAAGTCACTGGCTGCTCTTCTCCATCATCTCACGGAGGGCGTCTCTTCTGCTTCATAGCCCCACTGTGTTGGGGGTTTCTAGGGGCTTGGTCTTCAGCCTTCTTTGGTCTATATTCTGCAGAAGGTGATCTCTTCGTCTTAAAATGTAGGCACTATGTTTAATCATGGCTCCTCAGTATAGATTCCCCAATCTTTTCCCTCGAGTTTCTGACTGAACGCCTTCTGTATTTGCTTGGCTATTATAAACATCTCAGCTCAAGTCCACTTAAAATTGAGCTCCTGGTCCCAATCAAACCCATTCCTCCATCTGTCCTAGTTCGACAAATGGTAGCCACTATGAGGCAGTGAATGTTCTAGAAACTGTGGGTAAAACATCTTGCCTTCTGTCCTTTTTGCATGTTTCCTGTAGTCTGTTCTCATACTTTGAACTAGAGTGATATGTTAAATATGTAAAGATAATGACATTCTTCTGCCTTAAAAATCTTTAATCATTTGTATTATTTTTAGACAAAGTTTTGTGGGAACTGAGTCCTACGTACAACCCTTCCTATTACAATTTTGAGTCACATTCTCTCTCTTTGTAGTGTGTGTTTGCGTGTGTGTGTGTGTGTGTGTGTGTACAATTTCCCCCCAAATATTTTGTTTTCTATACTCACATTTTTTTCCTATCTTCTCTTTACCTGGAAGGTTCACCAATTCCTTGTTTTATATACCAAAGGGTTCTCTTCCATCTCTAATGTAATGAAATTTATATTATGTGTTTACTTTTATGAGTGCTATACTGATTTATTTTTCTCCTGGAGCTTGTGTTTAGGTATAGGACTGCATCTGCCTGCTACCAGACGTGTGGGTGGTAATGTGTGAGTGGTGGTGACGTTGGGTGTTAAACATACCCACCACCACTGCACACCCACCATTACACACTCACCACCACTGCACACCCACCATTACATACCCACCACCACTGCACACCCATCATTACACACTCACCACCACTGCACACCCACCATTACACACTCACCACCACTGCACGCCCACCACTGCATGCTCACTGTTGGGAGTTGCAGACCCTCAGATTCTGAATTTCCTATGACCTTTTCTTATTACCTCTGCTGGAGGTAAACTACTTTTCTGTGCCTGCAGCTGCTCTGAGCACGAAACCCTCATGAGCTCCTGCTAATAAGGAAGTGGTTTCTGGTGGGCTTGCAGTAGAAAGTCTAGAGAGCTAGGGTGTGGCCATTAGTCAAGGAAAGCCCTATATAAGCTGACCTGGAACACAATAAAATTGGCATTCTTGCTTCAAGAGTGACGCATGTCCCTGTGTGTTCTTTACTCCCCAGACTCTTGCCCAACCATGGTTACAGGTGGTGTAGGTGCCACAGCCCACCACTACATGCCCACCACTGCACACTCACCACTGCATGCCCACCACTGCATATCCAGCACTGTATGCCCAGCACTGCATACCCAGCATTGCATGCCCAACATTGTACACCCACCATTGCATGCCCACCAATGCACAACAACTACTACACACTCACCACTGTAGCTCACCACTACATGCCCACCACTGCACACTCACCACTGCACACCTGCCACTGCAACCCACCATTGCATGCTCACCACTGCATGACAACTACTACACAGCCACCACTGCCTGCCCATCACTGCATGCCTACTACCCAGGAGAGAACTTAGTATGTAGAAGGTGCTCAAAAATGACAGTGAAGGCAAATGTATATTCTCTAATTTTATGGATATTGCTCTATATTAACAAGCAAAAGAGGGAGGTCTTATTCTTATTATTACTTTATAGACAGAACTACAAGTCTCAAAAATTTAAAGATTTACTCAAAATTTCACAGGTATTGAGAAAGATGAGTTTTAAATCCAGGCAATCTGATTCCTGAGTCTATGCTGTGCTTAAAATAATTTTAAAGATCCTCCCACCGGGTAACGTATCAGGGTAGATTTTCTGGGCTAGTACAGAAAGCTGTGCCTCCCACAGCTAGCAATTTTTTTTTATGGTTCAACTAAAACTTCCTAAAATGCAATGCTCAACACTCCATCCTTTAATTATGTTTGTGGGATTCACCCATATTGCTTTGTGCAGTAGACTCTCATCTGCATTAGTGTCTTTATTTATTCATTGGCAGGAGTTTGGCTGTTTCTAATCTTTAGCTATTAGGAGTAACACTGGAATGAGTATCATGTATAAACTTTAAGTGCCCACATCCAGGACCCATGGCTAAACGAGAACTCTGCAGTTATCGGCTATGCATATATTTGGCTTCAGTAATTACTGACAAAGAATTTTCCGAAATGGTTGCTCCGGTTTGCGCTCTTGGAGCCTCATCAACACTGGCATTCTGGCTTTTAATTTTAGGCATTTTAGTCAGTGTGCTATGTCCCATGGTGGTTTTAAAATTTCTATTTCTCTGATGGACAGCGGGCTAAGCAGTATTTTCCTGTGCTAACTGGTCCTACTGGACTATTTTTATTGTTGGCACCTGAGGCTCGGGAAGAGTCAGGCCATTTGACTAACCTCCTGGGGCACCCTCTCCCAGGGTCTTCCGTGCTGTGAGGTGAAAGCAAGCAGCATCAATGATAGTTCCCGCGTGTTGCTTTGCCAGGGTCTGCTAAAGGGCTAAGAAACTTGTACTATGTTTTTGGATGTGGCTATCCCTTTAGTGATTGGTCAGCCAAAGTTGTTTTGTGTCATTCAGAGAGAAATGAAACTATAGGCAACCAACAAGCAATTCAAGTACAAAAGGAGATGGCAAGTGAAATATTAAAAAGAATTTAGCCCCTACCCCTACCCCCCAAAACCATGATAAACCAGGCCATTTGATTTTTAATCCTGGTTTACAAAACAATATGTTAAGAGACTTCCCCATTCTGCTCCAATTTATTCAAAGGAGTAAAAGTTGATCAGTGCCAGCCATCAAACACAGCATCCGGAACAGATCCTGCAGGGCCACGTGTCCTGCATGAATCATTGCAGCTTCTGTTTCCTTGGCACCAACGTTTGCTCTCCATTCCCATACCACTGACTGGCCTATTGGCTGTGACCAGACTGTGAGGCAGTTTCTGAGTCACGCCAGGTGTCATGTGTCCTGCGGAAGGCGCAGTGTCTCTGTGGCCATTAGGTGGCGCTGTTGGGAAAGGAGAAAGATGAATCAGGTAAGCTGTGAGGCAGGCCTGGGAAGAGGGAAGAAATGGAAGCTTCAGCTGAGCAGGTTGGGGGCGGGCTGCCTGCATCATCCTGCAGCCAGCTTTGATATAAGGCAGGTGTTTGTGGAAAAGAAGGAAGGGCGTTAGTGGCAAAGTCCAGACTAGATGGTAATGGGGGTGGAGGGACAGGGCATATCCCCCAGTATACCAGCTGTCTGGATCAGGACCTGATGATTTGTATTTTACACAGTAAGAACCTGGGCATCTGCCTGCTGGTCTAGTTCCCACACAATCACAGTGAATAGGCTTATGAAGGGACAGGCACTTGACACTGGCTACAGTTTTCCAGAAAAGTCTCCTGGATTGTAAAATGCTCCAGTATGGACAACCTTCAGTGCTTCTGCCATACCAAACAGCACATCTTCGTGTGCAGGTGCACCGTGAGGGAGAACAATGCCCCAGCTTGTCCAAAGCTGGGTGGCCTCCCAGGATGCAGAAATTTCAGTGTGAAAATTTGGGAATTCCTAGGTAAACCAAGATGAGTGGATTGTTCCACCAGGAATGACAATGGATCTCAGAGGCTAGCGTTTCCTTTGTCTCTGCCTCAAAGGTTGTACTGGTCAGCTATGAGGGTATCTTAGACCTATGAAGTCAGGTAAAGATAGTAGCAAGCTCCAGGGGACATGTGGGGCTCTTGGGATGTCCAGATACATGCTACTCCCACACAGGCAGCTGCAAAGCATTGGGAGACAGTGGTCCAGATCCCTGGGGCCAGCATAGCTACATGGAGCCCAAGAGGCAAGGCAGTGACCTCTTTTGAGTGCTTCATTTATTCTTAGTGATGGGGTTCTAACCAGCCTGAGCAAGGCAAACTTGGTTCTGACAGGCCTTGCCCATTCCTTATTCCCTTTGCCTTGCTAAAAACCAGTAGATTACATTCCTTAAGCTACCCATCAAGGTCCATTCCCTTATTTGGCCTCTTTCCCTCCTGAGACTGGCTGCCAAGGTCCAGCTATCAAAGTATTGAAGTCCAGCAATCAAAAGCTCCCATTGGCTCACCGAATTAACCTGTCCAATGAAAACAAAGCACTCATCCTGTCACAGGGTTTCCCCCTTTACCTTTATAAACCGCCATTTGCCTGTGGGCCATGTGTGTGTCCCCCTATGCAGAAGCAGTCCTTTGTCTCTTGGGACAAATATCCCCTCCCCACTTCTCGCTCACCCTCCATCTTCTATCTTTGTCTCTTATCTCTTGCACTTTTTCTCTCTGGGACAAACATCCTTTCCCCATTTCTCTTGTTCCCTCCCCCTTGTCTGTCTTCTGTCTTTCTCTCTTACTGCCTGCCCTTTGTCCCTCTGGTGCAAATAAATCTTCTTTGTCCTGAGAGCTTGGTCTTGGTGGTCTTGTGTCGAATACCCATCCTCTTGCTGAGAAAATGAACCTGGCCTCATAGAGGGATCTCAGACTGGTAGATACAACGGTGGGGAGAACTGAGTCAGAGAGAGGTGAGTGTGGGCAGAAAGGAGGCTGTGAAGTGTTGTGAAAAGCAGGTGGGCCACTTGGGTACAGAGGAAGAAAGAAATCTGGATGACAAAAAGTAAGGCTATAAGAGGAAGAGATGGGAAAACAACCCAGCTGGAGATTGGATTTTGAGAGAGGAATTGCTACATTGTACTTAGGACTGGCATCTTCTTGTCTCTTAAAACATATCCAAGAACTCCAGTATGAATGAGCTTCTTCCTATAATTTACTTGTTTTAAAAATGATTCAGAGCAGCTGCGAGCCCCG
>LOEQ01002141.1:236908-248253 GCA_001685075.1 Bramus lutescens | reverse complement strand
GCTGCTGCTGTTGCTTCTACTGCTGCTGCTACTTTCTTGTGCATCTGTGAGATGTTTTATTTTTTCCCCCAGATCTCCTTCCAAAAGGAGACTATCGTTGCCACAGAGACAGCAGAGGTGAGGAAAGGACACACATAACGTCAGTTTTAAGCATAGCTTTATTACATATTTTACTTTCACCAAGGAGAAAAAGGCAAGGAAGCTGGGGACACGCCAGCTCCTCTCACAGAGACACAAACTTAAGACCATACATGGCATCCAAAGCCCCCTCAAGCCAAACGGTTCAAAGCAGAGCATCCATGAAGCGCAAAGACTGACAGAGCTCCCAAGATTCCCACTTGTGCTTCCTTATCAACTGTTTGAATTCAATCTTTTAAGACATTTTGTTTCAATTTTACAAAGCACAGACTACATCACAATGTCTAACCATTTTTTGTTAGGTTGCAAAAACAGTTACACCATTTTTGAGTTGATAACACCACCGGCCTCTTCTTAACACCTGCTGTAGTGTTGATAGCCAGCATGAAGCCATTGCAGATTCTTTTGAGGTTTGAAAGAGAGCCTTGCACTCTGAAAGAGGAACGAAGGCATCCTTGGTCATTGGGTACTAAGGGCTAGTTGAACTTTTGCCCCAAGAGAGCTGTTAGGCTTTGGTGGTCTCCCTAGACAGCCCCCATCACTCCTGTTCTAGAGATCATCCACTGGCTGCAGAGAAGAGGACTCATTCACAGAGGTTGGTAAGAATCGGAGAGCTATCTTCAGAGGTACAGACCAAGTCCTGAAATACTGAGGAAGTCAGGAGACAAGAAGGGGTATTATACGGAGATACCCACAGGAGAACCAGAGCAGGGACTGGGCTTGGATTTTCTTCTGCTGGTCTTCTTCTTGACTCCAGGTGGCGCATGTGCAGCTACTTTCCCTTGCTCTGGGATGGAGCCTGCTCCTGGGCCTTCTGTGGGAACTCCTCCACACATTTGGTTTGGGCTAGCTCTTGGCATGACTCTGCACATTGAGGCAGGCCCTGATCTTGGCTTGGAGGTAGGCATGGATCTTGGCCTTGCTCTGGGCAGTTTCCTTGGCTTATCTCCTGGCACTGAGGATCACAGACCTCCTGAGCTTGGAGTGGACATTTGTCTTGGCTGGGGTCCTGACACGAGGAAACACACACTTCCTCAGCTTGTGCCCGGCACTTTTCTTGGGTCTTTTGAAGACATGGAGGTGGCACACATGGTTGCTTGCACTGTTGATCACTGAAAGACATCTTGGGTGATTTGAAGAGCCTGAAAAAAACAGAGGATTTAAGCTGTTTTACACTAAAAGCACCAAGCTGGGAACTTGAAAGGTGTGGGTGGGTGAGGACTGAGAGAGGGATTGAGGAAAAGATAATTAACTCTCAGACTGACTTTTACCCATTTCTTTTATATCCCTAGCTCAGCTCCCTATGACACTTGTTTCCAAGATGAAAATATTATCCTGGTTTTTGTCTGGATAGACACAAGCTGAAAACCCCGGTCCTACCACAGAATTAAACTAACAATCTAAAAAGTCATCTACAATACACTAAACAGAATACATGAGGTAGTTAAAGTGGTCATATAAAAGGCAAAATGTCTAAAATAAATGTAGAAAGTATAGTCTAAGATAGGAACAGAACAGTGGCCTCCAAGAGAGGGAACATGGGGGAGAGAGATGGGGGAGGGAGAGGGAGAGAGGAGAAAGAGGGAGAGGGAGGGAAGAGAGAGAGAGGGAGAGAGCATGCTTACCTGATCTTCAACAAGGTTCAACAAAGGATGTGAATTGTGGAATCTAAGAAGGTGGGGACTTTTATACCGCGCTTGGTATGGCCTCCTGAAGGGCTGGTGGGCCACGTGGGCTAAAGTCCTAATTGTGGAGTCACCATAACAAGCTTCTGAAATCACGAACTGTTTGAGTCACTGCTTGTGATGCCTGTTAATCAGCCTGCATTTTGGCCTCTGGGTTCTCAGCAGACCTCAGCAGGGAGGGGCTCCATTCAGAGCTTTCATTACAGGCAGCAGGAAAGGAATGTTCATAAAATGTTATCTGTCTGTTAGCAGGGCTGAGGTGCCCTGTCTACTCACACTGGTTCGGGATGCAGCGAGAAATACGATCAACCTTGCTCATCTCTCTTTGCCAGTAGGAAGAATCTACGCCTAAGGCCTGGGGTCTGTCTGAGTTAAGGACTGGTATGGTTTATTTCAAACATTTCCACTGGATGTTCCTGCATGAAGCAGAAAACCCCTCCATTTATTTTGTCTAGACTAGCTCAAGGCTTGGCTCTAGACAGTGAAGGTACTGGTCTTGGCCTGGAGGCAGGCATGGAAGTCAGACCCAAAGAAGATGGCTTAGACTCAGGGCTCTAAGTTGAGATGCCACAGTGTCCTGGGCAGAAATGAATTCTTTTTCCTGCATAAAATCCTGAGGAAAATTAGAGTGTTTTCATGCTCTGTGTCAGGTGATGTGGTGAGGAGAGAAGAGAAGAGGCCATCCTCAGTTTCTGAACTTTGGGTTCTGGTGTCCTTTGAAAAGTAGAGCTTTTCCAAGTGACCAAGGAAACAGGTTGGAACCCGGAGCCCTTCTCCTCACCTCCGGAAAAATTTGTCAGATTTAGGCCAACGGAAACTGAGTTTGGGGTGGAATCAAAGTTTCAAAGCAATATACCTATCTCCTTT
The DNA here is from genome assembly GCA_001685075.1 of Bramus lutescens. Classification (NCBI taxonomy): domain Eukaryota; kingdom Metazoa; phylum Chordata; class Mammalia; order Rodentia; family Cricetidae; genus Bramus; species Bramus lutescens. The sequence goes on along the minus strand of LOEQ01002141.1, from coordinate 245,563 downwards.
ATGTCTTGTCCCTGTTACATGATGAATCCTTCACTGAAGCTGTTGAAATCCATCAGTCTTCAAGCTCCACTCACGCCTACCATGTTCTTCCCTGGTCTTCCCTGAAAACTAGAAAGAAATTCACTTCTTTATAAACTCCCATAATATTTATGTTTATATATGTATTTAATGTATATATGTGCATATATGTGTTTCTATTCCCTTATTCTGGGTTGTAAGTTCTGACATGTGACAAGATCACATGTATTAGATAACTGAAAGATAAGATTATCGATGGGGGAATGAAAGAGCAGATGTACTAGACAGCAGTGGGCAGACAAAGATCTACACACAAACCTTGGTCCACCATAGAATTTTTCTTTCTCTTTTGTTTAAATAATCCTTTTGAAAATTCATGTACAGTACACAAGACAGAGTACATAGGATCCTTAAAGATAAAGAAAGTAGTGATCTGCTTTAAAGAGAAACCAGTAGAATGTACAAGCCAAGGCGGAGGCAGAACAGAGATGGAATAGAGAGAGAAGATGGGGGGGTGGCAGGGGAAGAAGAGAGGAGAGAGAGATACAGAGAGAGGGAAAGAGAGAGTTCTGAAGGTGGAGCAGAGAGAGAGAAAGAGCTCTCAGGATTACCTGAATTTAGAACAGACTCCATGAAGACTGTGAACTGTAGAGCCAAATAAGGCGATGACTTCTAATAGAAAACAAAAGACAGTAATTTGTTCAATTAAATATTAATATTTAGGGGGAAATAGTATTCATAATAGATGTCTAGAAAAGTGGTTCTTAATCTTTCTAATGCTGAGATCCTCTGATGCAGTTCCTCATATTGTGTGGCCCTAACCATAAAATTAATATTGTTACTACTTCATAACTATAATTTCATGCTGTTATGAATCATAATGTAAATATCTGTGCCTTCCAATGGTCTCAGGTGAACCATGTGAAAGTGTTGTTAAATCCCCAAGGAGTAGTGACCCACAGATTGAGAACCACTGCTCTAGAGTCCTTGAAGAGTTACATTTATTTTATTTGCTAATGTTGACTAAATTTCAGTAACTTTCAACATGATAATGCTCTGGCACTGGAGATGTGGGTCAGTGTAGGGCACTGGCCGCTCTTGCAGGAGACTAGGTTCTGTTCCAAGCATCCAGATGACAGCTTATAACCGTGCCATAGGTCCAGTTCTAGGGGATCCTGTGCCGCCTTCTTGCCCCTGCAGGCAATGCACACATGTAGTACTTGTGGACACATTCAGGCAAACACACATACACATAAGATAAAAATAGTTTTAAAAAAATGACAATACTCCCCTGACTTTGGGGTTAAGGTCTTGAAGAAGTGATGCAGTTTATTTCCTGAGATGTAATCAGAAGAAATAAGGAATGTCTCTAAATGTTAATTGGGATACTTGATACATGGAAAGTTTTTCTTTTCATTGAATGTGTGATGTAATGTGTATACACATGAGTGTGCAGTCATGTGTTTTTCATTGAGTGTGTGGTGTAGTGCACATACACATTAGTGTGCAGTCATGTGGAAGCCAGAGGAGGGTGCATGGTGTCTGCTATTTTTCTCAGCCTTCTTTTCTTGAGACAAAGTTTCTGACTGAAGTTTCCCATTTCAGGTAGGGTGGCTGACTCCAGAGTTCCCAGGACCCACTTGTCTCTGCTCTCCTGTGATGGAGGTACAGGTTCTCACAGCCATACTTGACTTTTTCTGTGAATGCTGAATTCAAACTTAGGTCCCCTTTCTTGCATAGCAAGGATGCTCCCAATAGAGCCAGCTCTCCAGTCCCATCAAATGTTTGGAAGAAGTGAGGGAACACAGGTGGAATCTTTGGTTTTATGGTTGTGCCTAAAGGACTGGTGTAGCTGCAGCAGAGCCCTGGCGTTGTGGTAGGAGGCAGGGAGGAAGGAGGAGGGGTATTTGGAAGACTAATGAATGTGTCTGAAAAGACAAAGCCTTAGGAGGATTAGCTGCATAATGAGAAGGCTCTATTCATTCCTGTTCCATTCCCCTTCAGTTTAAATCCTCTTTCTATTTCTTTTCTTCCCCCCTTTATCTCTTTTATCTTTTCTGTGAAATGGTGTTTAAGAGGCAAAGAAACTCTACTGTATTGTAGGAAGTAAGGAATTAGCAACTGCTGAGTTTATTAACTTATTCTTTCTGCTAGGAACAGTCCTGCTCTTTTAAGCCTCACACTGATGGAGATGGACAGAGGTCAGCAGTTACATGCCAGAAAAAGTTCTCTTTGTTGATCTCTGGAGGCAGGGGATAGAGGGGCATTTTCATGTAGCTTTGAGGACAGAGTCCTAGTTAGAAGGTTTCTAAAGCACAGAGAGCTACTGGGATGAAAAGAAGATCTGAAGGCCTCTTAGACATAGGAAAGAGATGAGGGGAGAGAATCTGCTGGAGATTTTCAGAAGTTTCCTAAAACGTGATGCATGAGATGACCTTGTTCATGCTCCATGCATTTCTGTGATTTTTTGGATAAGCTCCAGGAAACTGAAGGAAAACGCAGAAGTGAAGAGAGGTCAAATTCTTATGGTGGTGGATAGCCAATTTGGATAGATCCCCGAGTTCAGCTTATCCATAAGATCTTCCCACCTGTCATTGCATTAATTTGTGACCATTCTTGAAACAGAAGCCAAGTCCCAAGGAGGACAGATAATGACTTGCCAAAGATGTTCTACTTAATCAGTAGAATTTGTAACTGTGTTTGGTTATGTGGCAAAAGAGAATTAAGATAGGAGACAAAAACTCAATTGCTGATCAGTTTACTTTAGAACAGAGAGATTTTTTGGGCTATCCAAGGGAAGGGTGTAATATAAACTCAAGGATCCTTGAAAGAGCGGAGGGGGAAGAAGCATTACTATTTACTGTGGAAGATTACACTGGCCATTGCAGGCAAAGATGATGGGAGAACATGCAGAAATGGCAGCAGCTGTTGAAGCTGGAAACGCCAAAGCAATGCTCTCCAGGAGGTTCCATAAAGCAGTGTAACCTGGCTGTCACTCTGATTTTAGTTCACTGAGACCACCTGCCATTTTTTTGGTCAACTTGACATAAGCTTGCGTCCTCTGAGAAGAGCATTATCAATTGAGAAAATGCCCCCATAAGATTGGCCTATGGGAATTGGCATGTCAGGCAGTTTCTTGGTTATTGACTGATGTGGGTGGGCCCACCTACACAGAGGGGCAGTGCCACTCCCCAGCAGGTGGTCCTAAGTTATATAAGAAAGCAAGCCGAACAAGCCATGATTAGCAGTCAGTAAGCAGCGGTTTCTCCATGGTGTCTGCATCCTTCCTGCTTCCAGGTCCCTGAATAGAGCTGCTGCCTGGCTTCCCACAGTGGCAGGCTGTTATCTGGGAGCGAAAACTGAAATAAACTCTTTCCAAGTTGGTTTAGGTCATGGTGTTTTATCACATCAGGAGAAAAGGAACTAAGTCAGCCCCATAGACGTCTGACTTTGAGAGGTGCAATGCATTTTGACATTTTGTTCTACTAAAGTAACTGTAACTTGTGGCCAAAATGCTAAGAAGCTGATGCTTCTCACTATTTCAAGCCCTTGGGGACTTTGAAGGAGCAAGGTTTCAGATGAAGTAATGGAACCTCCTTCTAGATCCTTTGTTTAGAAGACCCTTTTATCTGTCATATCAACACACTCAATCCAGACCTCTTTTAGGTAGAGGAGGCTTCAAGATTCATGGAACATCTAAACTCAGGGTTCAGGACTGACTTTACCACATAGAACATGTGTAGTGTTGGATTACTAGCAACCTCTTAGATACTCAATAATCCTTTTTCGTGAGAAAGTAAAGATACTCTTCCAAAGTCCTTGTGAGAACAATTCAGAGTGTCCAGTAACACTTGGTACCCTCATACTACTTATGAAGGCCTTTATTGGCTGTTGGCTCAGCACTCACTTTTTTCATAGGTCTTTTCTTGATTTTCCAGCTCTTGGTTCTATGTTCTTTACTCTGACTCTACAACATTTGGCCTTTGGCTTTTCTATTCACTGTGACGTGTAGACAGTTCACCTCACAAGGGCTTAGGGTATGGTTTCTGCTCCTAACAGGGCCTGAGCAGTCACTTGACCTTCTCTCGTCTCCAACAATCATTAAGAAAGTGGGCTCTAGCTGGGGGTGGTGGTGGTGGCGCATGCCTTTAATCCTAGAACTTGGAAGGCAGAGGCAGGTGGGTCTCTGTGAGTTCGAAGCCAGCCTAGTCTACAAAGTGAGTTCCAGGACAGGCTCCAAAGCTACAGAGAAACCTTGTCTCAACAAATGAACAAAACAGATCAAAAACCCAACAAAAACAACAAAACACCAAGGAAAATGGGCTCTTAGTTGGGTCTGTTCCAGTTTTCCCCTTCTGTGATACTGTAAACGTGAGAAGGAACAGTGAACCTGGGTACTCTGTGTCTTTCTAAGTGTTCGGTGACATGCATGTGGGCCCCTTCTCCTTGCTTAGAAGACTCAGTTTTCTGTTCTCTGCATGTAACACGGACTGGGAAGATGGGCTGAGTGACCTTAGATGATCTGTCATTTTCTTGGTGATTTGGGAAGACTAAGTCTCTCAAAAAACCACCTCAGTGGCTCAGTTAGTTATTAACGAGGCCTTGATATCTTTAGGGACATTGTCCCACCCCAAATCTTAAGGCGACTAATTTCCCTGACTATGGCCAGTCCTCTGGTAAGACTACTGCTGATCAGATCGAAAGGGTATCTGAGAATCTAGACTTGCGGGCCTGTTATTATCTGGAGCCAGGATGTAATTAGACAGAGAGACCCAGGTAATGTAGAAGATTGTTTTTCCTCCATTCCCATCAAATAACAATCTCCTTTGTGGAGATCATAAAAGTTCCCAGACTCCTTTGATTCATTCACCCGCATATTACAGGGCGATGGGTCTGATAACGAGAAGGGTAAAATGTGGCTCGTCCTGTTGGCTGCCTGGCAGGTGCTTCTGGAGTTTACTGAGCTTGTGAATTCCTTGTGGAGAGAGCTATTCTCTTGCCTTCTCGTCATGTCACCCACACAGGAGTCTGAATCAGACAGGCAAAAGGCGGGGCTCACATGCCCTTCAGGCTGGAGGGACTAAGGAGAATACTTGACTTCACTTCCTTGTTCTAGCTCCAGCGCGTGTTTTTTGCAGGCAGCACAGACTACCTATCAGCTGTGACCTTCAGATGATGGAAGTGAGGGGTAAGTCATCTGGGCCTTGCTCAAGGTCATGTGGTAAGTTCACGCCTTGAGAAAGGGTTACGGAGAGTCAGACTGTTTTACTGGAGAGACTTCAGGAGTTTCAAGAAGATAACAAGTGTGTATAGCAACCTGTGGTTCTTAACAAATGTGAGAAAATGTTCAAATGTATGTGCCTCCCCCTTCTAGGGGGCAGAAGCCCCAGGACAAGAGTCACTGACAGACACGGGGAGGAAGGATGTCCTCAAACTGCTTAGCTTCACTGTTGGTCTTCCATCTTTTCCACTTTGAGTCTGGGTCCTGCCTCATCAGGCCCTAAATTGGGGTTAGAAATCGCCTAACAACCCAGCTAACTCTCAGGAGTTTTTGTTAAGTGGTTGCTCACCTGGAAATGCCACTTCCAGCTCAGACAGTGATGTGAAAGCCTCCTCTGGGTCCTCCACAAGCCCAGCTGGGGATGGAGCAGAGGTGAAGACCTCTAGTGGCATCCTCTTAGTAGGTATTTTCATCCTCTCCTCCTCTCTGCCTCCCTCCATTGCTCTAGCTGGTATATCAGGAGACAGGCAACCTGCGCCTTTCCTGGAGAGCCATGGGCATCCTAGCTGGCCTGGACTTTTAAAGCTAGCCCATGCAAGGGTTCTGTGGTGGCGTCTGCTTTGGGACTCTCCGAATGGACCCTAGGACTGCTTTGCCAGGAAGGAAGAGTGTTTGGGCTTGCCCACCTCACTGTCTGTAAGCCATCTCTCTGGCACTGCCGACTGGTGACCTCACTGTTCCGGTGTCGCTTATTTGTACAACTCTCTACCATTTAAGGCCGAGTCTTAGTGGCTGCCATGGGAGCTGGGAGTAATTTGCAGCACTCCGTGGGGCTCTGGCCTCCTCAGCACATTCTGGTCTTCTTTGCCAGAGCTGCCTTTGATCTAGCTCTGTGTTGGAAAGGTAACCATTAAGATGCCTATCTTCAGTTTCATTTACACAGAAGATGCAAGGATTAAGCTGGCAGTAGACGTTCTCTTGTTTTCAGATCTGGCCTTCCTCCTAGACTGCATGTAGGCTTCGAGAAACTGAGGCTACAACTCCTGGCCTGTTCTCCAATGGGGCCTCTTGAAAGGCTGTGTGCTCAAGATGAACTTCCCTCTGTAATGTAGATGTGCCTTTCCAAGGCCTATCAGACACTCTGGCAGCCCTTGAAGTGCTGATTATTATTTTTATTACACAACAAATAAATGCATGTTAATGAAAATTCGGAAAGCAATAAAGATATTATTTATGTCCTCATTATACTGAAACAGCGAGAACAACTAATTTTCTATTGTTATTCATATAGCTGTTTTGCGTTGAAACTGCTTGCTTCATGGAAGCTGAGACCTTACTATTCCCTCTTAATATTTTTCATGTTGGCCAGCAGATCCAGGGTTTTGGGCATGCTGAAGTATTCTGCCCCTGATCTATAGCTCTACCCTTCTTCCGTATGGATTCATGGGCTGAGCAATGCTCCATCAAGTAACAAGTGTTAATTTAATCAAATCTCCTTAGATATTTACAGTTTTTTGCCCTAAGTTATACTGTGGTAATTGTTTTATTTCCTTAGCTTCTGCCCCACCGCCACAGTTACTTTTCTTTGGTTTATCCAAATTGAATCCACAGGGATTGTTGAGGCATTTCATGCTTTTGACATATATTACCATGTTTACAAAATTGTTTTCTGAAAGGGTGACCAATGATGACACATTCTATTTATTTATTTTTTTTATACCAACCACAGTTTCCCCTCTTTCCTCTCCTCCTGTTCCCTCCCCCCACCTACCTCCTACCCCCACTCCCCCCCATTCCACTCCTCCTCTGTCTCCATTCAGAAGGGGTAAAGCTCCCATGGGAGTCAACAAAGTTTGACACATCAAGCTGAGGCAGGACCATGCTTTCCCCCTTGTATCAAGGCTGGGCAAGGTATCCCACCAGAGGACTAGGTTAACGACACATTCTTAACACTAGGCCCCAGGGATTTATTATTTTAGTGAAAATTTCGATGCAGAAGGTCATCTCATTCTATCCTTCGTCTTCTCCTTCCCGTTGTTTTGATTGCCTCGGAGGTGAGATGTTTTCCTCCTGTTACTACTTGACCACAGTTATCCCTGTAACCTAACAAGGGTTTCCAGAAGTTTCTGAGGTCCAGCAGACACCTTTCTGCAAAGGTATGAGCATAGAAACTTTTGGGGTAGGCCTTCCCAGGAGACCCTGAGACTCAGGCCTTCATGTCAGAGAGAGTAACTACTAGTTGTGACATCTGGAACCTGGGAGACCAGTGCCCTGAAGTCCTTGTCTAGCTTTGTCTCCTGAAAGTGTAACTATAATTCAATTAGAAGTGTTCCTGGTGCCTTTTTCAGGATTTTTTTTTTTTTGAGTATCTGTATTTGCCTTTCACTGATCTGAACACCATGAAGGACGAGGAGGTATTGGCTGTGAGTCCATGAGGAGCCATTCTTGGGTCAGCCTCTTTCGTGATCACTTCCTGCTACTGCAGAGAATTCCAAACAGGCTTCCATTGAAACGTTGTGGGCTACTCTAACGCACAGGTGATTTGATCTGTGTGACAAGGCCGTCAGCTAGCACCCTCCTGTCTGACCATTCCCAAACTAGATCTGTGCACTTCAGGTGAGAGAATGGGACACCTGTGGGGGAGAGAGGCTGAAGGCCGAGTCCACGCACGTGGGCGCCGAGGATCTTGGTTGTTACGGTTCTCTAACCCTGTATCCTACCACAGTCAGTCCCCATCTCAGCAACATGAGCCTGTCCAGCCCTTCTTGTTCATTCAGTTTGTTCTGGGTTCTCTAACTGCTTGTAAAGTCTTCACTAAATATCAGATGTGCGTGCCTTCCCTGACTGCTGCTCTCCCACATGCATACCTGCTTTTTGTACTTAAGTTTTAATTTTGAAAACTTACAGATTCACATAAATTTGCAAAAAAACAAAGGCCCCAAATGTTCTTCATCGGGGTTCTTGAAGTAGTGACATATTATTGAATTTTAATATCAAAGTGAGGTAAATGATACACCATACAAGCCATTCTTATTTTAATAATGTCTATTTCTACAAAGAACTCAGAATTGGTCATCAAAAGAATAAATAATCCAATAAAAAATGGAGTACAGACCTAAACAGAGAACTCTCAACAGAGGAATCTAAAATGGCTGAAAGACACTTAAGGAAGTGATCAACATCCTTAGTCATCAGAGAAATGCAAATCAAAACAACTTTGAGATTCCATCTTACACCTGTAAGAATAGCTAAGATCAAAAACACTGCTGACAACTTATGCTGGAGCAGTTGTGGGGAAAAGGGAACACTTCTGCATTGCTGGTGGGAATGATGGCTGGTACAATCCCTTTGAATGTCAGTGCGGCGATTTCTCAGAAAATTAGTAAACAACCTCCCTCAAGACCTAGCAATACCAC
>LOEQ01002141.1:223361-235930 GCA_001685075.1 Bramus lutescens | reverse complement strand
ACACACACACACACACACACACACACGCACACACAGACTCTTCACGTGTTCTGTTTCCTGGGATTACATACTTTACCAGGCACAACCACACTTAAGGATCACTCAGACTTTGCTCCAGCAAGGCTTGGTATCTCTAAGTGACAGGCAGAAGGCTGTGGGGCCCTTGAAACTCTCACCGCCAAGGATTGCTTCTTGGTATAGTGCTGTGTGACCACCACCAGAGAACAAAGCGAGTCCTCCCAGACGGAAGTCTTGAGCTGCAGAGGAACGTGATTACTTGTCAGTTCATGGTTTTGCTTCTAGCCCCACAAGGCTGTAGGTGGTAATGGAGGCCAGTGACAGTGGGGTTAGTGTTGCCCATGGTGCCTCACTCTGGGGGTGGGCATGAGGAAGAGCACCTGGGAGGGCAGGGATTAACACACACCATGGTGGGGCATGGTGGTGGACATTGCAGGGGGCATGGCGGACACGGGGGACATGGGGGGCACTTTGGTGGTGGTGGGCACTTTTCCCGTGGACACTTGTCAAAGTAGCGCTGCAGCAGCTTCCTTAGACAGCTGGGCTGGCATTTGGCCACACACTTTTGTTCACATCTGGGGTCACAGTACTTGGGCTCATTCTTGGGGTCACTGGGCTTGTTCTTATCATCACTCGACATTTTGTTCTTGGATATGTAGGCCTGAGAAGAAATGAGAGACAGAGTGTCAATGAGGGAGAATTCACGGGGTTCTTCCTGCTGGCCCATCCTGTTTTCACGTGTTCAGTCTCTAGAACATCTAAGCATCCTTGCCTGTGGACTTGGGGTGTGTTTGGGTGTCTGCCCTCACTCTGATTTCCTCTCTCCCTGCTTCCATTCTAGACTCCAAGCAGGTGCTCTCAGAGTCCTGGAATGTCACAACAACCATAAGACTTGGAATTTCAGTGTTGGTATTTTTTGTAACCCCTTGTGTTTGGCGTAATTCATGTAAGTCATTTTTTCAGAGTCCATAATGTGGATTGCATTGCTGGAAGTCTTGGTGGCTCCAGGTGGCCATGATTTTACCCTCAGGAGGCAGGTTAGTGAATAGGCTTGGAATGGCAGGCACATCTGTGAGTTGACTCCTAAGCCATCCAGTCTTGAAAACTGCTTTCTTTTCTGGTAGACTGAGGCAGGGAAGGCAACTGAGACTATTTTTAGCCCCATGAACCATTCTAGAACCGTCCTTCCCTCCCCTCAAGGGATCACCAGGCTCTGTCAAACAGTAGGGGAAAAGGAAGAGGTCAGGAGAGAAGAGATTAAGTGGGGCAATCTAATTTCGTGAATTTATGAATGTTGGAAGCAAGAAATATGATTTCCAGAGAGAATTCCTTTTCTGTTGAGTTTTGCCCTGAGGTAGGGCTTTCTCTAAGGAAAGTTTGACTCCTGGATTTGGACAGGGTTTTTAGTTTTGTTTGCATTTTTTTGGGGGGGGGATTCGATGCAGGGTTTCTCTGTAGCTTTGGCGCCTGTCCTGGAACTAGCTCTTGTAGACCAGGCTGGTCTTGAACTCACAAAGATCCGCTTGCCTCTGCCTCCTAGTGCTGGGATTAAAGGTGTGTGCCACCACTGCCAGGCTGGGTTTTTAGTTTCTAACACTTGAAGCTGTCTTTAGTTGGCATGCTTTTGATTTTATTTAATAATGAAAAGTGAAATTCCATGAAATGTAGTTCAAATGTCAGTATGTGTCTCTGGGGAGGCAGATCTTTAAATGGAACTCCAAAATGGGTAATGTCCACTCTAGTCCTTGCTATTGAAAATAACAAGAAACTTTTACAAAACAAACCCCTCTCAATCCTACTCGGCCCTGGGGTTGCTGCAGGTTGTTCTTAGGACCCAGATACACAAGAACAGCCATTGCTGTGGCTGCTCAGACGCAACTCACCCCTTTCTGTTGGTAGTGAAACTGGCAAGCAGTTGAGTTAGGTAGATGGAAGGGCTGTGCTTGGGGAGGTGGACTTCCCCGCTGGTTCCTCTGCTGCGCTCTGAGGAAGCTGGAGGTGGGCTGGGGGCAGGCAGCTCCATTTATGATATCATTACAGCATCATGGGTGACTTTCTAACTCAATTCAAGAGAATCTAGCTATGGTTGGTTACTCAACTCCCAGCCTAGCCTTCTCTATTCTGGTTCCTCAAAATCAATGCTGGGGGAACTGGGCTACTATGGAGGCTCAAAGGGCAGAAGGCTCGTTGCTGCCAGCAGTGGAAAAGCTGCCTAACTGCAAACCTGTGCTCTATTCCCTCCCTAGACTCTCAAAGCTATTTTCCCTTCACCTTTCTGGAAAGTTCTCTGGATCAGTCACTTCCATTCATTTTTTCCCCCTGATTTTAGTAACTCTCTTTTATCTTCTCATACTTGCTAACCCAAGTCCAAAGATTATTTAGGCACTTTTCTCAATGTCTCTGCATTGCTTCTCCTGCCCCGTCCTCCCCTGCTCCGACATGTCTGGTGGGAGGGCAGGGATTTATTTTTTTTTGCACTCAGGATGTAGTCACCTCTTGATATCCAAGGTTAATGTGCATTGTAAGTAGTGAATCTGATGCTCCCGAGCACTCCTGACCAGTCTTGTTAACCCCAGATCTTGCTACATGGAAAAGCCTCTCAGAGGTCCTTTCTGGTCTTGTCAAAGGTCTGGCTCGGGAAGTTTACAGTTGGAACTGGGGTATCACTGAGTGGCAATGAGAGACTGTTGGGAATAGCAGTAAATGGAGCTCATCAGAGACAAGGCTTGAACTCAGCCCCAGGAGTCTCATCTTGGCATCAGTCATGTGGTTGTTTTTAAAACTTTTTATTATTCATCTTTATGTGTCTGAGTGCTTTGCCTGATTCAGGTAACTGTGTGCACTGCATGTATCTTGTGTCCACAGAGGACAGGAGAGGGCATAAGAATACCTGGAAGTGGGGGTACAGAGGTTGTGAGCTGCCAGTGCTCATGAACTCCACATGAGGACTGGGAACTGAACCCCAGTTTTCTGCAAGAGCAGCCAGTGCTCTTAATCTCCAGCCCCACAAGGGACTCTTTATTAAAAATGTTTTATGATCATATCTAAGGTGTCCAAAAGCCTGACAACAGAGGGTGGGATGGGTTAGGAGCTGGTGGCAGAGTGAAAGTGGAGAGTGGGACCAGGCTGCTGGAGAAAGCTTATAAGATGCTTGTGTCTGAAGGAAGACACTGGTGAGCACACTGTGCTGATGGGATATCAACACAGGGGTCGGCTTCTGTGGAGAAATTGAGAAGGAAGCAGAGATGATTCCAATTTTAGGATGAGAGCGCTACCATTCCTGGGAACTGAAGAATTATCTTTGCACTGGTGGGCTAGGTGTTTGAGCCTGAGAATCCTGCGTGTGGCCACAGAGGCAGTGATGTTGGGAACTGGGTTTTGGCTTGTGTCACTGGGCTGGCCCGAGACCTTGAACTTATTTTAATCCAACAGTCTTTATTGAGTGGATGAAAATGAGTTGCTTCAGAGACAGGATTGAGGGAGAGGAAAGAAAACGGATGTGGAGGAGAGAGAATCATAATTCACAGAGAAGGGAAGAATGAACGAGGCCTTAAACAATGATTGCAAACACGCCTAATTAGCAGAGGAAGGTAGGGCATTAGCCGCTTGGGATAACTGGTGTTGGAGACACAGTCTTTGTGCAGATCACTCATTTTTACCCTATATAATTTGCCATGAACTCTGTTTCCCCAAAGCTGCCCCCACATCCATTTGGGGGAGCCTATCTCCACTTGCTGCTCAATTCTAGATGCAGCTACCATCTTTCAAAGTCAGTGCCAAAGGTGGGTTTTTTTTCTAACTACTGTCATCATTCTTTTGTCTTTCTTTCCTCCTTTCACTCAAGAATATTATCTAATGACCCTAGACCAGCACGATTAGCTCATCTTCTCAGCCTCTGAAACCTTCCAGTTCTAAAACTCGGCATATCTGCTCATGCTGCATCTGGTACCCTGCTTCCAGCCTCACACTGGGGTTCAGTTTTGTGGGCTGTGGTAGTGACTAATGAGATGACACACACAGTGCTTCTTAGGTGACTGGGGCTCAGGAGAGAGGCTGTGAGGAGTGACGAGTAAGTGCCACCATCTAGCCAAGACTGGTGGTTAAGAGCTAGGTAGGGCCTCCGTGTCAGATTCCTAGGTTCAAATCCTGCTTTCATCCTTTACTTCCCTAGTAATTTACCGATACAGTCGATGTCTCAATTCTGTTTTACAAAATGATATAATAGTAGCTCCTGTTTAGGATAATTTGCCTTGAGTGCCACACTAATCACCAAGTGTAAAGCCTACACTCCCACCATCGCACCGCCTCACTGTTGGTGGTTGTAAAGATCAGGTACACATCAAGAACAGTCAGGCAGTGTTCACTGAATTGGCTGCCAGTGTGCTGCCTGGCTGCTTCATCCCTCGGTTTTCTGGATCTCTTTCTGTGTCTGTGCTCTCTTTATCTCTCCCTCCCTCTCATAGTTTACATATGTGTGCCATGTTTGTGTATTTACACAGGTGTGCTTAGATGTGTGTGGGCATGTGTATGTTCATGTAGGTGTATGCCAGAGGCATTAAGGGTGTTATTCCTCAGGCATCAGCACTATTTTTCCTCTCCTTTCCTTTTCTCTCCCCTCCTCTCCTCTTCCCTCCCCTCCCCTCTTCTCTGACCCCTCCTACTCCCCACCCCAACAAGATTTCTCAGTGGCTAACAAACTCCAGGGTCCATTGGTCTGACTTTTCCCAGCAATGGGATTACAAAAGTGTGTCACCATGCTACCATGACCAGCTCTTTTTCTTTTTCCTTCTTTCCTTTGCAATGCATTGTTCCTGAGTACTGAATTCAGGTCCTGGTGCTTACGAAGCAAGCACTCTGTCAGTTGAACCACCTCCCCAGCTCTGTGTCACCATCTCTAGTTGCTTCTCATTTCTGACCTTGGCCCTGAAATGCCCCTTTTCAGTTCTTACACTGTTCTTCCTCCTTGCTATCATTTTCTGTCTTCCAGTTAAATATGGATGATGTTTCCAGCGAGATTAAGTATTTCAATGTTAATGTTAAAATATAATTTCTGTTTTGAGTAAGGACAGTTCATATAAATGTCATTAATAAACAATAGTAATTTAGACATGAAGGCCAACCAAAACCATCAGATGGCTGGGAGAGATGCCTCAGTGAGTAAGAAGACTTAATCTACGAAATGTGAAGACAGGTGTTAGACTCCCTAGACTGTTCCCATAACCCTGAAGGTGGGGCAGAGCTGGGTGGATCCTGAGACTTTGTTGATGAGCCCCTCCAGTGAAAGTGGTAGGTTCACCGAGAGACCCTGCCTCAAGGCCAAAGGGCTGAGTAGGGTAGAGGAGGACACCTGACTTCCTGATGTGACCTCTGAATTCACATACATAGGTGCACACATCTCTCTCTCTCTCTCTCTCTCTCTCTCTCTCTCTCTCACACACACACACACACACCAGAAATTTCATGGTTCCACTGTGTGTACCAAAAGGTCAGGGAAATTCTAATAATTGGCAATTTTAGCTAGAATTTCCTTCTATAGCTTTATGGCAAAGTCTTTATTTTTCACTTTTTAGTTTATTCTTTGAGAATTTCATATATGGACACAATATATTTTGATGATCTTTCCTGAGACTCCCCTTCCAACTCCCCCTGGATCCCTCTTCCATGTCCTCCACTCCAGCTGCCCAAAGATCCTCCTCTTAGGGTGGGGCTTAAGCGCTTTGCCCTCCTTGTGCTGGGATGTTGGCTGACTTCATCTTGCACAGGTGTTGTGCACACAGCCATAGCTACTTGAATAAATGGGTGCAACAGACCAGCCATGTCCAGAACTCATTATTGTGCTCTGGTCCTCCTTAACTTCTGTCTTTTTTGCTATTTCTGCTCACTTTCCTGTGACAGTCCCTGAGCCTTGGGAAGTGTGATACAGAGGTCTCATTTAGTGTAAAGCATTTTATAGACACATTTAATTCTCTGCACTTTGACAAGTTGTGAATATTGGTATTAACCAATGTCCACTGCAAAAAGCTTGTTGAAAGGGACTGAGAACTACACTTATGAGTGTAGAGAAGTATTTAGGAAGTATCTCAATTTAACACAACTACAATAATAGTGTCGCTTAGGGCACGTGAGCTCCCCAGCCTTGGATTATTGGCCAGATTTACAGCAAAAGACATGCGTTTGCTCCTGCAGAGGGGTCTTAAATCTAACTAGAAAACAGTTGACTATTCACACAGCATTCAAACCACTATTGCATTCATGGATAGATCTTCCCAGAGGGTCATTATCATGGTTCACAGTGTTCTCAGATGGGTAAGATCTTGACTTTTCCTCCCTGCAGCCGTCATGGTCCCTTCTGGTACTGTGGAAGCTAGCAAGCATGGATGGAGGAAACTTCCTGGCCAGCATCAGTTAGATTTCTCTGTCTTGTGTCCAGTGTACGATGTCTGCAGTTATAGGGTCTTGACATCAAGTTCTGGTGGGCAACTGAGAACAGTGACAATAATAGCTTGTGTTCTTTTGGTGGTCTCTGGGGCCTCACTAATCAATAGCTGGAAAGTGCCTTACCTGGCTTTTTGCTTGACAACCTATGGTTTCGAGGAGTAGAATTAACCTCTGTGTTGGACAATTTCATTTCAACTTTTGTCATCTGTCGTCTGGCTACCTATTCATCCATGAAGCTTATGAAATAGTAAGTTTTCAAATGAATATTTCAGACATCCCTAGTATTAGTTACCCCTCCACATTCCCTTCTTTGCCATCCCGTGTCCTCACTGAACTTACGCCCTCATTGCTCTCTTTCTGTTTTTCTTGTTAAATTTTGTCAAATAAGCAGTACTCAAAGAATAAAGTCAGGATCACTATTCCTGTTCTTGAAACCTTTTAATACCCTTTTCCTTTCTCCAGGGCTTGACTCTTCCCTCTAGGGTGAAATCTCTAGTTGGTCCTATTGACTTTTAGGGCCATGCTAAGATGTGAATCTCCTTATTTCCATAACCAGGAAATAACTTCCCTGAATTCTGTAATTCTTTCTCTTTCACACCTGCACTGCCTGCACAAGAACATCGATCATCTTCCTCACCTGCTCTTGGAGTTCTGCTCACCTGGCTCATCCAGCTGTTTCTGATTGTTCTGAGTAAGGGCTGGTACTATGCCAGAGAAGAGCAAAGGGAATAAAACATTTTGAGTCCGTTGTAATACTGTATTCTATTTCTCTTTCCTTGGGAGATCCTTTCCTTGGCACTCCATATAAGAGAAAAATATACATGCATAAGACAGTGTATGTCTTATCTTATTCAGAAAGATTTTTTTCTAGCATGATACATTAACCTGAAAATTTCATAACAGCTGAATAATATTACATTGTGTGAATGGATCACATTTTTACTGTCTGTTCATCAGTTGATGGACATCTAGGCTATTTCCAGTTTCTGGCTGTTATGAATAGAGTTGCAATAAACATGGATGAGAGTATCTCCACAGTAGGGTATAGAATCATTTGGGGATATTATCAAGAGTAGTATAGTTGGATCTTGAAGTATGTATATTCCAAGCTTCCTGAGGAACTGCCACACTTGTCTCCATAGTGTTTGTGCAAGTTTGCACCACCACCAGCCATGAATAAATGTCCCCTTTTCCTATATTCTTTTCAGCACGCACTGTTATTTTGTAAATGAGGAGATAAGGTTGAAGAACACCTACACTAAAGGGCATTTGAAAACCCATATGGAAACCTACTACTGCAGAAGCTTCCAAAAACAAATACACACATAAAAGGAATCTTAATGAAGTTACCAATTAACAGGAGAGACAATGCCACAAGCAGATATCTTATACTATCAAGAAAAGCCTCCAATTTCAGGAATGGGTTGTATCTTGTTGAGTCATTAGCCAAAGGGTTTCCCTGAAACCCCCAAACATCATAGGCTGTTGCCAAGGCTATTGGCTGCTCCTCACAACCTGATGGCAAAGCTCTGTCGTGGAAGACACATGTTCATAGAGAAGTCAAGCTGGTGTCTAACTGGAAGCTTTACTCCTACTAACTGGCACTCATGGGGCTGGAAAGTATTCTGTATGCTGCTAGAGAAGAAAATGTAACCATCATTATCACCCATCTATAAATCCTGTGACCTACAACAGTGGCCTGGCTGAAAAATATACCAATGAAATAGTGGTACAAATGGTATGGAATTAATTAAACACTTCCTGATTAGATTTAAAGACCATTTCATGAGATGGAATGCATGCCTGACCCTGTTAAAGTTGCAAGAACCTGAGACTAGATAGGTCATGGACATAGAGGAAAGTCTATGCTATTATTCTGCCAAAGGGGCATAGCAATAAAATGGCTCCTCATCACACCCTGCCATATCCATACATATCAACCCACACCAGAGAATCTTTTTTTTTTAAATTGGAAAACAAATATATAACTTGGAATGGATTTGAGGCAAATTGTGCCATAAGCAGATTTTAAGTGACTAAACAAAGTTTAAAAAGCAAGTAACAATAAAAGAAAATGGTTCTGGTACAATACCAGCAGTACAAAAAAAAAGTGTATGAGTACCTGGGTAAAAAAGCTGTTTTGCAATAGTGTAACTTTGAAGTACATATTGTTGACTGTCCACAGTACATGCAGAGTTACAAATCCACACTTTGTCTCCCTGACTCTTGTCTACTCTCTCTGTTAGGACTTTACACCTGGCTTTACTCTGTTAAGCCATTGGTCAAAATCAGCTTCTTTGTTAACCAATGGCAATAAAACATATTCATAGCATACAGAGGGGAATTCTACATCTCCTCCCCCTTTCTGTTTAAATAAAAAGGGAGGCTTTAACTTTAATGTAGTAAAATTACATATAACAAAACAGGTATCAAGCAAGAATTACGTTTACAATATTTATATTTATTTTATCTTTTATCATATCTAAGGAAAATTATAACTATTCTCCAACTCCATCAAAGACTCCAGAAGGATATAATATTGCCTAAGTAAACAGGAAGTGCATTGTAAGCAGCTTCCAAAACTCTAAAATTGACAGAGACTTTTCATGCCTGGACAGTCACCCAATGTTCTTCTGTAATATTGGGGCACCCATCTTCAACCTATAGTATCTGGCAGACTTTTCCATGAAGCAGGAAATTTTAAAGACAGTTCCACCCATATTGGCAGTTTGTTACTCACTTTCTTCTGTGTCCTACAGAATGTCTGGCAGACTCTTTCATAAAACAGGAACTCTGAAGGACTGTCTCACCCTCTTTAGGAAGCCTCAGCAGTCATTTTCCTGGGGTCCTGCAGGTAGAGTCAAACAGTTCAGGCAAGAGCAATTTCTTGTCCAAATGGCTAACAAACTCCATGAGGAGCTTCTTTGATGCCCGTCATCCTCTTGAAAAATATTGATGCTGCCAGGAGCAGATGTGTCTCACTATCATAAAAAGTCCTAGGTTCTTAAAACATTTTAAATGCCATATTCCATAGGTCTTTGAAAGGTTTGAAGATTATCTATTTAACTGAACTATATCTCTGTATATTTAGAAAACCTAACTAACATGACTACAAGCTTGATTATAATAGATGACTATCTATTAACCCATTTTTATTAATTATACATTATATTTTTAAATGAGCTGCACAAACACAATACCTTAATAAGAGCAAAAATACATATGTGACAAAATTGACCTAAAATTTGTATCAATAGACCAAGATCCATACCAATGCAAAAGTGTTCATATCTATACCATATCCACCTTTAAATGTAAATAAACATTTATAAACAATATTTGGGAATTTGGACTGCTTCCTGCTTTTTGTTGGGTGAAGTAATTTTTGGGGGTATTCATGGAGATCTTTCAGGGGGTCTTGTTCCATCAAGCCACATTAGTCTGGAAGGAATCCACAGGTTCTCATCCTCCATGGAAACAAAAGAAGAACCTCTTTTCCAAAGTAACATATTCTTAGACCCAAATTTTGAAGTCAAAATACCTATAAAATATATGTGTTGGTTTAGCTTAGCAGCCCCCAGAATCAAATCTCTCTGTGTAGTCACAAAATTCAAAGAAAACACAATAATATACATAATCCAGACTCTCTATGTATATTCCATCTTTATGCTGCTTATTTTTCTTTATTCCTTTAATCTATGACTGTCTGTACTGTCTCTTTAAAGACTTTGCTTTATTTTTCTATACTCTTTTTCTTCTTTCTCTCAGGCCTACGTACATTTTTTAAATACGTTTGACCAATAGCTTAAGCATATTTCTAGATAGTTCTTACATCTTAAATTAACCTATTTCTATTATTCTGTGTATTACCACAAGGCTCATGTTTTACTGGCAAGGTTCCAGTGTCTGTCTCCTTTGGCAGCTACATTGTATCTTCCTGACTCTGCCTACTATCTCTCTACATCTTTGCCTGGCTTTTCTCTGTTAAGCCATTGGTCAAAAGCAGCTTCTTTATTAACCAATGGCAATAAAACATATTCACAGCATACAGAGGGGAATCCCACATCATATATGGAAGAGGAGGCAGAAAGATAGTAAATGCTAGTGCTCTAAGGAAGCAGGGCTGACATGCATATGAACTTATGAAGACTGTAGCAGCATGCACAAGGCCTGTGCGTGTTCAAGCCACATAGGGTTCCAGCACTAAGAGGGGGAAGATGATGCGGGGTCCCATCTAGAGCCAAGAAGCTATTTGTAATTGATACCTGACAGCAGAAAGAAACCAATGAAGAGTCACTAGAATATCGACTACACTGCAGGGCAGGCCTCACACCCAGTATTACTAGGCCAATACAAAAACAAACATTGTGGTTTTTTTGCATACAGTTTTTTGTATATTTTGTTTTATTGGTCTTTTGAATGCTCTGATTTTCATTTTTGTGTTTTTTGTTTGTGTGTTTGCTTTTAGTTGTTTTAAAAGAGAGAAATAACATAACATTGGGTGGGTGAGGAGTTGGGGGGATGTGGGAGGGGTGGAGGGAGGGTGGGGAATATGATCAGTATATGGAGTATGAAAAGAATTAAAAATGAAAACCTCAGCTATTGAACTAAATTAGCCAAAACCTATCCTGAGCTGATGCAAGGCTCTTCTGGACTGGGCAGGGCTTTATGCTGACCTTTATTTCATGCGCTAAGTGAATGCGCTCTTGGAGACCCTTCCCGTCTATTGTGTAGTTGGAGTTTTGATGGTGTTTAACAGTGGCAATGGTATCTCCTTTGCTCTTTTGCCGTGGCTCCAGCAGTGACCAGGCATTTAGCTGCCTCTTCTCCGGCTTCTGTTGCCTCACATCACTCGTCCTCAGAGGGTCTCTTGGACAGGATATCAATTAAAGCTGCACCAGTTTTCCTCTCCCTGTGCCTCACATGAGGCTCATGGGATCCTGCACACCTTCTTCAGTCTACAGCCAAATGTTAATCCCTCAAAGTGATTGAACAAAGTAAGAATTCATCTACCTGATCTCTCCTACCAGGCTCCTTATTGTGAGCCCCAATTCTAAACAATATTGCTATTCAATATCAGAACCTGGGCTCACGCAGCCCCTTGCTGCTCACCCAGCCCCACAGTACACTTAGGATTTGCCTGCGGTTTCCTTAGCCACTGGCTCCTGGCCAGCGTTTGTGAACTGTACTGTATCTACCTCAGCCAGTGCTGTTCCCTGCTGGACTGTCTTCACCAGCATCGTTGTCATAGATCTCCTTTCCTTCTCAGCTCTTACTCTATTATATCGCCACAATGGATTTTAATCAAACAAATATAAATAATTAATATTAATATAAAATATTACTACAAAACTTAAGTTTTGGGCCAAGACTACTCATTAATTTTATAGCAACCTTACTAATCTGGCCCAAGTGTTGATTTTTCTACTTTTCCCATCATTCCCAGGGTCAGGCTACCTGCAGTTCCCAAAATGTTCTGTGTTATTTTCTGGAAACTGCATTTTTATTTTCTGCCAGGCATGTCCTCCTCCTTCTACCCTCAACTTTAAGCTCATAAAGAATTTACCTTAAACGTTTATCTGATCCAGGCTGCTAGTTACGGCAGCCAGCCAGATCATTCTGAGATAACTTTTCCTTGGAGTGGAGACTAAACCTTGGACTTCACACAGGTTAGGCCAGTGTTCGGCATTCCTATACTCCCAGCAGTCTGCTTTGTTACAGACTAAGTTACCCAGGCTAGCCTTAAACTTGCTGGTAATACTGATCTAGTCTCTACCACAAGGCCTGATGCATATTCTGAGATTTTTATCTCCATAGTTTGTAGTTACAGAATTCTCAATCTATTTCTATCCCTTGATGTTCTAGTCTAGAGGATGAGACCACTTCTTACCTTTGTGGCCCAGTGGCCAGTACCTAACCCAGCAAGCTAGTCTCTCAATAATAAAAGCTTATTGTCATTTAAATGTTATTTAAACAGCTTTGAGTTATTCTCACTACCTGGAATTCCCTTCCCCCTTGCCCCTTTCATCTATTTTTACACTTTCTACACAGTTGGAAAAACTCTACTGGTGTAGGAGGGTCATCTGTCTATGTGTTACTTTCATTGGTTAATA
>LOEQ01002141.1:113600-129797 GCA_001685075.1 Bramus lutescens | reverse complement strand
TCCCAGAATTCTCCTGTTCTCATTGCATCATTTCTACTCCCTGTCTGGTTTTCCCGCCTATACTTCATCCCTGCCCAGTCAGCGTTTATTTAAAACATGATTGACAGATTACAATTCTCCCATACCACTTGTTTGCATATTTAGTCCAGGGGTCAATAGCAAGTGCCTTCTTTAGTCACTTTCCAGCTTAGTTTTGAGACTGGTTCTTCCTGAACCTGGAACTCAGCTAGACTAGATGGCCAGTAAGCCCCAGAGATCTAGACTGAGTCATTCAGCCCATCTTCCCCCAATCCCAAAGGACAGGGTCTTACATAACTTAAGCTAGTCTTGAGCTTGTGGTCATCCTGCCTTCAGGCTCTTTAGTTATTATGTATGGAGGGTATTGACTTGGGTTTTACCATATAAACATTGCAGATACAGAATCCAGCCCAGCAAGGGAGCTAGTTGTCATAGATATGTGGTATGTTTGGGGCATCTAGTACAGTGCTTGCTTAGATTCTGTGTTTATGTGGCTATTTCTGTCATCAAAATCAGGCCATTTTTTGATGAATGTGAGGAGGATTGTGGGTCAGGAGCCTTAAACTCTTGTGCATCTCTCTTCCTAGGTCCCGTGGCAGTGCTGGTGGCCATGGATCCCGAAGCCAGAAGGAGCTGCCCACAGAGCCCCCCTACACAGCTTATGTAGGAAATCTCCCTTTTAACACAGTTCAGGGCGACATAGATGCTATCTTTAAGGATCTCAGCATACGAAGTGTGCGGCTAGTCAGAGACAAAGACACAGACAAATTTAAAGGTAAGTTTTGAGGAATTTATTGTGGGTGGGTGTGGAGGGTCAAGAGGTGGGATATGTGAATGAAAATAAGTGAGCCAGAGGGCTCTGCTCAGCTCGTGTGTGTCCCATGTTAGCCTGATCCCCAGCAGAAATCACCGTACCGCCCCCTTGAACGCAGTCCCCTTGGAAGAACAGTGTTTTATGATTGTAGTTTGTAGTACATATCCCAAGGTTTGTCTGCCCAGCTTTCATATAGTTCTGTCTCTACAGGCACAGGAGCTATCTCAGAGGAAAAGGAGGCAATAAAACTAAAGACAACTTTAAAACAAAGCAAAAAAAATTTTTTTTAGCTGTGTGCCTGTACATCCCTGAAAACAACTTTTTAAAAATTTACTTTCATGTTGCATATGAATGTTTTACATACATGCATGTATGTATATGCACCATGTGTGAACCTGATAAGAGTGCCTGGATCTGGGGTTACAGATAGTTGTAAGCCGCAATGTGGATGTTGAGACTTGAACCCTGGCCCTCTGGAAGAGTCAACAATTGCTCTTCTCCAGCCGTGAAAATAACTTTTAGTTTCCCTCTCAGTGTCTTGTTTTTCTTGGTGGCTTCCTGATAATTGTTATCCGAAAGCAACCTCAGTGGTGCCAGACTCCCTTGGAAAACTTAGAGCATATTTGGAAGGGCTAGTTCATTTTACATATAGCTGGTGTTTGCACAGTGGTGTCTGAATGGGCCGAGGATGGGAAAGATGGGTAAGCATATCCTACCTCCCAGTCCTAAGTGCATGCTGTCCTGGGTTCATTCAACTTACCCCCTGTGAAAGCCAAGCAAAAAGAATGTGAGTGTGTGTGGCTTTATATAGGCTTTGTTTGCTTCAAACCTTGGTGTTGGGTATAGTGTATAACATGTAGTAAATACAGGTGTTAGGGAATCTCTGCATGCTAAATACACTAGCAATCCAAATTTGCATAAGGTTTATGGGTCAGTGTGGCTTCAGGCTGCACCAGTATTAGACATCTTGGGGTCTGTCTCTTGGAACATTGTGCTGAGTTAGAGCTCTAGAGGTTGAAGTATGTGACTGTGCTGTCATTGCCTCCTTAAACTTGGAAATCACTCTCCCATGGATACCCTTGCTGAATTCACCTAGGGAAGAAGACTCCCATTGGTCTTCTGCAGGTTGGTGTTCTCTAGCTAGTGGAGCAGCAACTGCTGGCTCAGATCTTCCAAGCACCGTTTAGTCTTTCCAAGAGTGATCTGTAAGGAGGGGTGTGGGGTAAAGCATGAGCACATGGGTATACACATTAAGCAGTACTTAATCCAGATTTATAGACATCACAGGAAATGGGCAATGTCGGGGTCGGTGTCTGGGATGTAGTCATTAAAACAGATTTCTAGCCCAATGATATCAGAAAGTCTGATCTGTTGCTAAGGATATATTTCTTAGCTTAAAACAAAAAGTAGGAATTTAGTAGGTACTATGAACCCCTACCTTCAAAACGTTGTAGGTATTCATTTGAATCTGAAGTCTGCCTCCCAATTAGATTACATTAAATGAGGTCACCCAGAAGCCAGACAGCTCTGCAGCATTCCCAAGAAAAGTTTAAACAATTGCAGTTAAAGCTTATAAGCAGAGGTCTGGGTACATGCTTCTATGGCAGAGCATTTACCTAACATACACAAGACTCTGCATTCCATCCCCAGCACTGGAATATATATTCATATATATATATACATATATATGAAGGGGAAGCAATGTAAAAACATTGTGGCTGTTTCAGTGCCTATTGGGTTAGCATTTTCTACCTGGTGGACTATAATTAAGGGCTTGGAATGTGGCTTAGCTGGTAGTGTTTGCCTAGCATGTGCATAGCCCTGGGTTCTATGCCTAGGATTACATAAACCAGGCGTGGTTGTAATGCCTATAATCCTAGCACTTGGGAGACTGAGACAGGAGAATAAAAAATTCTAGTTATCTTTAGTTAGTTTTATATATATATATATATATATATAGCAAATTTGAGACCATTCTGGGCTACATGAAACCTCATCTTGAAAGGTGGGTATACTAGCATGTTCTGTGATCACCCGAATGGTACAACACTATGAGCTGTGCTTTATGAGCTGTGCTGTCTAGTGATGCTGATGAGACTCCAGCAGGCCTGGAGTCCAGAATGTGTGTATAAGGTAGCTTCTGTTCTCTTCCAGGGTTTTGCTATGTAGAATTTGATGAGGTGGATTCCCTGAAGGAGGCTCTGACGTACGACGGTGCAGTAAGTATACTCAACTTCCCCTTGCCCAGGAAGGAAGGAGCCTGATGAGGTATGTGTTCATGTTGGTACATAAAGTGTTTTTCCCCTTGTCCTCAGCTCTTGGGTGACCGGTCACTTCGTGTGGACATTGCAGAAGGCAGAAAACAAGATAAAGGTGGCTTTGGATTCAGGAAAGGTGGACCCGATGACAGAGGTGATTGACTGTGCACACACTGCTTGCCACTCCTGTGCCTCATTTACTGAGCACTGCCTGAGAGCTTAGGTTTTAGAATACTTCTGCAGTGATTTAGGGTTTCTATTGCTGGGATGAAACAATGTCATGGAAAGCAGCTTGAAGGAAAGGGTTTATTTGGCTTAAACTTCTGTTCATCGCTGAAAGAAGTCGGCAGGGGCCATGGAGGGATGCTGCTTACTGTATTGCTACCAATGGCTTGCTCAGCCTGCTTTCTTCTAGTACTCAGGACCTCTAGCCCAGGCGTGGCACTGCCTACATTAATCACTAATTACGAAAATGCCTACAGGCTTCTCTATAGCCCAGTCTTTTTTTTTTAAAGATTTATTTATTATGTATATATAATCTACTTCTATGTATGCCCACAAGCCAGAGGAGGACGCCAGATCTCATTACAGATGGTTGTGAGTGACCATGTGGTTTCTGGGAATTGAACTCAGGACCTCCGGAAGAGCAGCCAGTGCTCTTAACCACTGAGCCATCTCTCCAGCCCTGTATAGCCCAGTCTTATAGGGGCGTTTTCTTAATGAGGTTCCCTCTTCTCATGACTCTATTTTGTGTCAAGTTGGCATAAAACGACCCAACACATGCAGCAACATTGCCTTATCCTAGTTAGGTTTCTCTTTGCTAAATCACTGTGACTAGGGCAACTTGGGGAAGAAAGCATTTATTTGGCTACAGTCCATTGTCTAGGGAAGCCAAGGCAGGAGCTGAAGCAGAAACCATGTAAGGAATGCTGCTTACTGGCTTGCTCAACTTGCTTCCTTACGTATACAATCCAGACTCACCTACCCACAGGTGGCATTGCCCAAAAATGGACTGAGTCCACCTACATCAATCATTAATCAAGAAAATGTCTTAGACAGTCTCACATGTCAATCTGATAGAGACAATTTCACAATTAAAGTTCCCCTTTTTAAATGATTGTGTCATGGCAACCAGCTAACCAACACAGACCTCAATTTTATCTTTTTTGTGTGTGTGTCCTCAGGAATGGGTGGCTCTCGAGAATCAAGAGGTGGATGGGATTCCCGGGATGACTTCAACTCTGGTATTAGTAGTTAAACATTCCACTCTTCCCCCAGTCCCTTGTTGTCCTTTGTTTCTTGGAAGTGTTCAGCCTAAACAGATTTAACTCTTTCTCCAGTGAGACTCCAGGTCTCCAGGCATGCACTGAACCTCTCAGAACTGGGTAGAGAGACTCCCCTGAGCATATTGCTTGGGCTAGAGTCGGGACAGCTCCTGTGGTTTTGTATGTGGTACGAAAAGAACTAGCATCATTTCCAGAAATGACATAGCATAAAGGTTCCAGAGGTGCCCGGGAAACCTCAGTGCTATGGATCCTCCTGGTGGCCAGTATTTTTCTTGAAGAACGTGGAGCTCTGGATAGGCTCTGCTTCAGCATCCCTCCTCAGCCAATCCAGGTTGATGAGAGGATGTCTGTATCAGTAGGTGTGGGGGTGCAGGCAGGCAAATGCAAAGTCCTGTAGCCAGTCAGAAATGAGCTTATTCATAAAAGTACAGTAGCATGCAGTAAGTCTGTAATTTTATGTATGAGCTGGTCTCTGACTGAAGTGTGCAGCATGTGTCAGAGCCAGCCCATACAAGGAAAACAGGTCCTGGAGTGGTGGCCCCTAGTCTACAGTGTTAGAGCCTTGGTTTCTAGAGAAAAGCAGGGTGACTGAACCAAAATATGAGCAACTTACTAGTGACCAGAACCTTCCTGCCTCACTTTGTCTCCGTCATGAATGCCACAGGAAAGTAGATGAAAACATCCCACAGGAACTGGGTGTAGGTAGCTAAGCATGTGGAGAGAGGCCCCGAATTTAAGCCCTGCACCATACGTGCACACATGTCTCTATCACCAGAACTGACAGTCAGTGTGCTAACCTTGACTTTGTAAAGAGAACCAAGGGTTTCCATGGTAGAAGTCCATGGGTAAGCTTGTCTCCTGCATAACCTTCCCATTGTGGTTGGGGTTTGGGGTTTTGTTTAAGATTTATGTGTATTAGTGTTTGTATATGTGCACCATTTGTGTGCTTGGTTCCTACAAATGTAAGTTGTGTGGCCTATCTATAATTCCAGTGCCCAGGGGACTGAGGTAGGAAGAGCTCAAGTTTGAGTCATAGTTAAGACCCTGACTCAGAAAACCATAAAGAATAGTAAGTTGCAAGGAGTGAAATTTCTACTTTGCAAAGGGAATTCAAATAAAGGAAGCGAGCATGTTTGTCTGAATACTCTCTTGTGCTCTGTGTGTGCTGCTATTCTGGGGATTGTTTAGACAAGAGCCCACCATGTAACTTTTGCTTGCCTGGAACACTGTATAGCCCAGGCTGGCCTCAAATTCAGATCCATCTTCCTTTTAAGCACTAGAATTTAAGACATGTACCTCTTCCCCTGGCTTTAAAGAAGATTTTTTAAAATTTTTGTTTCTCTGTGTATGTATGTGCAGGTCAGAGGGTAGTTTTTAGAAGGCATGTCTTCTTACACTGGGAACCAGGCACTGAAGGAAGTCAGGGCAACATGTTGGCAGCAAGCACCTCACTTGCTAAGTCCTCTTTTGGTTTATTTTTGAGACAGCATCTCTCATTTGCCAGAGCTCACCTGTTCAGCAAGGCTGGCTGGCTAACAGTGAGCCCCAGGGATCCACTGTTTCTGTCTCCCCAGTGGTGGGATTACAAATCCATGGCACCACATGAGAACCCATGGAAGACCAGTCTTTAGCTCCAGATTCACAGGAGCTGTAGCTGACAAGTAGTTAGTTATTATAACGGGCCACCGGATGTGAATGCAAAGAACTGAACTCAAGTCCTGAGAACAGCAAGCTCTTTGGATGATGGGGGTTCTTTCTTTGTTTGTTTCTGATATGGAGGTTTCCTGTGTGACCTTGGCTGGCCTCAAACCTGGGAATAGTCCTATTTCTGAGAAACACCGTCTGTAGCTGAGAATTCAGCATCTCTTATGAACTGCAGTTTATGCTGTGGACTCTCAGCACGTACAGAGTTGTGGCAATGTGAGGTTCCCTCTGAGTGTTCCACACAGCAGCAGAGACAGTGGAATAGAGCAGTTGCCTAGAGCCCCCCAGTGAGGGGTAGGGTGTGACTTGGAGGCGGAGTGCTTGACTGGCTCCTGTATGTGGTGCTTATCTTTAATCTCCTGCACTAGGAAGCAGGGGCAAGAGGGTCTGAGTTGGAAACTAGCCAGGGCTACTACTAGTTGACACCCCATGACAAAGGGGGTGCTGCTTTCCTAGCATCACTGAGTGACTAGGATCGTGGCTTAACAACAGAATGCTTCCCTAGCACGCACACGGTCTGGGTTCCATCCCCAGATGTTTGATTACCCAGCAGGTGCACATTTTTATGCACTTATTTTGGAAAAAATCTCATACTATATAAACTAAACATTAAATTTGAGAGTTGGTTCCCAGAATATTATCTGTCTCTTTGTAGTAGTGTAAACAATTGCTAACTCAGTATCTTCTTCCTTAGGCTACAGGGATGACTTCTTAGGAGGTAGGGGGGGCAGTCGCCCTGGAGACCGGCGAGCAGGCCCTCCAATGGGGAGTCGCTTTCGAGATGGCCCTCCCCTGCGCAGCTCCAACATGGACTTCAGAGAACCCACAGAAGGTATGGCAGACACCCATAAGTTAGTTAGGACTTACTGTCCATCCCCTGTAAAACCTATCTTAAGCCTGTGTTGATTTTAGTCTGAATAGTAGGCTGGCCTTGAATGTCTGTCATCACACTTGTAAGAGTCCATTTTGAAAATTGGGTAGGTCTGTCTTAATGGCCTATAGTCATTAAGTTGGGGAGGGGTTGGTTGAGGATGAAGGATCCAGATTTCAGTGTCATTCTCAGCTGTATAAAACGTGTAAGGCCATCCTGGGCTACGTGAGGCCCTGTCACAGAGGATTGGGGTCATTGAATGAAGTTCCTGTAGTTTGGTTAGCTGCCTGGGTGTATGGCATGGAGCCCATTCTATATAAGCTACCTTGTTTTCTGTCCTCCAGAGGAACGAGCACAGAGACCACGGCTGCAGCTTAAACCTCGGACAGTGGCAACACCCCTCAACCAAGTAGCCAACCCCAACTCAGCCATCTTCGGGGGAGCCAGGCCCAGAGAGGAAGTGGTTCAGAAGGAGCAAGAATGAGCTTAGATTGGGAGGGAATGGGGCATGGGTGAGCTGGAGCAAGACCACAGCCCAGCCTGGTGGCGGCCAATCGCCCTGCAGGCCCCATTCCCACCTGGCACTGTCCTCCTTACAGCGGAAACACAGAGCTTGTGAGTGCATGTCAGCTGTTAACAAGTGGTTTCTAGTACATTCTTGGCTTTGCTATATCTATCTAGTGCCTGTTTTGTGCTTTCTTTCTGTTTTCTCTCTCTTCCCTCTCTCTCCTGCCCTCTCCCTGCTCCTTCCCACAGCGTGGGTGTGGTGGTCGTATGTGGAAGGTAGGCTGAGGTGCTGCTTCATCCTTCTTTGCTTTCTTTTCTTTCCTTTACACGCCCTAGTCACTCCGGGCGTGCTGTCCTCTGCTTTTTCTCGGAGCTTCTCTCCAACCTGCATGTCGAGTTCTGTGTTGCTGTGGCTTCTGGGAAAGAGCTAGAGCCACTAGCTAGGTGGCTGGTGATGACTTGTTGATATCCAGCTGGGATGAGCATTCAGAATTGGAGGTACCTTGCTTTTAAAACAAGGAAACATGCCTGCCGGTCCTGACAGGCCACTGTGTTGAGGGCCTATCACCTGCCCCAGCAGCCTGTTCAGGCACAGCGGGCTCCTGTCAAACAGTGAGGCCAGAAGGATACAGGGGAATCCGGACATTCTGCACTGGTGGTGACCTGAGTGCCAGTGGCCATGTGACTTTGCTCCTGCTCGCTCTTAAGACCAAGTGCAAGCTCATTCCCTGCTCTTCCTGGGCCATGGAGGCCCCTTGGGGGTGTAGCCTGCTGCAGCTCAATCCGCTTCCTACAGCTGAGGCCGTGGGAAGCAAGGGTGGTGCTGGAGCTGCACTGGGCAGCTGTGCTTGCACTGAGTCTCTGCGCTCTTTCTTTCCCTTGTGTCTGTCTGCTCCAGGGTGCTTAGCACAGAGGCTGCTTCCCACCACAGCTCAAGGCCTAGAGTCTGGCACTTTATCTGATAGATACACAACTGTTAAGACCCTCGGCACCTGGGTGTCTAGAAACCTCTAGGTTTGCTGCCTCCTCGGTGGGGCAGATCCCTGCTCCCACAGACAGTGTTGAACACTGACTTGGGAGCAAGGGGGATCAGACTTTGCTTTTAGCTTGAACAGCTGTGAGTGAACAAATGAAAAATAATTTGGCACCAAGTCCCCATCTGTTCTGATTGGAGCAGTTAGGGGTCAGCCAGCCACTAGAGCCTTAGGGAGAGGGGGCTAAGAGATGCGCAGCTTGCTTATTATTATTAGCTAGCAGCTTCCTGCCAGCCTGCCCCTTGGCTTATGATTGTCTTTGTCGCAAGGTCTCGGCAATTTACAGAACTCTCACTCCTTCCCTCGCCTGCCATCTTCTCTGCTTCTGAGATAAGAACCATTTGTGTAACACCAATACCTAACTTAAGACAGACATGCACTGCGTGGTTGTAATCAAAGCTGATGCTTTCAGATGATCTAATCCATCTCCAGTGCAGAAAAGAGAGAACAGGCACGTCCATCACACTGCTGGGCGGCCAGCTGACTGTAAGAATGGAATTCCAAACACTTAACACATTCAGTTCTATGACAGAAAGTGAGTCTATGGATATGGTATTTTGTGAATGATCTTTTAAATAAAAGAGAACCTTACGTAACATCTACTGTGTCTTTCTGGCCACTTGTGAAGTTGAATTTTGTGTGCTGTTCAGGGCATTAGAAGTAATTTAGGTGGCAGGTTCAGTGCAGCTTTTCAGCCGTTCAAAGAGTTATGCTGTCGACTTTGGTCCTTTTAGGCAAGCACTGTGGCACTAAGTGTGCTCTGTCCATCTGTCTCAATTCCCAGTGTTGGGTGGCCTTGCTTGAGGCCTGATCCTTAGACTCTCAAAAGAAGAGAGTGGGGTGCAGCCTGGTAGCACAGGCCAGTCATCTCAGTGCTTAAAGGACAGGTGTTTGTTGTGTAAGCATCTCCAGCATCCATGTAAAACAGCAATGCACCCCCGTGGTCCCAGTGCTGGAGATGCAGAGACAGGAAGATAAATGCCTGGGACGTACTGTAAGTTATGTGAGCTGGGTCTGTGACAGACCCTGTGTTTTAAAATGGCCTTTGAGGGCTAGAGCTGGCTCAGGAGTTAAGGGTACTGACTATTCCAGAGTTCTCATGTTCAAGTCCCAGCATCTATGTGGTAGGTCACAACCATCTATAATTCCAGTCCCAGGAAGTCTGGTGTCCTCTTCGACCACTATCAGGCATGAATACATGTGCAGGTGAACACCCTTACACATAAAATATATGTGTTGGGCACAGTGGCATATCTTTAATCCCAACATTCAGGATGCAAAGACAGGCAGATCTTGAATTCAAGACTAACTTGGCCTACATAATGAGACCATGTCTGAGAAATGCTGCTCAGTAGCTTAGCTATCTAAGCTACCTCCCAGGAGTCCAAGCTAAGGGTAGGTGTGACCCTAGCAAAATGCCCAAATGAAAGGAACTTTTTCACAGTATTTGAACTGTCTCTATTGATGCATATTGATGGTCCTGAGGTGAATTCAGACAAGTGGTTATCGATTTCTTTTTTTAAATTCATTTATTTTGGTTTTCAAGATGAGTTTCTCTGTGTAACAGCTATGGCTTTCCTGGAACTCTGGACCAGGCTGGCCTCAAACTCCCAGAGATCCACCTGCCTCTGCTGATTAAAGGTGTGTGCCACCACTGCCTAGCTGTTTTGTTTGTTTTTGTTGTTTTGTCCTGGGAATTGAAGGCAAGGCCTATATGCTACACGAAAACACTACAGCTGAGCCACACTTCAACTCTGCAGGGTTCTTAGACTGGATTCGCAGAACAACAGCATGCTAAAATGCTCTTCCTTTGGGTTCATTCTGTTGAGCCATATTGTCTCTCCAGAGTCTGAGTCTTGGTGACTTTGAGGATTTTGTGGTGTTGTTGGATTTTTGGTTTTTTGGTTTGGTTTTTTTTTTTTTTTTGGTTTTTTGAGACAGGGTTTCTCTGTAGCTTTGGAGCCTCTCCTAGAACTAGCTCTTGTAGACCAGGTTTGTGGTGCTTTACAATACTTTGTGACTTTTTGTCTACTTATGTATTTGGGTGGGTGGGTGTGTCTGCAGTGGCTAGAAGAGGGTGTTGGAAGGAGCCAGCTTTCCTAGAACTGGACTTGAGTTGTGAGCTGACATGTGGGTGCTTGGGATCATCAAACCACCCCCTGGAAAAGCAGCCAGTGCTCTATGCACTGAGTCACCTCTGTGACCCTAAGATTTATTTGGAGCATGAACTCAGTGTGCGCTATATACCTGTGGAGTAGTCAGAAGAGAGCGCTGAATCTCTTGGAGCCGGAGTTGCTGGTTGTGAGCTCTCCTTTAAAGAGCAGCAGGGTTTTGTTGTTTATTTATTTGTAAAGATGATCCACAATATTGAAGACAGGACAGTGAGATGGATTAGCAGATAGGGATGCTTGTTGCGTGCCTGACAACCTAAATTCAATCCCCAGCACCCACGTGGTTGAAAGAAACTGACTTTCACAAGTGTCCTCTGACCTCCTATGTTGTCTGTTGGGACCAATTGAGTCCTGGCCTTCAGCTGTTCTTCCCTGTCTAGAGCCTTCTAATTGAAGTTACTAAAAGCTGTACCTTACCTAGAGGATCAGAGGATGGGATTTTCACCTGTTGGCCATTGACGGCTGTGTACTTAAGCCTCCATGGTGCTATTAAAGAAGGGCTTTGTACCAGTGATTTGAGGTCTGTCTCTGCATGTGTATTCTCAACCTCCAGCCCCTTCCCCGAAGCTCGTGTACTGGATTCTAGCGCATAGAGCGCAGACGGGGGGGTGGGGGGCAGTGTGCGGCATGCCACCAAGTCCAAAGACCGAAGTTCGAATCTTGAGACCAACACAATGGAGGTAGAGTACAGACTCCCACAAGTTGTCCTCCGACTTCTACACACATGTCAAGTTATGCTGACAACAAACGAACCAGCACAGTCAGCCACAAAGAGCTGCCATGACACTCTTCTTTCTTAGCAGCTATGTGCATCTTGCAGTTATGGATCCAAGTAGGCTTTATTTAGGACACGAGATTATTTAAAGTGCTTCCTGGAGGTGACCAAAGTCACTATCCAGGCATCAAATCTGTTAGCAGAAATCTGAAGAGGTAGAGTCCTGTTTCAGTCACAACCTTCGCCAGGGGTCTGCTGCACGGCCTTGGATTCCAACCCCCTTCATCTATCCAACAAGGGCTCTTCCTGTCTTTAAGATTCTATGACTTTATTATAACTGGATCAAGTAAGCCCCAGCAGGCCCTCCGACAGACAACCTCAAATATGCTCTTTAGAGAATCCACTAAGGGGAAAATGTGTGTCTGTAAGTGAGAGTTTATTACTTAACACTCTGGGAAGCAAACCAGAATCTCTTCCCCAAAGTGAGATTTACTTTAAGCTTAAGTTATTTTTAAAAGGTAGACAAAAAAAGAACCCGTGATATCATCCCTCTATTAATTTGCAGATATGAAAAAGATTCCCACTAGTTTGAAGTCTTAGATAAATACAGAAGTATAATCATAGCCTCTGCAGTAAGGTATCGGATGTGAGACCGTCGCTAAAGGCGGACATGGTGTGTTCCGAGGAAACAGTACGTTGGATCTTTGGATACTGTTTGCAAGCTGCCAGAGTTGGCAATTATGGTTTTCTATTTTTGGTCTCAGAATACTTTAGAATTCATTCCACTGTGGCCCAACTGTCAGGAAGAAGAACCCAGCACAGAACTGGGAGAGTTTCCACATTAGAGAGAAACACCGACAAATATGCACCTCGGACAGGTACCATACCAAGCCTCCTCTGTGCTGTGCTAACTCCAAGTGCGGTGGTCTCCACAGACACATTCATAAGCATCGTCTCAGCCCTTTAGGTAATATCAGGTGACACAAACAGTCAGATAATTTCAGGGCAGTATAATGTTTCTGTAAAGGAGATTATCTACTACTTGGGAACAGACCGAGTGAATTATATAGTTTATCTACTGAACTGAATACTACCTATGCATTCAGTACTATTTTGCTGAGGTTTACTTAACAGGGTTTATTTTTTATTCTCTAGTGAGTGTTGAGTAAAAAGAAGCAGGATACAAAATTCTATAGTGCATACATTTGCCGAGTAGTAGATATTTCTTTCGAATCAAAACAATTCTTCCTAGAAGGATGAAGGAAGTTCAGAAGACGCAGGAAGTAAACAGAACTTACAAAGTTCTAAAAGTAAATAATCCACAGGTCTCAGAAAGTATTTGAAATTTCCGAGATTCACAAGGCCCTTCCTAAAGTTATATATGCTAACAATGGTTGGGGAGTGGAAACTCTCCGACCTGTCAAGCTGTCTGCAAGTCATAAAGGGGTCTCCAGTGATGCAGTGTCGATGAATCCTCATAGTCTCACAGAAAGGAAAAAAAATGTGCTGGGTTACAGAACCCTCCCCTGAGCATCTATCCATCTCTTCCAACCAGTTGTATGCAATTTGCCCTAAAATTTCACATGGCCTCAGGAACTTGGAAGGGCTGGAGTGTATAGGTGTGGAAGAACTGGACCGGGGAAGGGGTTCCATCTACACAACCGTGGGAGAGTCATCATCCATGGGTGTGGATTTCCTGTGTGGCTGCTGTAGGGTCACCCATGTTCACACCTATAACCCTTCACCCATTGCTCTGGAAGGAAGGCTCACAACTCATTGGTACTCCACAGTTAATTTGATGGAATTGTAGCTTGGTTTGTTTCGGGACTATGGTAGGAGGGTTTGTTTATGTCTCCTACAAGGGAGGAATTTTAGCAACAGGGTTCAATAAACTCATCGATTTGCCAAGTTGGACTTTGGTGGAATCATTGTTTTGGTCTGTTTTTGTTTCTCAATCTGGGTCAAGTAGATGTGTGTGTATGATGTCTCCCTAGGGAAAGCACACATCAAAATCCACCTTATACTCTCTCTATAGTATTTATCATGTTTGAATTTATACATGTATGACATATGTTCATAATTTATATATTTTCGCAAATTTATATATAATACCACATAAAAGAGAACAATCAGCAGTGAGTATTTCTTCTTTCACTATAAAATACTGCATCTAAATACAACATCAAAATCTTTATGTACCATGTATACAATAGTACAATATAGACTAGAAAATCATTAATATTGTCATCTTGATTGGTTTGAGAGACACCTAGGAGATTTGATTATTTATTCAAAATTCTAATTGACCCCTGGTAGGTGGTAAAACTGGGCAAAGGGAAGCCTGTTAAAGGAAGAAGGTCACTAAGTGTGATGGTTAATCTTGGTTACCAACTTGACTCCATCCAAAATCAACTAAAACCTAAGCTGCTGGGCATTATCTCGGAGGTATTTTCTCAATCAAATTACTTGAAGAAGGAAGACTCCTTTAAAAAAAAAATACAAAGCAGAAATTCAAGTTCCTCCAAAGTCAACTCTTAATATCAAAACATGTGCTCAAGGCCATCCCACAATCACATTCTGCTCAGTAGCAGCTCAGTTTTAAATTAACCATAGAGTATAAGAGTGTGAGGCCTGCCTCTGACCACTCAGTGAAGTGGTCCTCAACCTTCCTAATACTGCAACCCTTTACCAACAATTCCTCATGCTGTGGTGACCCCAACCATAAAATCATTCCGTTGCTACTTCGTAGCTGGAACTTTGATGCTGTTATGAATCGTAAGGTAAATATCAGACATGCAAGGTATCTCATATGCAACCTGAAATGGCTCGCAACCCACAGGTTGAGAACCACTGCCCTGGATGCAGCTCTTACATCTATCTTGTTCATTAAACATATGTTTCAAGGAACATGAAATCCTGAAACAAGGGTCCTGATTTAAGTTATTTGGGGAAAAATCCCCAAACCCCCAAGTTGGGTGGGATATTCCTATGCTCGTTCTCTTTTTCATGTTTTGAACAACTAATTCGCTGCTCTCCTCAGCAGCGGCTCCAGTTTACTTCCCCACTGACAGGGCACCAGGGTTCTCATTTCTCCACATCCTCAGTCATACTTGTTAATTGATTCATTCATTAATCAACTCCCTAATTATCTGAGATAATAGTGGCAGGCACTTCTGAGGAAGTGGGAGGAGGGGGTTTGAAGGATAGCTAGCTTTTTGTGCCAAGCAGGGTCAAGCCAGAGTGTTCCAGATTCCCTGTGACCATTTAAATGCCCACAAGCAGTGCTTAAGAATTTCCCAAGTCCTCACATCGCTGCCAATAGTTGGTATTGCCTCACTTCAAATGTTTTGACAGGATGACATCTCTCTGATTATTGTTTAGAATCCTTCTGTGGCTTCGTGGGCTGCTCATGCTGTGCTATTTTCCTGTAAAATATCTGCTTCTAATTTTTGCCATTTTCTGGCAAGCTTCTTTTCCTCTTTGAATTGTTAAAAGTTCTGTATTTGCTCTGAATATTAACTCTCTTTTTTAAATATTCTCTTTTTTCTTTATGGCTTTCTTTTACATTATATTAGAACTTATTATTATTATTATTATTATTATTANTTATTATTATTATTGTGAGACAGGGCGTCATTCACGGCTGGCCTTGAACTTTGCATGTAGCTGAGAATTGACCTTCAAATTCCCCTCCTCTTGCTTTCACTCAGGTGCTGGGATTACAGATGTGCACTGTGAAGCCCAGTCTGCAAAGTGGTAGGGATGGAAAACAGGCTGTTGTGCATTCTAGGTTGTCAACTGAGACCCAGCCCCATTCCAGGCCCAGATGACAACCTCAAAGGCAGCAGTGCCAGTGTTAGAAACTTTTAACTGTGCGGTGTGTCCATCCATTTGGGTCCTGGAAAAGTTATTTCCCACTCTGATACAATCCAGATGGTCTCCTAAAACTTTTAGGAGTTTTTCCTTTTCATAGAAGTCTTTCATTGTACACATCACAATGAAAATGCAGGGACACGGTTTAACCCATTAGGGGGTGGGGAACTTCCTGAAAGAGGCCTTATTGGAGAACGTAGGTAACTAAAGGTATGCCCTTGGGGGTTCCATGTTGTCCTGGCCCCTTCCTGTCATTGCTCTGTTCCAATTCCTGTTGCCAGGAGAGACTGAAGCCTCTGAAACCAGGAGAAATATCAGTCTGTCCTCCCTTGAGTTGCTGATGTAGGCATGTGTGTGTGTGTGTGTGTTTATGTGTAGTGTGATGTCAGAATTCACTGTTTGCTATGTGGATAAACCATTGCCATCGTCAATCAGGATAGTAGACATTCCCTCACTGTTTGGCCACTGTAGTCTTTTTTCCTTTTTAACATTGAGATGCTGCAACAGCTCGCAAGTCAATTTGCCTCTCTGTGCTAGTGCCACATGGTCTTAATTATAGCTTCATAGTAAACAGTGGGTTGGGTATGAGTTTAAATTTTCTAGGACCCAAATGATGAATGAGTTCTGACTTGGGTCCTCAGAATGTATTTTTTCTCAGGAGATCTTTCTTTTTTCCCTCACTCAACTCAAATGGGGGAATTGTCTTAGTCACTTAGTCTATTGCTGTGGAGACATCATGATCAAGGCAACTTATGGAAGAAAGCATTTAATTAGGGACTTGCTTCCGGTTTCAGAGGCTTAGTCCATTATCACCGTGGTGGGGAGCATGGAGGCAGACAGGCAGGTGTGGTGCTGAAGAAGTAGCTGAGAGCTACACCATGATCTATAGACAGAAAGACAGACAGACAGACAGACACACACACACACACACACACACACAGAGAGA
>LOEQ01002141.1:92391-103583 GCA_001685075.1 Bramus lutescens | reverse complement strand
TTTCAAGCATCAGTGGCCACAGCTGCGGCAGTGTCTCAGCTGCTCCTGTCAAGCGCATCTCACAAGGGCCGAGTGGGAAGCTGAAGGGGCCAGGGCAAGGGGAGTTTAGAGAGGAGTAGATCTGAGGCCTAAGCGGAAGCTCAGTCTGGCATTTCCTTAAGCTCTCTGCCTTTGTGCATGAGCTGCATGGCCCCATTCTGCAGATTCACAAATGAGGTTTCAGGATCCACAGCATCACCAAACTGCATTCTATGCGCCATGAAAGAGAGTAGACGTGTCTTGTTTCCCAGGACAATACCCAGTTCACAATGGCAGTGCTTCCTCATGTATGTTCCAGCCATCCACAGCACAGTTCCAGTGCTCGGGAAGCTGACCCAGGAGCAACAAAAGCTTGATATCGCCTTGACAACATGCAAACACCCTGTCTCAAACAAGCAAAGAAAATCCATAGCACACATAGTGAGAAATTCTTCACAAGCAAAATGTTTGCTTGATCTGGATTTTCCTATTTTATTCGCTCACAGAGCTCCTGTTCCCCTGAAAACCTGACTCTGAGATCATAGAGAGCTGGATTCTAGAAAGTTCTCATGGATGGGTCATTTTTTTATTTTAAAGTAGTAGCAACAAAAAATAATTGTCATAGAGGTGTGGAAATATTATAACCATTTTCATGGTTAATGTTGATTGCCACATTAACAGGACCTAGAATCCCCATACAAGTAAACATTGGGCATGCTCATAAAGATCATCTATAATAGCTTTCATGAGGTGGGAAAACCCATCTTAAATGTGGGCAGCATCTTATGCCCTGGCTTCTAGGACTGAGTACAAACAAGAAGTTGAGCCAAACATCCGCAACCATCTTTCTTTGCCTCCTGACAACAGAGGCCATGTGACCAAGCCACCTTCGGCTCCCGATCTCACAACACCTCCGCTAGCGGTTTGGGTCTGGAACTCTGCACCAACACACACAAGTTGCTTTTTGTACAATACTGTATTACAGCAATGAGAAAAGCAACTATGGTCCTCATGGTCCAATCAGCTCTCAGGCCTACCAGCCGGGCCCCAATCCCTCAGCATACTGCCTTTTAAACAGGGGTATTTCATAGCCAAAATATAACCATTGGTAGGCAGACACTGGATAAATCCTAACTCACCTATGGAGCTACTTACACACATTAAACCAAGGGAAATGAAAAGATTGGTGAAGATGTGAGTCTCTGGTAAACATGTGCTCTGCTTGCTGGTGGGAGAATGGTGACTGCCACCACGATGGAACTCCGTGTGACACTATTTATATCAGCCCCTGTGTGTATACATGCAACCCAATACTTCCTGCCTGGCATCCCAGGGAGTCTTTCAAAGGTCCATAACAAGAAGAGTGTGAGGATATTTGTTAACTCAGTTAATTTTATTTTGCTCTATTATTTCATGAACCAGGATCTTATGTATCCCAGGGTGGCCTTGAACTCACTGTCTAGCTGAGACTAGCGTTCAAGGGTCATTTTACCTTCCTCTGTCTCTCAAGTGTTGAGACACAGCCCTACATCAGCAAACATGGTACAGAGGTTAGTGTTCCTTGTCAGCTTCACAGAATCACCTAGAAAACAAGCTTCCAGACACAGCTGTGAGAGACTGTTCAGATAAGGCTAGCCTCTGGGTATGTCTTTGAGACACTTGAGTGGCATTATCCACAGAGCTGGGGTCCCAGACTGCATATAAAGGAAAAAATGAGCTGAGCACCAGCCTCCATCTCCATTTTCTGACACTGGGTGCAGTATGACCAGCTGCCTCACGCTCCTGCCTTCATTCCTTCCCTGCCGGGATGGGCTGTACCCTTGAACCATGAGCCAAAAATTAGTCCCTTCTCCCTTTAGTTGCTTTGGACAGGAATTTTGTCACACCAGTGAGAAAGGAAATTAAGACCCCTGGCTTTGTTGCATTGTGGTTTGTGGTGAGATAATGATGGCACTGCCCCGTTAGCTATGGAAATGCTGATCAGCAGGTAATGACCATCCGATTCTCTAAGCATGCTAGATGGATCCCCATCTTCTTTCCAAACTTAGCCAGTCAACCTTTATAGGAAATCCTGGCATTTCAGAAGCTCACAAGACCTAACTTGATTACTAAGGCATCTTCCTTACTGGGCCATCCCTGTGCTGCTCACTCAACACTTAACCATTTTGATAGTAGCCCTGTGAAGAGTTCAGAGGAGATGCAAGTGCTCTATGGAATGCTTTGTGAGGAGCAATGGATATGGACACATGGTTATAGAACTAATTTGTAATGTTACTCCTATAAATTGAGACTTGCATTTATATAAAACTGAAAATCACATTCATAAGAACTCATTCAGAAGATGAGATGCACAAATACTGTTCAATTTTTTTTTTCCTGGAGAAATGTGAACATAACTATCTATTCACTCCAAGTAGGAGGCAAGGAATAAACCCAAGAAACAATTCCATCCATCCATCTCAGGAGCATGGGTGCCTCAAAGGCAGCCACATCAGCAGCAACGCAACTCTAGCATCAGCAGCAATGCAACTCTAGCATCAGCAGCAATACAACTCTAGCATCA
The DNA here is from genome assembly GCA_001685075.1 of Bramus lutescens. Classification (NCBI taxonomy): domain Eukaryota; kingdom Metazoa; phylum Chordata; class Mammalia; order Rodentia; family Cricetidae; genus Bramus; species Bramus lutescens. The sequence goes on along the minus strand of LOEQ01002141.1, from coordinate 101,002 downwards.
GCAGCAATGCAACTCTAGCATCATCAGTAACACAACTCTAGCATAAACAGCAATGCAACTCTAGCATCAGCAGCAAGGTAGCTCTAGCATCAGCAGCAATGCAACTCTAACATCAGCAGCAATGCAACTCTAGCATCAGCAGTAACACAACTCTCTAGCATAAACAGCAATGCAACTCTAGCATCAGCAGCAAGGTGTCTCATGAAAGAAGCACTCCTGGAGCTCTCGGCTCATCTTGCAGGCAGCTCCACCAAAGATTCTCCTTACCTCTGCAATCTTTTGCTACTTAGACAGTATGAAGGAGGGGACATTGTGAGATTTGTAACTTTCTGAGCTGCCTAGTGCCCACTGTAAACAGAAGTTTCTGTGGTGCAGGCTGAGAACAGCACCAATCTATGCCGCTATCCCATCAATTAGCCAAACCACAGTCGTAACCTGCCCTCAAGAGCCTAGAACCTTCCTGGCTTTTATCCAGGTTTACAGAAGCAGGCATGAATTACTTCCTCTGAAGCAGGTCTCCATAGCAATCATGCCAGCATCACACCAGTGAGCACGTCTTGCTTGCCAGGTACTGGAGCTCACAGATTCACAGCTGGGTTCACAGTTGATGGCTCTTCTTTTGCAGTGATCCACGCTGCTGCTTCTAGAGCAAGCTTCCGCCTTAGTTCCAGCTTTCTTGCCCTATGCCCTACAGCCAACGAGCATGTTATCTTCAGCAATAGGATCATTTCGTCTAGTTCTGGTGGGTGATAAAAGTTTTGTGGGCTTCCTATGCATTTCACTTGCTTCCTGAGTCTTATGGACCTTTCCCCTCCTTTCTAGGAGGGGATGCTTCCATTCAGAGGCAGTAGTTAGCTAGCTACACAGCACCCAGTACTTTAAGATGAGTGTGCAGGGAAGAAAGAACAATGGAAGTGTGTTGCAGTGATTGATTGAATGAATGACTAAGTGAATGAATGAATGAATGAAAATAAGGCAAACCATACAAAAGTCAATGTTGAGGATGTCAGTTAGCTGAAATTAGTTGTGTGACCAACTCAATCAAATTGTGCCGGAGAAGGACAATTATAACAACAACAAGCTAGCTAAAGTGAAATGCCGTGCCAAGAACGGTTACATTTTGCAACATTGCGTTTCCCATATGTTAACTCTCTTGATCCCACCAGACTGCAGCCTGTCCAGGCCTTATTTGTTTTTGGATACCATGCTGGGTATTTATTTGCCTTTCTGCTATTTGTGAGCAATGTTGAAATTGTTCCAGTGGCTTCCAAAGCAGCCAGCATTGACTCAGACTCTGAGCACCAGAAACAGAGAAAGTAGAAAGCTGGAGGGCTGTGGTGGTGGGCCAGCTGCAAGCCAGGTGGGACAGCTGTCATGGTGGACCAACTGCAAGCCAGGTGGGAGGGCTGTCATGGTGGATCAACTGCAAGCCAGGTGGGAGGGCTGTCGTGGTGGGCCAACTGCAAGCCAGGTAAAGACATCCGCTGCAGACTATTGGTTGCCTCTTTGTAGGGGCAGCTGCAGCACACGGCTTAGAAAGATGTGAATCCATCCTGCTATGGTTCTGCAGCTCAGACATCTGACATGGTGTTCACTAGTCTAGTAGCAAGGTGGTCAACAGGAAGCTAGGGTGGGAGCGACAATCTCTTTCTACCCGCTTCCTGAGCTCACAGCTCATGTCTCGGAGTTCAGAGTCTGTGATGTCATGTCCCCTCGACTCTTGTCTGACCGCAGCTCCAGATCTGATTTTGATCTTCTACCAGAAGATCAGAAATTATGTTTTCATGAAACCAAACAAAACACTGATTCCTCACTTGGGCCCCCAAGAAGACAGTGAATGAGGGGGTGACACCTAGCCCTGTGCCTTCATCTTGCCTCTGTCTCTGTTCCTTTACTGTTGGGCTCCGCAAGCAGGCATGTTACCAGACCAAGGGTGTCTAAATACCACATTATTTAACTCAGCCCATGGTGTGCGATAGTTAATCTTGAATTTCAGTTTGAATGAATGTGGAATTAATAGAGACACGCCTCTAGGCATATGAGAGAGATTATCAAGAAGAGGTTAACCTCTGGGCTTGCCTGTGGGGTTTTCTTCATTAGGTTAATTGAAGTAGGAAAACCCGCTTAAATGTAGCGAACACTTTCTTGTGGCGGTCCAAGGGAAGAGCTTTTGCTTATTTTTGCCTGCTGGCCTTCACCTCTTGGTGGGAAGTGTTGCTTCTGCTGCTGCTGACATCGGTGGATGATGTCAGAATCCAGCACTTTTGACTTTCTAACATGGCTCTTTAGAGATCTTCCAGGCCTTCAGCAGCAGACTGGGACCACTATGGCATCCATTATCATAGTCTGAGGAGCTTCTAGATCCCAGCCTCTCTCGGCAGCCATTGTTGGACTGCCCAGATACATATCTTGTCTATAGCTGTACATATATAATATCTGTCTGTCTGCCTTTCATATAGCCTATCATCTCTTATCTACCATTTATCTTCTGTGTTATCAAGATACCATCTATCTATGATGCCTATTATGTCTTTTCATTATCCATTATCTATGTATCTATCATATTGATGTATATTATCCATATAATTACCTTAATCTTTATCTTTATAATAAACTTTGTTTTCTATCTTTATAGTTATTTATCACCTGTCATTTATGCAATTATCTATTTTATGTCTAATATCTATTTATTCATATGTTCATCCATCATCTGTCTCGCTGAGCTGTACATGGCAAGTCTCGTGTTGTGTCTTATTGCTCCCGATGACCCTCTGAGTGATGAATCTTCATTGCTCTAATTTTCTAAGGAAACCAATGTACACAGACATTCAACAACTTGTCTTCTTTTCCTTTCTAGGGTGAATCACCTAGACGTCTAGGGTCCCATCTCTTGTCAGTATATCCCACACATGGCCTAACAACCATACTTGTTTATTTCTATGTTTATTCAAGCACAATGTGAAATAAACAATCGCTCCCCGGTGCTGTTGTCTGACCATCTCTTAAGTGCGGTTTTCTTTGGGGCCCACATAGGTAATGCCAGGGTTGAACGGCTTGGCTGCTAGCACACATTTCACTGAGGAATCATTTCAAGGCATGGCCACGAGACAGAATGTCAGTCTGACTGTAGCCTAGCCAATTAAGCCTCACTGAGCAGTGCTTACAGCTAACTACAGCGTGGCTTCAGCGATAACTCACCGAGTAGTCTGTTGTCTCCATTATCCTCCTCACTGGCATCTCCCTGATGAGTTTATAAATCCCTGTGGAACTGTGGCCTCGATCACTTTAATGAGGCCTTTAAGAACAGGGAGGGGGGAGGGAAATTATAGCTGCAGATAAGATTGGCTTTACTGTATGTCTACTTCGTAAATATTTCATCTCCCCTGTCTCCCCGGGAAGCAGATGCCACATGATAGACCTGGGAGTTTAATTTGGCATGAATAAGCTAAGGAACATAACTGAGCTGATTAGTTTCAACACCAAAAGCATATTGAAAGTAGCTGTCTTCTCTGTGATCCGGTGGGCAACAGACATGAAAAGATCTCCATTTTCCCTATAGAAAGTAGGGTGAAATGGTAGAACTCAGCTTTCAAGAACATAGATGCAGCCAATAAATCTATCATGTCAAATGTTTACTAAGGCCTCTAATGGGCTAGCTCATTTTTGTGTGAATTCCTTCCCTGGGGAGACATAAACAATGTCTACCCCTTCCTTATAAGGAACCAGTGACAAACCAAAGTACAGTTCCTCAACACTTCACTCTGCGGAGCCAATGATTATACTGAGCTACCTTACAGAGCATGCTGAGGGGGCAGGGACAGGAGCATGGCTGATCCTGAAGCAGCCACATTAGGAAGTCATCACCCAACAGGGATGATGGCTTTTCCAGGACTGCATAGATGGAGCCTTCTTTAATTAGCTTCCCCCAACAACTCCTGAGACTTCCAAGGCCACTTGCAATTAGGGTGTAACTACATACTGTGAGGAGTGGCTGGATTCACTGTTGATGGTTCATTTTCCCCAGGAAACATGAACAAATGTCTATTCATGCCAGATAGGGAACTCATGCCAGACTAAAGTACAGATACTACCCAAGTCCAACTTTGGTGAACCATGAGTTTTATTGGGGTTATGAAAGGGAATATGGCTGAACAATTACTTATAGGAATAGAAACACTCCAAAAGCTGATCATCAAAGCCCACCCAGCATGGATGACAGCTCACAAGGCTGGGAGCCTGGAGCACACGGCATGACCTGAAGGCAGCTCCACAGGTTGGAGATTGTCCTTTCCTGGTAGCTCAGTTGGTTTGAGCTTCTTCCAAGCAGCTAAACTGGCCTGAGAGTGTCTCTCGGCAGTTCTTACTCCTTATATGTTCTCAGGGAGGAAGGGATCTAGTGAATCTGCTCAGTTTCAGGAACTTCCTGAAGCTATTTTGAATCGCTTATTTCATGAGTTTAAGAAACTTCCCTGCAGGATGGAAAGTTTCGCCTTCCTTTATTGACCATCTTGTTCCTTTACTCCCGTTTAACAAGCCCAGTGTCTTAACAAGCTTTCTCTTTAGAACATCCTATTGGCTCACCCTCACTTTAACATACCATGCCATATTGAGCTTCCTGCCAAGGTTTTAATCTCAGAGGAAACTGCTCTACAGTGGAGCTTAAAGGAGAAAGGGTTTGTTTTAGCTTATAGTGCCAGAGGGGATGTAGTCCATCCTCGTTAGGAAGGCATGGCAACAAGAGGCGGAAGCTGGCTTATTACATTTCGCCTACACACAGGAAGCAGAGGGAGAGAACAGGAAGTGAGTCCGGGCTACTTCCTCCAACAAGATTCCACAACCATCCCAAATAGCAACCAACTAGGGACTACATGCTCAAATACCTGAGCCTATGGGAAACAGTTCTTACTCATAATACTATAGCCAGAGTGTTGTATCACAGCATTTGGTACGGCCATACGGTGGGTGGACTCTGGAAACTGTGGCTGTCTGATCTCTCCCAGTCAGGGTTAGACAGTGTCTGGTGAGGCTAGATATCTGTCTTTTTAAACAGAGAGGGAGCACCCCATGTTATACCGCAAAGATCCATATCCCTGTTAAATGACGGCACAATGTTGCTTTCTTTTCTTTTTGTATGGACTGGGTCATTTCTCCAGGCATTATTATTTCTTTAATATTACCAGAACTGGTATTTTAGACATAGTCATTGCTATTTCTTTTCCTATGAAAACAAGGTGTACAAGTCTCAAGTTCTCGTATGAGAGATGGCTCAATGGTTAAGAACACACACAGCCTTTTCAGAGGACCTGGGTGTGGTTCCCAGCATCCTCCCACCTTTGTCTCTGGCTATAGAGGATGCGATGCTCCCCTCCATCCCACAGGCACTGCATTTGCACACACACACACACACACACACACACACACACACAAAGTCACATGAATAAATAATAAAACATCTTTTTTAAAAGGTGTAACTGTCTTGACATTTCTGTCCTTTGATATTAAACATCCACTTGACAACATTATATTGGGGTATTTCTTCATGAGTACATGAATTTCACTAAAATTTGGGGAACTCTCTTGATTAGTAGAGAGATTAAAATTGTGAATAAATGTTTTGAATGCTTTTAAATGGAATATATGCAAAAATTTAACGAGTAAGTAAGTAAGTAAGCAATTACAATTTAAAGTTTTAAGTGACATATTTAATAAGTTTTAAAGAAAATTACACATCAAAAGAATTACAAGATAAGAATTTTTAAAATATGTGAACAATTATCTTACTACTTGATTGCATAATTTCAGCTTTTTAAAAATAAGAGTTTGAACTGAAGTGGTCATTAAGCATAGAACATTGCATTTAAGTATGTCAGTTAAGTTAAATAGAAAGAATATTAACAAAAAATAACAAAAATTAGGAACTCAGTATAAGTGAAAACTACAGCAAATGAAATAATGAAATTAATTGATATCTTAATTTAAAAATGTCATTCCTGAAATGACTGTCATATAAGCCAAAAGAATTCCCTCTAGTGAATATAAACCATATTATTCCATCCTTCACAAAGTGGTGTGTATATGTGCATGCATGCATGTATGTGTGTATATGTGGGTGCATGCATCTGTGCAAGCAAGAGTGTGTGTGTGTGTACAAGCATGCTACCACTCCCATGTGGAAGTCAGAGCACATTCATGGCTGCCAGTCCCCGTTTTGCAACGTTTCCTGAGTCAGAGTCTCTTGCTCATTGCTATACAACCCAGGTTGGCTGGTCCACAAGAACAGGATTCTCTTGTCTCAGTTTCACATCTCACTGTCGGAGTGCCGGCTGCAGACCCAGGCTACTGCACTGGGTTTTACATGGGTTCTGGGGATCCAGACTTATGTCCTTACATTTACCCACTGAGCCGCTTCCCCAGTTCAATGAACCACATTAAAAAACAAACAAATGAAAAAAACCCCCAACTCATTGAATTAGTGCTAACAGAACTGACCATTTTCCAACTTATGGATCCAGTTTGTGTGAGAAGCCCCATCATTTTTTTTTCTGACTTCAACTCAAGTTGAGAGAGACAAACGAAGTGCTGGATTCTCTGCTGGATGCTCGGCAACTGGAAAGGAATTGCAGAAATACTGCCAAATCTTCTACTCTGTGACTTTCCCCTCGAATATAGGTGTCCCCAAATCTCCAGGAGAACCAGAGAACCACCTTTTTCAGATGCATTTGTAATAGAACCGATGTCTGTCCTGGTGGGCTATTAGCCACTAATGCTAGAATTGAGGAACTTGAGTGGTTAGGCAATCTTCACACATAGTTCACAAGCTTTCACCAGCTATAGCATATGATCAAAGATTTACAGACAACTACACCCATGAGAAAACGTGGAGGCATCTACAGGCCTGCTCGCCTCATCACTACACATCTTATCTCATCTTCCAAATATGTCAAGCCTGCAGCCAGCAGAATGAATGCACCCTGTGAATGTGAACAAACACAAAATCGTGAACTTACTTAAAACATGAGATTTTTGTTGTAGGTAATTTCCCCCTAAAATTCAATTGCCTGGTCCTTGAACGTGATAGGCCAAAAGGTTGGATGTGGGTCTGGAGAAACGACTCAGTGTTTAGGAGTGCTTTCTGCTCTTGCAGGTGACCTGAATTGAGTTCTAGTGCTCACGATGGGCAGCTCACAAGTAATTGCAATCACAAGAATGGATAAAGTGTATTTACACCTCTCTCTCATCCTGCCCACTCTACCACTCCAGAAACTGGAGCCAAGAACTACGAACTGTCATCTCTGAAACTGAACTACAAGAAAACATTCTCTTTTAAATTATTTAAGTCAGGTATTTTGTCATAGTGATAAGAAAATTAGCAGCTACAGAAGGTTCTGGAGTAGATAATCCACATACTGGGATCAAAATCCTAAGAAGGCAGCAAGCACAGGAAAGAGGATTATCATGCTGATGGCTGTGAGGCACATGTTTTGGTATGTGCTGTCATGGAGGACTCTCCATGTTAACACTTATTCCTTTATATAAAACTATGTAGTGCTGCCTGTTGCCAGGAAGAAAGGATCCATTGCAAGGGCACAAATAAAGCACATCCATCAGACTCTCACTTCAGTCCAAAGCTCCCCTGTAGAAGTTTCTAAGTGGCCACTTTCACAGACACTTCTTATTGAAAAACGAAGGCTGAGTTTCTTCCAGGAAATGCCCTCATCTGTTTGCCTTAAGGTCCTGAAAATGGAGCCCTGGAGAGATGGCTCAGTAGGTACGATGTTTGCCACGCAAGCCTGAACCTGAGTTAAGATCCCCAGCACCCATATAAAAAGCCATGTATGGAAATGCATGCCTGTCACCTCAGTGATGTGGTGTCTGAGATAGGAGGATCTCTAGACAGGAGGATTCTTGGGGCTCACCGGATTGTGGCTTTGGCTTCATTTGAGAGTTCCTTGGTCAGTGAAAGACCCTGTCTTAAAATATTAAGCTGTAAGGTGGTGGAGGAAGGCATCTGACATTGACCTTTGGCCCCCTGCACACACTTGCATGTGTAATATACTCCAGGCTTTATGGTGGCACTACAAGATAGTCAACATCTTGTAGGTAGCATCATGCATCCCCGGTAGACTTCAGAAGGTTTCAGGGGGGCTTCTCTCCCTCACTGCCTTTGGTTCCGAGCTCTTCCACTTAATATTATTTATTTGGTGTGTATATTTGTGTGCTTGTGTGTGGGACCAGGAATGTGTGCACATGTGTGTACATGCATGTGGTGGCCAGAAGACAACCTCAAGTGGTCCTTCCTTACATGGTGTCTGCCCTGTTTTTTTCAAGACAAGGTCTTTCACTGGTCTGGAATTCATCAAGCAGCCTGGGGTGATTGGCCAGTGAACCCCAGAGATTCCCCTGTCTCTGCCTCCAGAGCACTGAGATTATAGACTCATGCCATTCATTACACCTGGCTATGTTATATGTATTTTAAGAATCATATTTGAGTCTTCGTGATTGCACAGCAAGAACTTCGTCAACAGATATGTCTCTTCAGCCCCAAAGTGCTGATTTTTAAGAAATTATCTTTATTTGTTTTAGTGTGTGTGTGTGTGTGTGTGTGTGTGTG
>LOEQ01002141.1:48832-58981 GCA_001685075.1 Bramus lutescens | reverse complement strand
GGATTCTAGGCAGGTGCTCTACCACTGAGCCACACCCCAGCCCCTCAATGGGGGGAATTATGAGCAGGAAATCCCCACTAAGATATCTCCCCAGCTTTTTTTTTTTTTTAAATCTTTGTATGTAATCCAAGGAGTTTTGAATTCATGATGCTCCCGCCTCTGCCTTCCTAGTAGCCGGGATTACAGTTGTGTAGGCACAACCATAATTGGTGGTGAGTAGTATTTTATTTAAATAATTGTTGCTCTAGGCCAAAGCTACCTCCATAGCGTGTCCACTGACTCCAGCTGCTGCTTTTGTCCTCTGATCCTACCCTGCTTGTTCCACCTGCCATCTGTTCGCTCATCCTCTCCAAAGCCTCTGATCCTGCGGCCTCCGCCTCTCATTGCCAAGATAAACATCCCCCATGGACCTACAGGAGCTAGCTGTGTTTTCCATCCCTGGAGATATCTCATTTTACAGCTGGGCAAACACGAGCATGGAAAGTTCATGTCTTAGCAAAGTCATGCCGTTACAGAAATGTCTGGGCAGCAGGTGGCAAAATGGTGTTACTGTCAGAACCATATAGATAATCACGCCTTGCTGCTCATCATGTCCTTTCTAGTTCAAGTTCACAGTTTATTATTTACAAGGGGTGTTCACATGCATTACCTCATCCAGTCTTCCCCATAACCCTGTGCGGTGTGATTTCATATAATGATTCTGAGGTTGTAGATATGGACAGCATCGAGCTGGTCCACTTTGGAGCATGACTCAGCAGCAGAGTACATTTCTACCCTTGTCTCTTTTTAAACTTTTATTTTCATTTGTTTTTACTTTTAGCCCTATTATGAAACGTAGCAAATCAACACACCTCACACCAAAATTAACACTATACAACTCAATGACCTTCTGAATAGTCAGAGTAACCATTTGGAATAGAAGCTGTGGAACTTCACACTGGATTTTGTATTTTCGCTATCAAATATATTTTATGTACTTATATGCTACACAAACAAAAACTCCATGGCAGGGTCAGAATTAGGAAAACAATTAGCTTTGTATTCTCTTTCTTAACTCATGCTCATTACTTGGACTCAGCCCTTCCTCATCCCCCAATGTTTAGCCTTTTGTGTTTTCTTTCTACATGTTACATTGTTCTCACATGCACACTTGTTTACACACATACACATGCATTTATTATTGGCTAGATCTCACAGATGAGGGAGAGCATGTGTTGTTTGTTCTTTCAAAACTTGTGTGATGTTGTTTAATATTTTATCATCTAAGCCCATCTATTTTCCTGAAAATTTTGTGACTTCATTTTTCTTTAGATCTGTATGCATTCATTATACAAACATACATACACACATACATATATGCCTACATACATACTTACATATTTGTCACCATCCATTTATACATTAGTAGACAGCTAGGTTGATTCCAATCTTTGTTATAGTTAATAAAACAGCAATAATGATGGAGGTGCAAATATCTCTATGGTAAGGTGTGGAGTCCTCTCAGCACAGGTCCAGAAGCAAAATAGCAGGGTTATTCTATAATCAGAACACTGGAGCCCCTGTTACCCATCATTACAGATGACAACAAGCAGAGAGAATTAGTCTTTACCCTGTGTTTCATTTGGAGAACTGATGGGAAGCTAGGAAGACAGAGAAGCATCATTCTGAGCTACCTGACTCCCGCTTCCTATAGTCAGCTAGCATACTTTATAGGATTTGTTTCTGTTGCTGTGATAACACACTCAGACCAAAACGAACTTCAGGGAGAAAGAGTTTATTTTAGGCCACAATCCCAGGTTGCAGCCCATCTTCGCAGGGAAGTCAAGTCAGGAACGTGAAGGAATTAATTACATGCGTAAATACACATGCTACCACTTAGCTTACTTTCCATAGTCTTCTGCATTTCAGGATCCAGACTCAGGGAATGGTACCTCCTGCAGTGTGGTGTGTTTTCCCATATGAATTAAAATGGAAACAAGATAGTTTCCCTTGTTCACCCAAGGGCCAGCCTGATCCAGACTCTCTTGATTGAGACTCTACCCAGGCAATTCTAGGTTGCATCAAATTGACAAAACTAACCATTGCATATGGAACCCAGACAAAAGCAGTAAGTCCTAACAAACTTTGGTCTTGGCCCTCAGCCAGGTGGCCAGCCTTGTCACTGAGATCTTGGAGCTGGTGGATCGTTCTTTGTCACCTCCTACATTGTTCCCTCATCACCATCTATATAGGAGAGATCCCCACACTCCTAATGACTAAGACTCATATCCCCTCGTGTCATCAAGTTTACATCCGGGTTTTAGGTTAACTCAGAGCAGTTGCCCGTGTGCTCGTGCTGGATTATGGTTCACATCAGATGCCTTCCTGCAATCTGAAGTGGGAAAGTGTCATTTTAATATGGAACACAAAAGTGTCTCTCTCCACTCCTCTCCCCCTTTCTCCTACCACAGCTACGTTATAAGGATTCTGATGTTACTAGGCAGGCGCTCTAGGCTCTGTTTAGAATCTGATGTGATTCACCATGATGTTGAAAGCATGGTGATATTCCTATGTGGAGCACTGCTACATAAAACTGGAAGCATATTCCACAATAGACACACATACATATGTATGCCATCAAATGCTGAACAGGTCATAGTTGATTAATTTATCATCTTTGTGTATGGATGGGGGTATCTCTGTGCACTTATTTATAGAGGGCACAGGATGACCCTAGGTGTCATTCCTCAAGTACCTTCCACTTTTAATTTGACAGGATCTCTCACTGGTCTAGAACTTCCCCAAGTAGACTAGGCTAGCTGGCCAATCAGCTTCTAGGTATCCTTCCATCCTTGCCTCTCATTTCACCCTTGTGAAATTACTTGCCAGCACAAGCTACCACACCAGGCTTTTAATGAGGGTTCCCACTCAGACTAAGCTCAGGTCCTCACAGTTACAATGTAGGCAGAATTCTCAATCCCACCAGCCAGCTCCCAAATAACCACACAGAGACTTATTAATTATAAATGCTTGGTTAATAGCTTAGGCTTGTTACTATCTCTTGCATCTTAAATTAACCAATATTTCTTATCTATGTTTTAGGTACCTTTCCTCAGTAAGGCATATTCTTTTTTTTAAGGTTTTTCTCAGCTCTCCCTCCCTCTCCTCCCACACCCCACTTCCTCAATTCCAATCCCATCTGCTCCTCAGAGGGGGTATGTGTTTCCTTGGGGAGTCAACAAAGTCCGGCATACCAAGTTGAGGCAGGACCAAGCCCCTCCCCACTGCACCAAAGCTGAGCAAGTTATCCCACCATAGGGAATGGACTCTGAAACTCCAGTTCAAGGGCATGCTCCTGCTTCTCTCCATATCTCCTGTCAACCATGTCCCTCTTTATCTCAGAGCTGTCTCCCTGTCTGCAAGTCCCGCCTAACATCTTACTGCCTAGCTATTGGTCATTTAACATTTATTAAACCAATGAGAGCAACACATCTTCACAGTGTACAAAAAGATTATCCCACAAGATTATGAGGCAAACATTTTATCATCTGAACCATTTCTTGTCTCTGTCATCTTAGGTGACACCAGATCCAGTGTCTTCCTTTTCTCATGATGTCACCAATCCCGTTGGATCAGCGCCAAACTGCTATACATGAACTAACATCCGGTTTCCTCTTCAGCCTCATAGCTGAGGCTCTCTGGCTTTCTTTGTCTTCTACCAAAGAGCGCCAAAGAAACATTTCTCAACATGAGCAGAGGCTTTCCTTGTGTGGCTGGACAGGTACCAGTACCCGTATAAGTGGGTTTGCTTTTTGAGTGCTTTTCTGTGCACAATGGAATACTCGTCCAAGAAGGTCTTGTCTGGACCCAATACAGCTGTTCTGCTATTTCTTCTTCCCTTGCTCTCCTGGATAGAGCATCATCTTTTTCTGCTGCTAGGGTCTATGGTTTCATTTCCCAGTTTGGTCTTTTTCATATTCTTCTTTGCTGTTTTGAATACACACACACACACACACACACACACACTCACACACATATGTATGTATGTAAAATTCTTTTGAAAGGGGCCTGTAAAGTGCATATGTGTGTAACAGTTTTTTCAAACTTTAGGGGTCCTTTACTTTTTCAACAATGCTCTTAATAAACACACACACACACACACACACACACACAGGAAAACAGGCACCGACTCAACTGAGAACCTCTGACCTCCAACACAGCAGCACTTCTTGGTGTTTCTCTATTCCGGCCTCTGGCATACACGCATCTTTTCCTGAAGTTTTCAGCTTGTGCATTCCACCTGTGTCTAGACCCACTTTCAGAGTGTGCCATGTGTCATGGTCAGAAGTTCTAGCGCATTTACATCTTTTCATTGGATGGAGAGATTTCAGAGTTTCCCAGCTAATTATTCCTATGTGTCATTGATTTGTCATTTGGAAGTTAAGTCACCAACTTGGCTGGTGGCCTTTTATTTGGAAACTTTCCTCTGCCCCCACTCCCTTTCCATTAATGTACCTGTTTACTCACCCACATGTTGAAATGCTTCCTGCTGAGTTTTATAAATAACCAGCAAATCCTTGAGATTTACTTTAGTGATTGATTAGAAAAGTCAGTATTGTACAAGAAGGATTAAAAGCAGAAACACAATAGTTGGAATCTACTTGAGAATCTCAAAGCTGTCATGTCTTCTCTCAATTTATACCGTCATGGTCAAAAGGGGGAAGAAAATTCACATTTCGCACCCTGCACAGCCCGTATTATGATGGAAAGAACACAGGTGGGAGCTGGCCATGTGGTGCACACCTATAATTCCAGAATTCAGGAGGATCAGGAGTTCAAAGTCAGCCTGGGCCACATGATACCTTGATTAAAAAATGTTAAAGAATAACCCTACTCCCTTGCTGATAGAAAGAAGAAAGAAAAAATAAGGTAAAGAAGGAAAGAAGGTGGAAAAGAAAGGAAAAAGGAAATAAGAAAGGATGGATGAATGAATGGGGAGGTGAATAAATAGATTGATCCATACATGTATGGAGATATATATGTGTATACTCCATATCTAAAGACAAGGATGGACAGAGGCATATGTACATGGATTGACAGGTAGGGAGTTTGTTGGGGTAATTAGCTTGTATGGCTATGGAAGCTGAGAAATTTCATCCAAGAGTACCTGTCAGTCACAGACCCTGGGATGCCAACACTATCACTCTAAACAAGCATGAAAGACTCAAAACCAGGAAATCTCATGATGCGATTTCAAGTCTGATACCAAATGCCTTTGGAACCCAGGGAGCAGCTGGTATAGGTTCTAGTGTCTCAGTGGCAAGGAGCCTGGAACCCTGATATTGAAGGTTGGTAGGAACCTTCTCTCCTTGGAAGACTGATTCCAAAGAGAGAGAAAGGAACTCTTTTTTTTTGTCCTCTATCCACAATGTTCTCCTTGCTGTGGAAGGATTATCTCCACGTAGTCCTCTGGAGAAACCATCTCATAGGCCACACAGTAACTGATGCTCTTCTACCACTCCCAGGGCTTCTCAGTCCAGCCAAACAGACACCAAATCAGCCGCCACATCACAAACTGCTCCTGCGCTGTGCTGCCCTACACACGAGCTTCCTTCCTCATTTTTCCTGTCCCGAAGGGCCTGCCCTCAATCTTCCCATTGCCCGCATCATTCAGATATCTGCTCCATCCCTCCTCCCTCCNGCCCCCGCATTTTCCAGCTGCAGTGTTGAACACCATCTCCATCCCCCATGTTCTTTTCTTTTGAAATCCTTCGGTAGCCCAGGCCACCATCATTTCTCTTCCTACTCACAGCCAATGCTTCTATTCCAATCCTGCTCCTTGCAATCTTCTTAGGTATCTTGGGAAGGATAGCTTCTGTTGGCCAGCCATTTGTACCTATGCTTAAGACCCATTCCATGACCTCAAAGAGCTCTGTTTCTCCGAATGAGGGAAGGAGAAGGGGGCAGATAATGATAAACCTGGGAGTGGCTTGTGATGTGGGAGGGAGAAGGCGTCATTATCCTAAACAAGGAGGGAAGCTGCCAAAGCTGCTGTTCGTTCTTGGCAAACAATGCCTGTGACCTTCTTAGAGGTCAGCTACAACCATGTGTCCCAGTGTTTTGATCTGTATTCTTCTTTTTACATGCATGCGCGTGTGCAGTTGTGTATTCATGTGTGTACGTGTGTGTGCATATTATTGGAGGCCTGAGTTCTACCTTCGGTGTTGTTCTTTAGGTCATAGCCACATTGGTTTTAGATTTTATGAAATTCATTATTATTGTGTGAGAGCTTATGTATCACAGTACTCAGTGGGAGTTCAAAGACAACTTTGTGAAGTCAGTTCTCTCCTGCCTTTTGAGGGGTTCCAGGGAGTGAGTTCAGGTTGCTAGGGCTGTCCTTTGCCCACTGAGCCATCTCTTAAGGCTCAATTTTGTTTTTTGGGAGACAGGGTCACTCACTGGTCTGGAGCTGGCCAAGCAGGCTAAACTGGCCATCCAGTGGGTCTGAGCGATCGACTGTCTCTGCGTCCCCAGCACTGGGATCATGAGTAGACACCACCATGCCTAACTTTGTACACGAGTTCTGGGAATCGAACTCAGGCCTCCATGCTTGTAAAACAAGGACTTGATGACTGAGCCAACTTATCCACCCAACCTAGTACTGAAACCCCAAAGTCCACATTCAGGATGAAGTCCCCAGGGAGTAATCCTGAGCCTAGCCTCTTCTTGGCTGCCTTTGTAACCCCTTCCCGAATTCTCCAGTCATGATAAACTACCACTCTTCTACACACCTGCCATCTTTGTTTTCACCTCTTCACAGACCCACCCATGTGACCTCCTATACACTGAGTGACAGTTCAGAAAGCTCTGATGAAGTTGCATATTGGATCTTCTCTGCTTCTGGGTATGCAAGAGGGCACAGCGATCACCCAATAAACCTTTGTTCACTGGGAGCCAGCAGTGGGCTAGGCTGAAAGGTAAGAGACAGAGGCAGCTAAATTCAGTCACCTGCTCCCTCTCAATCTCCTTTAAAAAGCAATGGTTTGTATTCATTGGAAGTTCTATACACCTATAAACTACACAATGGCTATATCCATCCATCAGCACGTCTTTCCAACCTCCCTGGGCCCCTATACCCTTCAGCCTCCCAGCTTCATGTTTCCATTTTTATATTAAGTTAGTATTGTCATATGAGGCACAGACAATCTACAGTGGCCACGTGCCCAAAGAAGATGACGACTTCCCTCAGCAACCATCTGCTGTCAATAGTTCCTCTGTTTGGGGTGGGTCCTTGGCCCCCTCCTGATCCATGCTGTTGCTGCAACCGCATGCAACAACCACACTGTGTCCAGATGACACAGTTTCACGGTGCTCCTTCCGTCCATCTACAGACTCTTAGTTCTTTCTGCCCCCTCTTCCAGAAAGTTGCTGAGTCTTTCATGGTAGGGGAGGGCAGTTGATATGGAAGACTCACCCACTGCTGAGCACTCAGCATTTTGACCAGTTATGAATCTTTACATTAATCCCAACCCAGTATCAAAGAAGCTTTTCTGGCCCAGTTTGAGAACAACACAAATCTTCTAGGTCTGTGTCTTCCCTGCTCAGTCTCTGTCCTCGTTTGCTTTTGGTGGCTGTAATAAAACACTCTGACCAAAAGTAACCTGGGGAGAAAAGGGTTTATTTCAGCTTACACTTCTAGGTCACAGCCCATCATGGAAGGAAATCATGGCAGAGGCTCGAGCATGAACTGAGGTAGAAATCATAGAGGAATACCCATGGCTCACTCTTTGACTCTTGGGGCAGCTAGCTTTATTATTCTGCTCAGACACAGCTATGTAGGGATAGAGACATCCATAATGGCTTGGCCCTTTCACATCATTTATCAGTCAAGACATTCCAAAGACATGCCCACAGGTTAACCTGATATGAGCATTCCTCAGCTGATTCTCTCTCCCCGATGATGGTTGTGTTGAGCGGACACAAACAAAAACAAAACAAGCAAACTACAGAAGCAACAACAATAACAACAACAAAACTAATAAGCACAGCCTCCTTAACTTCATGTTGCATGATATCTTAGATCATGGACTTGGAGGATGGACTTCCATATATTTCTATATTTCCCTATGCTTTGGTTGATGTATCATGCATTAGTTTTTTTTTTTTGTGGTACCCTTGCCTTGTATCCTAATGTATCTCTGATTCCCTAAGCAGTCAAGTCCTACCACAGGTAATACTCAGATCTTCTGCTAGGCAGAGATACTCTCTGCTTTGCACTGTATGTTGCCTGGCAAGTCCATCTACTGAATGAGCATACTGAATGAGTGAGAACTCATAACTTCTAATAATTTTTTTATTTTATGTGTGTGTTGAGTATATGTATGTATGTGTACCACAGATATACCAGTGCCCGTGGAGGCCAGAAAAGGGTGTCAGATGCCCTGGAACTGGAGTTACAGGGGGTTGTGAACCACCTACCATTGGTACTGGAAATCAAACCCGGGTTGGATACAAGAGAAGAGCAGCAGGTGCGGTTAGCCACTGTGTCAATTCTTCTGAGAAACAGTTTCTTTTTCTTTACTGCCAGGGGTTCACAGCTCATGCTTGATAAGCACAACAACAATTTCAGAGCCTTTGGATTGGGCACTTGTATATGGCCTAGTAATTGCTGTCCTCGTTGCTATGAAAGAATACCTGAAAAATGAAACTTAAAGGAGGAAGTCTTCGTGTTAGCACAGAGTTCCAGAGTACAGCCCACCATGGGGCAGGGAAGGCATCCATCAGGATGGGGAAAGCATGGTGGTGGGAATTTGTGTAACAAGTCACATATTGTGTACAGTCAGGGAGCAGAGAGAAATGAATGCTGGCACTCTCTTCATCTTTTCCTTCTCGTTGAGTCTAAGACCCCACCCCATAAAAAGATGCCACCCAAGTTTAGGGTGTGTCTTCTGACCTCAATGAACCCAGTCTAGATAGCCTTTGACATCAACTTGACTTTTAGGTGTCTCAAGATCCTATTAAGTTTACTAGTAGTCTCAACCATCACAACGGCTGAAGGCAGGCTGGTTTGTAGAATTATGTGGCCTCTGTGGCCCACGGACCAAGTGAGCATGTGCCACTGGGGTGGAATCATTTCATGATGTGTGCTTATTGATGTGTAAGATGAATGATGTGGTTGTCATTCAGAGTCTGCAGTGATTAGGAGCACGTCACAAAAATAGGCCTTGGGTTCTTGAGGTCTAGGACTCAAGGGGTAGAGAAACATACTGCGAGAGAAATACAACTGAGCACATCTTCTCTCATAAAACAGTGTCTTTTATACTATTCGGCCAAGAGTTACTGGTTTTTTGCCACTCCTTCCTTCCTCTTATAGATCCTAGAAGGGCAGTAAGCATGTCTCATGTTCCTGTTGTTTTGTTTGTATTTTTCTTCCCCGCCTATGGATACATCTCTCTTAAAGATTCTGTAGAATAATCCGCTTGCTTAGAATATGGTGACTGTGGAGGGTTAGACTGTTGCTGTATGCGGAGAGACAAAATGATCTCTGGCCATCCTTTGTCCCTTCGTTAATTGCTTTTAACCCTGGTTTATTTGTGTGTCCCATGGTAGACAGGTGGAACTCAGAGGACAACTTGCGTCAGCCAGTTCTCTCCTTCTCTACCTGTGTCTTAGAGATCCAACTCAGGTCATCAGGACTGGGAGCAAGCACCCTTATCTGATGAGCCATCTTACTTTCCCTCTTTAAGTGTCCTTAAGAGCCACCTGTCTGCTCAGACCCTTATATCCTTGTGATTTATCCGGGCAAACCTACAGAATCTGTTAACAGGATGCTAGTTTCCAGCAAGCACAAGCTAAGAATGAGACAGCATCCGAGACTTCTAGGAGAGCTTCCCCGGTCGGCTGTAACCCTCCTTTCTGAGGTCCCTGCTGATGTGTTTGGTTGATGGGAAAGTTTACTCCTTCTACACTGTGGCTATAGCAGTTCAAACAAGTTACATGGTGGAAGGAAGTAGCCCAGACTGCTTCCCTGGTGGAACTCGGGGAAGCCCAGAGAATCCTTACTCCCAGACTGTGGACACTCAGAATAATCCTCTCTCATCAAATTCCCAGTTGCTGCCGCTGTGGGTGGTCCAGGGCACACCTTTGAGAATTACTGGCTTACAGAGTGCT
>LOEQ01002141.1:32536-43013 GCA_001685075.1 Bramus lutescens | reverse complement strand
TCTGGAAGAGCAGTCAGTGCTCTTAACCACTGAGCCATCTCTCCAGCCCCTGAACTTTATTTTTTTATTTTTTATTTTTGGAGGGGCAGTCTTTCATGTACATGAAACTGGCCTCAAATGTGCTAGGTATCTGAGGCTGCTCTTGAGCTTGGGATCCTTCTGATTCCACCCAACAAGAGATGGGATGACAGGTGTGCACGATGGTCCATTCTGGTTTGCTGCTTTTGATATGTTTAAGTCTTAACTTAATGTTAGTTAACTGTGCGCTTTATCTGCCCCATCATTTATGTTTCAACAGCTTTGCTTTCTTTTCTACATTAACCACTGAGGTTTTGTGAGATTAGAAAAGTCACCTATGGGTCTGGGGGTCTATTCATTGATAGAGCACCTGCTTAGAATCTCCCAGTGAGGGGCTGGGGTGTGTCTCAGTGGTAGAGCACCTGCCTAGAATCTCCCAGTGAGAGAGGGGCTGGGGTATGGCTCAGTGGTAGAGCTCCTGTCCAGAATCCCCCAGTGAGGAACTGGGGGCGTGACTCAGTGATAGAGTATTCATCTAGCATGTGCAATGTTTTGAGTTGCATTCCTAGACCTGCATTCTGATGCCTCTTCTGAGAGGCACCTGTTGACATTCAGCATGAGGTCTTATCTCACTCATAATTCTTACATTCATTATTCTTGTGCCTACTAAGCTATCAACCAATGCAGTAAAAAGGAAGAAATTTCTCATTCAGAATAAGTGGTGAACTTAGTGGCTATAGTGTTATGTTAGTGCAGCCTCAACACTAGGGAGACTGAGTCAGGAGAATCACTGTGAGTTTGAGGTCAGTTTGGGTTTCAAAGGGAATTCCAGGTTAGGTTGTGCTACATAGTATGGCTTCATCTCAAAAGACAGCGTCAACACAACTCCAGAAGACTGGGTGATAGAGAGAGGTTAGATTCCTGAGGAGTCAAACTAAGGGGCCATCTTAACGATGGTGTCATGAAAATGCAAGATATGTGAGAATTGTTCTCTGAGTTCAGCTTGTCTGCACTTGTAGTTTTACAGATGAGGCAAAATGGGGAGAATAGAAATTTAAACGGGGTCTCCTGTCTTGAGTGGATAATGAGCAGACATGCAGAATTATTATGAATAATCCCCAGTTGAGGCTGGGGAGGTAATTCAGCGGGGAAAGGTGCTGTCGTTCAAGAAGGAGAAGCCTGAGTTCAATTCCCATAACCCAAACAAAAGCTAGACTCATGCACATAAAATGTTTGTCTGTCGTCCTAGCATTGATATGGCAGGATGGGAAACTCTGATAGAAGAAGTCCGAGTCTGTGCACTGGTTAGCCTGGCAAAAGTATTGCACCAGAGACCCCGCCTTGAACAAGGTGCCAGGAGGGGACTGATACTTGAGGCTGTCCTCTGCTTTCCACTTACGCACCATGGCACACATGTGCCTACACACGCATGCGCACACACACACACACACACACACACACACGAATCCCCAATCCAATTTACCCACAGGCTGAAGAAGAGGAATCTTGCAGAGGTCTTGTCAGAATACGTCTAGTCAGCCAGCAGCAATGGTGCGTATATCAAAGTGGCACATAGTAGGCCTTCATGTCCTATCAGTGCATAGTCGGCCTTCATGTTCAATCGGTGCTAACACTGACAGAAGTTTGTATTTGTCTGTAGGCTAAATGAGTTTTTTACTCGCCAAGATGGCTTCATATTTTCAGTAGCGAGTTCCTCATTCATAGCACTGGGGGAAGGTTCTGTGCAGCTCTCAAACATCAAATTAGAGGTGTTCACATCCCATGGCAGGAAGGTGAAATCACGCTTCTTTCAAATAATCCCAATTTCCTAATTTATCTTTCCTCCCCAAACTCTTTTTCATCCCCCTCTTTTGATAACAAGAGCAGATTCTACAGGGTCCCATGTTGGCTCTGACAGTGCCCGTGTGGCTTTCATTTAGAGCCATATGGATAAGTACTGCATTCCAAGTAAATCATACATCATGCATTTCCTGAAGACTGATTCCAAGCAGGGCTCATTTGCTGGGTACCAATCTCTTCCCCTTGGGCAGACTGTCTTTCACGTATTGATGGCTGAGGGAAGCCAGCAGGGTGGGGAGGGAAATGAACTCTAAGTCCCAAGGAGCATCTACTCCAGTTCCTGAGAATCCCCTGGTAGAATGAGGCATCTGCATGTCCTTAGGGCTGGTGACATACCAGGGTCTGTAGCGTGCTTGTTGTGCAAGTGTGAGTCCTGCTGTCCAGCTCTAGAATCCATGTAAAAGAAAGTGTGCTGCTGTCTACTTGGGGACAGGACCATCCCCGAGCCAGCCTAATCAAATCAGTGACCTCAGGTTCACAGTGAGTGTTTGTCTCAAAAAACAAGGTAGAGAGTGACTGAGGGAGACATGTGATGTCAGCTTCTGTCTTTCATTAGCATGTTCACACATGTGAATGTGTATCCTCATGCACATGTGCACACATATGCCTATACATGTATGTGCACACTTGTGCCTACACATGCATGTGCATGCATACCCACATGTGGGCATGTAATACTCCACGCACATGAACATATGTACTCATACACACAAAGAGAGGATGCATTTCTAGCCATGCTGCTCTTTGTTCTCTGCATTCCCAGGACTTAGGAGTGTGTCTTTGTGGTTACAGTCTCCTTCCCATCCTCATCTCCTCTCTTTGTTTGCAATGTAACCATGTAGGTCACTGGGGAATAGAGTGAATTTTGGGGCAAGTATGAGTTTCTTTCTAAGGCCTGTCACTCACAAGTTGGGTGACTGCTCTGGGTCTCAGTAGATTAAGGATAGCAACAGAGTGGAAAGAAAAAGTGAATGAGATTAGGTGGGTATGTTGAAAGTCAGATAGTTAGATGATAGATAGACAGACAGACAGGTAGATAGATAGATGACAGATGAGTGGATGAATGGATGACTAAATAAATGACATAGAGAGAGTAGATAATAAGTGGATGGATGGATGGATGGATGGATGGATGGATGGATGGATGGATGGATGGATGGATGGATGGATGGATGGATACATAACTGACATATAGGCAGATGATGGATTGTGTATGGATAGGTGTAATAGCTGGTTTTAGATCAACATGACACAAGCTAGAGAGGAAGGAGCCTCAGCTGAGAAAATGGCTCCATCAGATCCAGCTGTAAGGCATTTTCTTAATTAGCAATCAATGGGAGAGGACCTGGGATGGTGGTCCTGGATTCTCTAAGAAGGCAGGCTGAGCAAGCCATGATGAGCAAGCTGGTGAGCAGCACCCTTCTATGGCCTCTGCCTCAGCTCCTGCCTTGAGTTTTCTGCCCTCCTTGAGCTCCTGTGCTGACTTCCTTTGATGATGAACAGTGATAGCAAAGTGTAAGCCAGATAAACCATTCCATCCCGAACTTGCTTTTTGGTTGTGGTGTTTCATAGATGTAATAGAACCCCTGACTAAAACAGTGGGGGAGTGGACAGTGTGTTAGTTACTTTTGTTATTTGTGTCATTGTGATCAAATATCTGAGAGGAGCAACTTCAGGAGAGGACTTTTTTTTAAGTTTATGTCAACTCACTGTTAGAGTAGTGCCAGTTCTTCATGGTGGGTTGTGGATAGCAAAGCAGAGCTCACGTCACGACAAGCAGGGAATCACAGAAAAGAGATAAGCCCGTGGTGTGGGATAATAGTCTGTATTCTGTCAATCATGTTTTAAATAAACGCTGATTGGCCAGGCAGNCACACACACACACACACACACACACACACGAATCCCCAATCCAATTTACCCACAGGCTGAAGAAGAGGAATCTTGCAGAGGTCTTGTCAGAATACGTCTAGTCAGCCAGCAGCAATGGTGCGTATATCAAAGTGGCACATAGTAGGCCTTCATGTCCTATCAGTGCATAGTCGGCCTTCATGTTCAATCGGTGCTAACACTGACAGAAGTTTGTATTTGTCTGTAGGCTAAATGAGTTTTTTACTCGCCAAGATGGCTTCATATTTTCAGTAGCGAGTTCCTCATTCATAGCACTGGGGGAAGGTTCTGTGCAGCTCTCAAACATCAAATTAGAGGTGTTCACATCCCATGGCAGGAAGGTGAAATCACGCTTCTTTCAAATAATCCCAATTTCCTAATTTATCTTTCCTCCCCAAACTCTTTTTCATCCCCCTCTTTTGATAACAAGAGCAGATTCTACAGGGTCCCATGTTGGCTCTGACAGTGCCCGTGTGGCTTTCATTTAGAGCCATATGGATAAGTACTGCATTCCAAGTAAATCATACATCATGCATTTCCTGAAGACTGATTCCAAGCAGGGCTCATTTGCTGGGTACCAATCTCTTCCCCTTGGGCAGACTGTCTTTCACGTATTGATGGCTGAGGGAAGCCAGCAGGGTGGGGAGGGAAATGAACTCTAAGTCCCAAGGAGCATCTACTCCAGTTCCTGAGAATCCCCTGGTAGAATGAGGCATCTGCATGTCCTTAGGGCTGGTGACATACCAGGGTCTGTAGCGTGCTTGTTGTGCAAGTGTGAGTCCTGCTGTCCAGCTCTAGAATCCATGTAAAAGA
Source organism: Bramus lutescens (assembly GCA_001685075.1). Lineage (NCBI taxonomy): Eukaryota > Metazoa > Chordata > Mammalia > Rodentia > Cricetidae > Bramus > Bramus lutescens. The sequence continues at coordinate 38,432 of LOEQ01002141.1, read as the reverse complement.
AAGTGTGCTGCTGTCTACTTGGGGACAGGACCATCCCCGAGCCAGCCTAATCAAATCAGTGACCTCAGGTTCACAGTGAGTGTTTGTCTCAAAAAACAAGGTAGAGAGTGACTGAGGGAGACATGTGATGTCAGCTTCTGTCTTTCATTAGCATGTTCACACATGTGAATGTGTATCCTCATGCACATGTGCACACATATGCCTATACATGTATGTGCACACTTGTGCCTACACATGCATGTGCATGCATACCCACATGTGGGCATGTAATACTCCACGCACATGAACATATGTACTCATACACACAAAGAGAGGATGCATTTCTAGCCATGCTGCTCTTTGTTCTCTGCATTCCCAGGACTTAGGAGTGTGTCTTTGTGGTTACAGTCTCCTTCCCATCCTCATCTCCTCTCTTTGTTTGCAATGTAACCATGTAGGTCACTGGGGAATAGAGTGAATTTTGGGGCAAGTATGAGTTTCTTTCTAAGGCCTGTCACTCACAAGTTGGGTGACTGCTCTGGGTCTCAGTAGATTAAGGATAGCAACAGAGTGGAAAGAAAAAGTGAATGAGATTAGGTGGGTATGTTGAAAGTCAGATAGTTAGATGATAGATAGACAGACAGACAGGTAGATAGATAGATGACAGATGAGTGGATGAATGGATGACTAAATAAATGACATAGAGAGAGTAGATAATAAGTGGATGGATGGATGGATGGATGGATGGATGGATGGATGGATGGATACATAACTGACATATAGGCAGATGATGGATTGTGTATGGATAGGTGTAATAGCTGGTTTTAGATCAACATGACACAAGCTAGAGAGGAAGGAGCCTCAGCTGAGAAAATGGCTCCATCAGATCCAGCTGTAAGGCATTTTCTTAATTAGCAATCAATGGGAGAGGACCTGGGATGGTGGTCCTGGATTCTCTAAGAAGGCAGGCTGAGCAAGCCATGATGAGCAAGCTGGTGAGCAGCACCCTTCTATGGCCTCTGCCTCAGCTCCTGCCTTGAGTTTTCTGCCCTCCTTGAGCTCCTGTGCTGACTTCCTTTGATGATGAACAGTGATAGCAAAGTGTAAGCCAGATAAACCATTCCATCCCGAACTTGCTTTTTGGTTGTGGTGTTTCATAGATGTAATAGAACCCCTGACTAAAACAGTGGGGGAGTGGACAGTGTGTTAGTTACTTTTGTTATTTGTGTCATTGTGATCAAATATCTGAGAGGAGCAACTTCAGGAGAGGACTTTTTTTTAAGTTTATGTCAACTCACTGTTAGAGTAGTGCCAGTTCTTCATGGTGGGTTGTGGATAGCAAAGCAGAGCTCACGTCACGACAAGCAGGGAATCACAGAAAAGAGATAAGCCCGTGGTGTGGGATAATAGTCTGTATTCTGTCAATCATGTTTTAAATAAACGCTGATTGGCCAGGCAGGAAGTATAGATGGGTCAACCTGGCAGGAAGTAGAGGCAGGGCGATGAGAACAGAATTCTAGGAAGGAGGAAGCCCAATCCTCCAAGGCCAGCCTAGACCACTGAAGAAGCAAGATGTGACCGTCCCTGATGAGAAAGGTACTGAGCCATGCGGCTAACATAGATAAGAACAATGGGTTAATATAAGTTCAAGAGTTAATAAGAAGCCTGAGCTAATGGGTCAATTAGTTCATAATTTTTGTAGACTCTCTGTGTGGTTTCTTTGGGACCTAACGACTGTGGGAACCAGGCAGGACAGAAACCCCAACAAGCCGGCCCTCATGTTACAAGCAGGAAAGGTCTAGGGCAAGCTATAACCCTCATGATGCATGCCAATGACTTGCTTCCTACAATTAGGACCTAACATCTAATGCCAACGATACCACCATATTACCATCCAGTAACGGATTAATCCATTAATTGTATTGGAGCCTCCAAATCCTAATCCTCTCTGGAAAACCCCACATAAGACACACCATCCTAGGCATCTATCAAACCAGTCAAGTTGATAATGAAGATCAAACACCGTAGGTGGTTAGATAACTGTATGAATGGATGAGGGGATGGTTAGATAAATAAAGACATGGATAACTTTTCAATCCACTTGTAGAATTGTGATGCACATTGGAATGGTTTATTAGGTTGCAAAGGCTCGTGGTACAACACCAGAGGAAAATTTAAAGGACACAGGAAGAAAAAAGAGAATAAACTATAGAAAATCTTGTTATAGTTGTTAAGAGAAGCTATGATGAGACCATCATAAGCCATGGAATCCCCTTTTTCCGTACATGAAACCTTCCTGGGACAAGCTGGCTTTCTATAACCCATTTCTTCCCATGTCACCTTGTAGCATCTAAAGTTTGTGTTTATATTTTGATTTGAGCCTTAGGAGCCATCCCTGTATGTTCTGTCCCTGCCTCGAAGTGGGCCTTTTGACACTGATGTATTTCTACTCCATCGATTGAGTTTTAGGTTAGAAGTTTATAAATTCATATGTTTTAAGTATTCATCCAACTACATTTGTTTTGCTATTCTCTGGTCATCCCCTAAATATGACCTGGCAATATCACCTCCTTGGTCCAGTTCTAATTCGGACCCTACCAGGTGTCTGGACAAATATGACTTTAAGGAGTTGATACTACATCATTGGCTGAAATTTGAAGAACTCAGCCTGCCCCATCTTATTCCCTTTTGGCTGCATCCCCTTTTGACTTTTCATGCCCTCCCAAACCCCAGTTTTCCTGGGAGTTATCAGCTGTTCACCTGCTTTTCAACTCCAGCAGAATGCTCCTTGCCAAGACTCTCCACTCCTTCCCCATCAGTGCCAGGCCGCATAACCCAATGCCTCTCTATTGTCCCTCTGTCCAAGCCCACGGAAGAGCATCCTTTCTGATGTCAGCAGCCAACATCTCTTGCAAAGATTATGGAGGACTCCATCCCTCCTGCTGGGGAGGATTATGTCTGCTGCAAAACTTATTTACTTGCGAATCCTTTGTGTAGTGGGTTGTGGGTACACCTGAAACTGTTTTCAAGTGGCAAGAATGATTTGTGGAGAGGCATTTTCCATTTAAGAGAGAAAAAAAATCCCTTTTCTACACTTCAGTAAATTAAAAAACTGTACTGTTAAATAGCATGGAAACAAAATAAAACAGCTCTTTGTGTGTGTGTGTGTGTGTGTGTGTACTTTTAAACAACACTGAGACAAATGCACATGGAAGATAATGTCAGAGATAGAAGACACACACGATTTTAGGGAATTAGATGCCAAGGGGAAGCTAATAAGAAATTTATTACTATTTTGTTAGAGATTAGACGTCAAGAGCTCCCCACCAAAGACTCACTCACGTGTTGAAGGCTGGGCTCCCTGATGGTGGAGCTCTTGAGAGGTGATGGGATCACAAGGGCTTTAATTTCATCAATGGTTTAATCCATTGATGAGTTCCTGGCTGAATGGGCTCTGAAGATGAATTTATGGATGAGATTAGTACCCTCAAGATCCAATTGCCTCTCAATGGCACCACCAGCTGTGGAAACAGCATCCTATGAGCCTCTGAGGATATTTTATATCCAGTCTGGGATAGGCCATGAGAGGAGCATACCTGTTGTTTTCATTACAATATTCCCACCACAAGATGCTTGGCTGGTCCTGTGTCTGTTCAATTCTCTCTCTTTCATGTGTGTGCGTGCATGCATGTGCACGTGTGTACACATGCACACATGTGCACATGAGCATGTGAATGCTAAAGGTTAATCCTAGCCGTTGTTTCTCAGGTTTTAGTCATCTTAGGTTTTCTTTTTGTTTGTTTGTTTTTTGTTGTTGTTTTGTTTTTGAGACGGCTTTCTTATTGGCTTGGAGCTTACCAACTGAGCTAGGTTGATTGGCCCATGAGCTCCAGGGAGTCATCAATCTCTCCCTCTCCAGTGTTGGAATAATAAGCATGCACCACTGTACTAATAGACTCTCTATATAGCTATGGGAATCAAACTTAGGTCCCTGTGCTTGACAGCAGATACTTTCCCACCCGAGCAACCTTCTCAGCCCCGGGTAAAATAGTCTCTGCTTTTTACTCTCACATGGCACTTTGTATGTTTCCCTGCAGTTACACTGTGAAAGTTAGTAGCACACTTGTTTGAGGATTTAGGGTCTTTTAAGTCAAAGAATATTTCTTTCTTTTTAAAATAATTATTTATGTGTGTGTATGCCCATATGTGAATGTGTATATATGTGAGCATATATATTCACATATTTATGAATGATGGAACTGAAGTCACAGGACACATATATACATATATCTGTGTATATATACATGTGTGTGTGTGTGTATGTGTGTGTGTTTAATGTCTAAGAAGGCCAGAAGAGGATATTATATCTTGGAATTGAAGTATTAAAGTCATAGGCTGTTGAGAGTCTCCTGATGTGGGTCCTGGGAACTGAGGGAGGCTGAGGCAGTAGGATTGCTATTAGTTTAAATCCACCTGAGTTCCAGGCCAGCATGGGTTATAGAATGACAGCATGTTTTTTCTTTCTTTCTTTTCTTTTTTTTTTTTTAACCAAAATTAAGGACTAAGTGTACTGGAATATGTCTGTAACCCCAGCCACTGTGAAGGTCTAGAGGCACTGTAACCCCAACTATTGAGAGGGGCTGGAGGCAGGCGCAGCCTTGGAGCTCACTCACCAGCCTTTCTAGCCAAATATGCAAGCTATAGGTTTAATTAGAGACCGTGTCTCAAAAGCTAAGATGGAGAGAGCTAGAGGAAGATGCCCAACTTCAACTTCTGACCTACACACACATACAAACACACACACACACACACACACACACACACACACACTAAGGAAATTGAAGGCAAGAAAAAAAGTTCTCAGAAGAACCTAATTCACGTTTCAAATACCCTAACACAAATGGTCAATTATGTGAAAATTACCCATGGTGCCTCCGGGTGACAAGCAGAACTACTGAATTGATCACTGCAGCACATATTTATGGAGCATCTATTGTGTGCAATAAAGCCATCTAATACACCTCGGGGAGTGGATGAAATATGAAATGACTACATCAAGTTCTGGCACAGTACAGTGGTCCTGAGTGTAAGGATGTAGATCCCTTTCCTGTTTAGAGGTGAATTTTTGGGTGAGTGATATTTCTAGGGGATGTCCAGCAAGCACTAAGACTTATATTACTAGATATATGCAAGTAGATGATGCATGACCACCTGCCAGTTTCTGGAAAACAATCCAACGTTTTCATAATTATGATGAGCATTTTAATTTGAATTTTTAATGTCATGTGTACAAGGATTTTTCCTACATGTACAACTGCTCATCACCAATATGCCTGGTGGCCTCAGAGGCCAGAAAAGGGTGTTGGAGCCCCTGGAACTGCAGTTACAGATGGTTGTGAACTGCCATGTGACTGATGGGTATTGAACTCTGGTCCTACTGGAAGAGCAGCCAGTGCTCTTAACCGCTGAACCGTCTCTTTTTCCCCAAGTTTATTCAGTCTACATTCAGTCAAAGAAGAATAGAACTTTATCTAGAAAGTGTCTTTTAAAATCTTTCTATATGGGGTTAAAGTGAATAGCTCAGTGCTTAAGATTGCTTACTGACTTTCTTTCTTTTTGGTTATTTGAATCAGGTTTGTATGTGTGTGTGTATGCTTAGTTGTTCTAGAATGCACTTTGTAGAGCAGGCAGTCTTGAGATCCACCTGCCACTGCCTCTTGAGTGCTGGGATTAAAGGTGTGCGCCACCACTGCCCGGCTTGCTTATTGCTTTGCCGAGCACCTGAGTTGGGTTCCCCACATCCATGTCAGGTAGCTCACAATTGCCAGCATCTCCTGCTCCAGGGGGGGATCAGACTCCCTCTTCTGGACGTATCAGGAACACACACACACACACAGAGAGAGAGAGAGAGAGAGAG